>JANAVB010037420.1:13283379-13443379 GCA_029216955.1 Iris pallida
GGTTTGAACCGAACCGCAGTAGTCAAAAACCCAATAAACTGGAAATTCTAAAAATATAAACCGAAACCAAACCGAAGTTAGCCATAACCGAAATTATATAATCAATTCAGTTTGTTCGGTTGGACTATTTTATTGTTTAATAGGCTAGGCCCAAATTTGGGAGTGCACTTAAATTATATTAAAAAAAATCATTTTTATACATACAATTGTTGTATTCCAAAGTTGGACTTCAAAACACTACATAGAATTGTTGTTTTAAAAATATACACATTTTTAATCATAAAATATATAGAGAATTGAAGGTATTTACATAATTGCATAACATTTTCGGTTTTGGACCGAAACCCAAACAAAACCGAAGAAGGAATTTTAGTTTTTCAAAACCGAACCCGAGCCCAATTTTTTTCAAACCGAACCGAATCTCTTATTCCGTTCGGTTCTCGGTCCAAAACCTAATAATACTCACCCCTAGCCTTCACCATTTATAGGTGTCTAATGATGAATTCTTTTAAAGATCATTTATAGTCAGGTATGGTGCATCTTCATTGGACTTGTGGCCGAATAAAAGCTTATTAGTGCGAAACAGCCTACGAGATGAAGTCCAAAACATTTTACAGATTATATTGCCATCGTGATTACCAAAACCACCTTGGTATTTGACCTTTTGTGAAATTGTTATAGACAGATAGATATTCAGATAAGGTAGCTGGTAATAAAAAATAAATCCAATTTAAGGGGGAAATGGTAGTGCTTATATAGGCCTTACTCATTACACAAGCTTTGTGCATCTCTTCCAATTGCTTCACCCCCTCTCTTTGTATATACTTTGAAGTAGTAGTGGATCATCTGATCATCAAGGGTTGTCATATCATACATATTTATTGATATTCATAATGCCAGTACATAGAATCCTTATGTTTATATCATTGTATGGTTACACCATACAGATTGCTTTACTTTCCCCCTATTTATACTTTTATTTGACGAAGAATCATACGTGTTGGCTTTGCAATTTCGTAGCTTGAATGTCCAAAATATTTTTATATCAATGTAATGTCGAGGTTAACTTGGAGGTTTTTTGAACTTCTTCATTTCCTCCATTTTAGTAAAGATTGGGAATGAATGAATGATTGATGTTGTAACTTATTATTGATATCTTCAGGAGAAATTCCTCTTAACTACTTCTATGGACTCTGAATTTGTTAGAAATTCCTCTTAACTACTTCAGTGGACTCTGATTTGTTAGTAATGTTTTCCCATCCTTTTGAAAACCCTCCACGTTTTCTTCTTTTAACTTTCCTTCCCAAAAATGATTGGTACATTGGATGTAATGTTTGCTCTTTGCTCCTACTATCCTCACTTCTCCCCCCATACTTTATATTGTAGCCTATACTCATTGCACCTTTTTCCTATTGTGCCACTTCTAAGCAAAGTGGTTTGTCAACATATTTCATGTTAATGCAAATTCCTCACTAAAGAATTGGCAAAGATTTTATGATCTTATGTCAACCTGGCATCACTCCTCCATGTTAATGCAAATTCCTAACCAATGTAATAATTAATAAGGGTGCACCTTGCCATAAGACCTAGAAAGCGGGTTGACGGGTAGATAAGTCTACCTACCTTCTTTTTTGGTTATGCTCATGCAACCAAGAAGCACCTCCAAATTCTCCTAGATTAAAAAAGAATCCAGAAGAACTATGATGATACAATTTGCTATAGGTAATTGCATTAATGTCTATGACATAAGGCAAATAGTGAAACATGATGATCTTCGCATACTGTACAATGAAACATGATGGCCTACCGACATGCCAACTAGTCATCTAGGTTTTATGGTATGACCCTCTTATGCTCATAGCTACTTGGCTAGGGATTGGCACCAACACCAACACAGAGATAGCCTGTCAAAAAAATTGTCCATTCATTTATGGAGCTTTCTTATGCACCATATCTGACCCTATTCTGATGGGAGAAGAGTATTTTATATCCCCTATTAGCCCTGAAATTAATTGATGTTTTAATCCATTCACTCACCAATTGACTATTTGCCTATGATTATACAGTGTGCAGTGAATTAAACATTAGTATTTGTCTGTATCATTATTGAATGGTATGGATGTCAAAACCAAAAAGAATGCCTTTTTGTAAAGAAATTATTGGAAATGGGTATACAAGTTCAATTTGTAGATGATATGGGGGTTTGGAACTCATTATTCCCTGGTTAGTTTGGTCCAGGTTCCTGTACAAGAAGGTATTAATGATGACTTTTAGCAATGATAAAATTTGTCGTAAGTTAATAATATGCACTATGCAATACATGCAAATTTGTTTGCATGACCATCGAGCCTTTAAATAATATTACTGTTCTTCACATTCATGTTAGTTAGACATATAATTTGTTTCTTTTAAGGCATGTCGGCTGATGCAGTTCAAACAATAAAGGGTTTCCTTTTGACCATTGCAGCTCAACTTTTGCAGGTCAAGGATCAGACCATTGCTTCTTTTTCCTCTTGGTTGTATTTCAAAGGTTTGTTAAAGGAAATTTACATATATGACACAAACACATAAAAATTGACTTCTCATAATGGAGGTCTACTTTCCGTGGATTTTTAAGCAAGTATCAAGTTCAGACATGCCAGGTTATGAATCAATAATTTGCGGACTTTTAATTTTATATGTTTGCACATTTCTTAACAGGACGCAGTACGCAGGCTTGCTAGTTTGATGGATCTTCCGGACAAGGATCGGAAGGACTCTCGATCAAGGCATATGTTTCCTTGGAAAGGTATTATTCCGTCTATGAGTGTATGAGTTTTATACATCATCTTTTTAGTTTAGATTGTTCATTACATATCGAAAAATGAGGGTGTTGCTTGGAGAAAAGGAGAGAATGGTGTAAGAGATTTTAATATATAGTTACGTATTAATACTGGTCAACTCAAAATAACATGTGGATTTGGAATATCAGAAGACATTTTCAAGGTATGAGAGATTGTATATTTCTCTCTCTAAGTGAGAAGAGTTGAGTTTATGTGCACTGTCCAAGTCAGATAGCTCACAACCATCTTTTCTTGCTCAAACCTGTCCCCAATGTCCACCGATTCACTTTTTGTTTGCTCCAGCTAAGCTGGGGGTTCAATACACACTAACTTGAACTTGAATACATGGAATATCTTGCTTCTACTACTGATGGTGAAATGTTTCTGTTTATCCTTTTTCCTTCACCCTAGAATATGTTTATTGCCACAAGTCTGCGGCTTCTCAATCAAATGAATCTTAACAGTAGCTCCATGGTTGAATGAACCTTATTATTATAGACATTAGCAATGTACTTTCTAGCGCTTCTTAGTATGTGGCAAGGTTTACCATACATACTACCCTTGTAGAAGTGGTGTTAGACAAAGATGATGACACTTGAGAGCCCTATGACCGATTATATGCTGTCATGTATATATATATATATATATATATATATATTCGATTGAACACCAATACCCGTGTGCATCACACCAAACCCCAACTAACTACTAAGTATCTGGGAGAAAAGATGGTTACATCAGGATATGGACTATCTGGATTGTGACAGATGGATTCCCCCTTAGGAAATGTCCTAAAGGGCCCCTTGTATATTTTGTTAGCTGCTGCTCCTATGAGCAAAAGCTCAAGTTTTAGCAATTAGTCCCACATCGGCCAGTAGGTTTCACTCCACTGTGCATATATTACCTTTTCTCCTTTTGCTTCATTAAAAGTTGTGTGTGGGAGCTCCATGGGCCACACGCGCGCGCTATCGCCGCCGTCCGGTTCGGTTCGGTTCGGTTCGGCGCGTAACGGGCACGTGCCCACACCTGCGGACGCCGAATGTCGATCCGATTTCCTCATCGGGTTCAGGCTGAGACCCTAAAAGATTTTTTGCTCCTTTCAAATATTTCTGACCGTTACAAACCTTTTTAATTCCGTAACGTTCACTGTTCATATTCAGTCCAGGTTCAATGAACCATGTTCTAAAAACTCTTTGTAACGTTCGAATTAAATCAGCTAATTAAAACTGAGTTTAATTCTCCTCTCCATTGCAAGTCTATAAAATGAGCTCTCCTTCTTATTCTCATTACACAGAATATTTTCCTCTACAAAAACTCTCTCGAATTTCTCGTCGCTCTCGAAATTCATCTCTTCGTTGTTGCTCTGGGCAGAGCTAAGTCGGGGTCACCCTCTCCAAGTCGTGTGCGGCAAAGAGATTCCGGTAGACCAGAGATTTTACCACTAGGAGCGTTCGGATCCAGTCTGCACATAGACCCGGACTATCTCTTAGGGCAGTGCTTCGTGCGCGACTTTCCCGAAGGCCTGTAACATTTAATTAAGTTTATTATTTTGCAGTTTTAGAAACGAAGAATTGTGAAGAATTTCTAACAATCTAAGAGTTAGTTTTGATTAATTCACTGTTACCACTATTTCAACGTTTTCTTAACCAATTATTCAAAATTATTACTGTTCAGCGATCACATCACTGTTAAGAATTTTATAGTGGTAAAACTTGATAGTACTCAATTTGATAATAGCATCACGTTTTCTTTTATGAATTTGATAATCACTGTTAAGAATTATTACTGTTCAACGATCACATCACGTTTTCTTTTATGACTTGCTTTGCACAGTAAATTTCATAATAGCAAATTTTATTTGCTTTCACGTTTACCCTATCACTGTTAAGAATATCACTATTAACAAATCTGTACATTGACTATTTGATTTGCTTTGCACATTTGATTTGCTTTGCATATTGACCATTTGAAATCTGTACTGCTGAATTTACTAGTAAATCAATCTATACTAGTAAATTATTAGTAAATCTTTATTAGTAAATTACTAGTAAATCTGTACTGCTAAATTCACTTCTAGTTACTGCTTTCTTAATATAGAAATATTGTATGTGTTAAATTTCTAGTACTAAATTAACAATCTTCATAAGAATATCGTACTAGCACAAATTACATTTTGTCAATACTAGTTTTCATTTTACTCAATATTTTTAATTTAGGCTAAATCAAACAATTAATTAATTTAGTAAAAAAAATTCTTTATTTTAAAGTTCTAAAGTTGAGATTTGTTTGTGAACAAGTCGAAAGGACTCTTCTGTCAACAAGGCGAAATATCGTCTAAGCGACCGGTACTTAAGATTTCCTAGTGAACCTCCGCTTGCTGGGATCCGGCCCCTACAGCTAACCCAACCTTATCAAAACTTGAAAAACTAAAAATTTAAGGATTTATTACTAAAATTATTTTAATTGTTAATTTTAGCTCAAAACCATCTTATTGAGTAAATATAAATTTTTTTCAGACCTTAGAAACTGGACTTCTAAAGAAGAGATTTTTTCTGCAAAGCCTGCTAAATTCAATGGCACTTTCTTCAAGAGGTGGCAGAGCCAGATAAAATTTTGGCTTACCACCTTAGGTCTGATTTCTGCCATTGATGGGTCCACACCCATCTCAAATGATTCTGATAAGACTGAGTCTGACGTAGGGGTTTCCAAGTCCTCTTCTTCTTCTAAACCCAAGACCCCTAAGGAAATAGACTACCATTGCTTTCACAGAATCTTAAGCGCTATGTCTGAGACTCTCTACGACATATTCTTTGAATATAAAAGCGCTAAAGAACTCTGGGATGCTTTGGAAGATGAGTATGGTTGTGATGATGCTGGAATTGATAGATTCAATTCCACCACATTCAACCAATATGTCATGGTAGATAACAAACCTATCAATGACCAAATCCATGAGTTCCAAGAACACCTTAGGCAGGTTCAAGCCAAGGGAACTTTCTTTTCTACTGAGCACAAAATAGGATGCTTGATAGATAAACTCCCTCCTTCCTGGTCTAAAGTGGCAAAGGACCTTCTACATCTACAAGGATCTATTACATACTCTCAAGCTCTACAGAGAATTAGAACAGAAGAGCAATATAGGTCCAAGACCAAAGCTAGGTCAAATGCCACAGCTAAGGTAAACCTTGTAGAAAGCCATGCAAAACCTAAGTCAAACAACCATCTCAAATCCAAGAAAAACTCCTTCAAAAAGAAGCAGAGTTTTCTACCTCCTCACCAAAACCATCCTCACCAAAATCATCATCACCAAAACCATCACCACCAAAACCCTCAACCCCAAAAACCTAGAAACTTTGGTCAGACTCAGGATCAAAGAAGATTTTGTTTTGTGTGTGGTAGAACCAACCATACAGCCATCAACTGCTTCCAAAGGAAGAAAGAACCTATCCAGAACTCCTTCAAACGAAAAGGCAAGCCAGAGGCTAACATGATTCTGAATGGGTCTTCTAGCTCCTTCAAGTCTGTAAGCTTTCAACCTGTAGTAAACCTGTCTTTCCATTCTGATGATTGGTGGTTGGATTCTGGAGCTAATGTTCACGTTTCATTTGATCGCTCCTATTTTTCAACCTATCAGGAATCAGGTGGAGGAGGCGTAACCCTAGGAGATGGCTCAACGGCACAAGTTGTGGGAAGAGGAAGAATAGATCTGAAGATGACATCAGAAAAAATTCTACCTCTCCATGATGTGCTTCATGTGCCGTCTGTCAGAAGAAACTTTGTTAGTGGATCCCTCCTTGTAGCCTCAGGGTACAAAATTGTAATGGAGGCAAATAAAGTAGTTTTCTCTAAGAATGATTTGTTTGTGGGGAAAGGATTTGTGAAAGATGGACTTTTTGTTTTAAGTACTATGAATAAAAGATCTAATCCTTCTTTTGTTGCAAATGTTGAATCATCAAATGTTTGGCATGGTAGACTAGGTCATGTGAACTTAGGATCTATCAAAAGGATGATGAACTTAGATCTTATTCCTAAGACTCCTATAGATGATGAACACAAATGTGAGATTTGTGTTCAAGCCAAACATACTAGATTGCCTTTCAAATCTGTCTATAGGGATTCTGAACTCCTAGAACTTATCCATAGTGATGTTTGTGATTCCAATAGGGTTTTGACCCGAGGTGGTAGAAAATACTTTGTTACTTTTATAGATGATCATTCAAAGTATTGTTACACCTACCTCCTTAGGACCAAAGATGAAGTTCTAGATAGATTCAAGGTCTATAAATCTGAAGCTGAGAACCAGCTGGATAGGAAGATTAAGATCCTCAGATCAGATCGTGGTGGAGAGTATACCTCAAATGAAATGACTAACTTCTGTGAAGAGCACGGAATTATTCATGAGGTAACTGCTCCTTATTCACCACAATCCAATGGAGTGGCTGAAAGGAAGAATCGCACTCTTTTAGATATGGTCAATGCCATGCTTCTCAGCTCAGGTGCCCCTGATAATCTTTGGGGAGAAGCCTTATTGTCAGCATGTTATATTCTTAATAGGATACCCAGTAAGACTAATGATAAGACCCTATATGAATTATGGAAAGGTCGGACCCCTAGGATTAATTACCTCAAAGTTTGGGGATGTCTAGCTAAAGTAGGAATTCCTGAACCCAAAAAGAGGAAGATAGGACCTAAGACTGTAGATGCTGTATTCATAGGATATGCCCTAGATAGTAATGCCAATAGATTTCTTGTAACCCATTCTGAAGTAAATGAAATCTCTAATAACACAATCATTGAAGCTAGAGATGCAGTTTACTTTGAGAACTTTTTTCCCTTCAAGGATAGAACCTCTCCATCTTTCTCTAACCCTTCTCTTACTCCGTCTACTAGTTCTCATGACCAAATGTCTAATTCTCAATCTGAACAAGTCATAGAACCTAGAAGGAGTAAAAGAGAAATGATTGAAAAGAAAGTAGGAGAAGGATTCTTCACATTTTTGATAGAGGATGATCCCTCAACTTATGAAGAAGCCATATCCTCTCCTGATGCCCCTTTCTGGAAAGAAGCTATTAACAATGAGTACAACTCCATCATGGAGAACAATACTTGATTTTTAGCAGACCTTCCTTTAGGCAGCAAACCCATAGGTTGTAAGTAGATTTTCAAAAAGAAACTTAGAGCCGATGGAACCATAGAAAAATATAAGGCTAGATTAGTAGCCAAAGGTTTTATCCAGAAAAAAGGATTAGATTACCTTGATACCTATTCTCCTGTTGCTAGGATTTCTTCTATTAGAACCCTCCTAGCTTTAGCTTCCATTAATGATTTGCTGATCCATCAAATGGATGTAAAGACAATATTTCTAAATGGAGATTTAGAAGAAGAAATATATATGGAGCAACCTGAAGGTTTTATTGCTAAAGGTCAAGAAAAGAAGGTTTGTAGATTAGTAAAATCTCTTTATGGCCTAAAGCAAGCTCCCAATCAATGGCACAACAAATTTGACAAAGTCATTATAGAATTTGGTTTTGTACCAAATGAATATGACAAATGTTTGTGTCACGACCCGCACCCGCTAAAAGGGCACGTGATGCGACAACGCCCAGCCCTCACCGAAAAATCGGCGTGGAACGCTGTAGATTTTTCTACTCTAAACAGTTTATATATATAACAAAAAACCTGTCGAGAATATGGTCAACTCCGAACGGAGGACAAGCAATGAATATATATATGAGTGCTCAATCACAACTCTAAGATGATAAAGTAAGACTGAAAGATAAAGACAACAAGACGATAATAAAATAATAACCTGTCAAGTCCAACACAAGAATATATACAAGTCCAAGTCTCTAATACAGTCCATAATAATAACAGTCTCAAAAGTAGCTGGAGACAAGGTCCAGTACAAAAGACCTACTCTAACTAAGCAAGGGGTAAGGTCTCGCCAGGCGGAGCTAAGCCCTGCTGGACCAAAGTCTCCAGGTCTAGGCCCACTACGTCATCCGGACCGTAGTAGGTACAGTAATCTCCCTCGTCAGCATCTGTAATATTTTCAACATATCCTGTCAGGATGGAACGAGTACAATCTACTAACAACAGTTCACAAGATATGACGAAAGCTATAAGACAGTAAATAGAGAGTATATACAAGAAAATCATGGAATGTACATGTGAGTATCATGGCAAGGTAAGCTGTAAAACTAGAGCTAGAACAAGGCAAGTAAACTGATCATGGCATGTACAAGAATCAAGAATCATATCTCTAGGTGTGTGAGTACTAGCTACAATATGTGGCCGGCTTGGGTCTGCACAAGGTCTACTGATCAGCCAATCCTACGTGGAGTGTAGGATTGGTAGCATTCAAGGTCTACAAGAATAAACAAGGTGGATAATGACCACACATCTACACTAGTACTCCCCGTCCCCGACTGGTAGAGTGGAT
Organism: Iris pallida; assembly: GCA_029216955.1. Taxonomy (NCBI): domain Eukaryota; kingdom Viridiplantae; phylum Streptophyta; class Magnoliopsida; order Asparagales; family Iridaceae; genus Iris; species Iris pallida. Next base: position 13,292,644 of record JANAVB010037420.1, read on the forward strand.
CCAAGCAAGACACGTTATGACACGGGATTCTACGAGAAGGGAGCAAATCTCCTCGAGAATCGGTGTCTATATACTGCACAAGAACTACAAGGGGCTTGCACAAGAAATACCAAGATAACGAGGAATAACATCTCATGTCGGGATCCATGAACACCAATCCGTGTGACCAATGTGTCGAGAACAAGCATATCCACACTAATTACATGAATCATAACAATCATTATAAATTGGAAAAGTGTCAGAGAATGTACTCGCCTGTTGTGAGCACCCTGAATTTCGGGCTGATTTTTTTTATTTTATTTTATTTCCTGATTGATTGGTTTTGATAAATAATTTATTTTGTTATTTTTTTCCTTAAGTGTACTTTCCCGTGCCATTGATATTTGGAGTGTCAGGGATGTTCAACTCTGGAAATCTTCTTTACGAGTTTTGGAGTGGACACGATTACCTTCGTGACGGTATATGGTGTCCCACCCAAACTTGTTCTCTTGTGCTCTTTCTGCTTCGCTGAACTTCGGGTCGGTTTAGACCATTTGATTGATATTTAATTTCCCACTCTTTTCTTTGATCATTTTCAGCGCGTTACCATGACTTTTAAATTGGGAGCGCCAGACCAGTCATTTCCTTGAAACCAACTCCTCATTGATGATCTACTCGAGACGCTCGTCACCCATGACCTTCGTTTCCCACTCAGACACGTCATTTCGGGCTCCATTTGATTCGCACAACTTTCCCGACACGTGACCCGATTTTATTTCACGCCACGACGTCACATTCATTTTTCAACTTGATTTGTGGGTCCCCTGTCGACCAAAACCTGTCAGCCCCAACTATGGACATGGCCCACTTTGAGCCTACTATCCGTCCGCCACTTATGTCCCATTTATTGGAATCCCCATGTGCTACTTATTTGCCCATGATCATCAACGCCTAATTTTAATTCGATTTTTGCACAATGTCCAGTTTTGACCCAATCCGGCTCCACCGAGTCCAGTCCAGCTTCGTGCTACCCTCCATCGTAGCACCCTCATAATTCTTGCCCAAAAATATCAATCACTCATTTTACCTATTTCTAATATTTATTGGAAATTTTCTACTTATTTAAATCCATAGGAATGAATCAATTCTAGCTAATAAAATCATAGCCATTGATTTTTCCTCAAATTCATCCCATCCATTAATTCCCTCATTCATTTTCCCCCTAACCCCTTGGCAGCCATGTGCCGGCCCTAATATTTGGAAAAGTAACTTTTTCTGTCTCTCTTATCCTCTCATTTATTTCTATCCTATCTCTTTCTCTCTCTTCCTACCTAAAACTATTCCTACTACACAACCACACACAAAAACTACTCACCATGCAACAGCACCTCCTCATCAAACCCGACCCCAGCTCCTCACCTCCATGGCCAAGCCGACCACACCCCTCCCTACTCCGGCCATGGCCGTCGGCCATAACCACCTCTCGACATCACCTCCTCCTTCATTTCCTCATTCCCTCTCCTCCTCCATCAACTTCATCGCCGCCACCATTCCGCCACCACCTTGGCAGCCGCCACCACATCGGCCATCCCCCTCCATCACTGCCACCACCACCTCGCCGTCCTCGCCGCCTCGCTGTGGTCGGCCATCAGCGCCGCCGCAGCTCGCCGCTTCGCCGGCCACCAGCGCGGCAGCAGCAGCAGCCGCTGCATGCGCACAGGCGCGCACGCACGCGCGCGCATGGGCCGCCATCGTGCGCCGCCGCGCCGCCGTGCGGGCCGCCGTGGCCCCCTGGCCGTGCGCCGAGCTCAGGCGAGCCTCTCCCTGACGGCCACCGTCCTCCGGGACGCGCCGTCGAGGCGATTCGTGCGTTTTGAACGACGTTCCGTCGTGACGAGCTCGAAAACGACGCTGAAATCGCGTCCCGTCGCAGCAACTTCGCGCGTGATTTCCCGGAGATCCGACCGTTGGATCGGCGATTTCTTTGCTCCGTCGCAATCTCGGTATATCCACCTTCATCCCTGTCAATTTTCGTCCGTTGATTTTATCGTTTGATACATGAAAACCGGCCACCAAGTTGACCGTTTAAATTGTATTAAATTTGGACAGTTTCGCGGGACCAACTTCGTCAGCTTGTATCTCATCCACTGCAGCTCCATTTGGCGTGATACCAGTTCCGGTGCGAAGCTGGTATAACCCTCTTACTACCCCTCTAGTTTCGTTTCATTATGAGCTTGTTTGATTGGTTGAATTCGACGCCAAAATTGGTCGTCCGAATTCGTAATTTCCAACTTGTAAAATTCCATTTTTGAGCACGGGACTCCAGATTTCATTTCTGACACCACCATTAGACTTGTGGCGTCGTTCTGGCATGTTTTCATATAAAATTTGTTAGATTTGGAGAACGTGGGTCCGGGCACGTTTTTCGGTGCAAAGCGGGTCCCACTTTCTGGGTCAACGGAACTTTTTGACGCCGGCTCATCGGAATCCAATTCCGGAGATACCGTTGAGTTCGTATCGTCATTCTGGACTCGTTGACATATAATTTGCTAGGTTTTGGTGGACATTGGGTCTGGCACGCATTTCGGTGCAAGTCGGATACCAATATCCGGGTCAACGGGTCATTTTGAGATCGGCTCATCGGAATCCAATTTCGGAGATACCGTTGAGTTCGTATCATCATTCTGGACTCGTTGACAGGTAGTTTGCTGAGTTTTGAGAACTTTGGCTCCGGCACGCATTTCCGTGCAAACCGGAATTCCAAGTTCTGGTCAACGGGCCAAGTGGAGATCGGGTCAACGGAATCCAATTCTGGGGATACCGTTGGGTTCGTATCGACATTCTGGTTGCGTGGACATATATTTTGCTATATTTTATAGACTTGTTTTCTTGCACGTTTTTCGGTGCAAAACGACTCCGACACGGACACCGTTTTGATCTGAAAATACCTTTTTGCTCTTGTGTCCAAATTGGACCGTTGGGTAGGCTATTCTAGCTAATTTGACCATTTTGGACACGTTGGCGATGTTCATTTCATCGTCCGGCAATGTTTGTTGATAATTTCTCTGAACTTAACCTTTTTATAATTAATTAATATTAATTCACATAATGTTCGTATTTCGGGATTAGTACAACGAAACTGAGATCAGTCAATTCCGGTGATCTCACATCGCTGAAATTGACAAGTTGGATACGTGGATCACTATAATAAGATTATCAACCTTACCGATAATCTTCTTATCTCGGTTTGCGTGCCGTAAGTTTCGACGTACAAATAACGAAGTACACTTTATATTAGACTAGAATTGACCCTGTTTGACCAGAGTTGACCAGTTGACCCAAAGTCAACTATAAGTCAACACTTGACCTAGTTTGACTAGATTATTGACCGGAGTCGACCTAGAGTTGTTTTGACTTAGAAGAACCTAGAATAATATAGATTGCCTGTAGGGATTTATTTATTTTCAACTTGAACACCTTGTAACCTGTGTTGCTTTAAATAGGACTTTGTGGCTTCAGTGGGACCTCCTATACTTATCAGCTGTTCAGGTTATCGAGGCGAGTACATTCTCTGATCATTTCATATCCTGCTTAGAATTATATTCCTGCTTTAGATTACTATACTTGATGCTGTCACGACATTATCACGAATTAGTACTATATGGATCTCTTCATGCGATGTTATCCCCCTCGGGAGCATCGGGTATATTGTGTCATGTGCGTTTCACTTTCATCATGTACTCATGTGCTTTCACCATACATGTACACTCTTGTGAATCTTGTACTCTCATGTTCACAGAGCCTTCATGTATACTATCATGTGCACCCTATATGGGTCCCATGTGATATCATGTACAATAACATAACTTGTTTAGATCCTTGTGTATTGATTGGGAAAAACGGGAGAGTGCTAGTAGTCATGTGAACAATTCCATAGTAGTGTAGATCATGTACAACTCTTTAGTGTAGATCATGTACAAATCTGTCCTGTTCACATGTGCTATCCTGTACTCTACATCACTAGCCACTGTTAGTTCTCTATTTATAGTAGATATTTCTGTTACAGTTCTCTCTCTTGTTTACATACTGTATTTCTTCAGATCCTGTATTTTACTCTACTGCATGTTTATATTTTCTAACCTGCTATGAACTGTTGAGATGTATTGTGCTCGTTCCAGTCCTGACTGGACCTGTTGATAAATGTTACAGATAGCCTGGAGGTGCCTGCTAGCCTAGAGGAGACACATTAGAGGTTGTTTAGGTAGTTATTTCATTTTGTCTGGAGTTGTATTTACTTTGTGGATTACTGTATCTTTATTGAGTTTTGAGATGTATTTCTGGGTTCATGTACCTTAGACACTTAGACTTCTATCTCCTGTATCTCTTTTGGATTTCATGTTTTATCTATTCTTATCATGCTCTACCTTAGATGTGATTGAGTTGTATCTGCTATGTCACCCCCATTCGGGGAGTATAAACTGTTTAGTCTTATACTGTTAGATGCATTGAGACCTAGGACAGCGTTCTACCGTCGACACTGCGGCGTAGGCTGGGCGTTGTTACGTTCTCGTGCCCTAACTCTAGGGTGCGGGTCGTGACACCTGTAATATGGTATGATATGTCAACCGGAGCAAATGCAGCGTCTCGAGGACCTATAGAGAACAAGACGTATCAATACTATGCTTAGGAAATAAAGTCAAGACAATTTAAATCCTATTAAGTCATTTTAACTGTACGAGGTCAACCTAAGTCATTTTAGGTCTAGCTAGGTCATACTGGGTCAATGCAAGTCAAACGTAATTAATCTATGTCAATTTGAGTCAACAGTTGACTTTTGGTCAACCGATCAACTCTGGTCAACCGTGGTCAACTCTGGTCAACCCTAGGTCACTGGTGACTAACAGTTGACTTTTGGTCAACTGCACAAGTCTAATGGAATTTGGAACTAAATTGGCAAAGTGTTGACCCATAGTTGACTTTTGGTCTAAAAAGTCAACCGGGGTCAAGACTAGGTCTAGGCGACTATTTCTAATCATTACCAACCTCTACAACCCATATCCAAGTCCATCTTGAACTTCGAAACCCAAATCTTGGCCGTAGGCCAATATTCTATTTTTACCTTTTCTAAGGTAAAATTCTAGCCTAGGTGGAAACCTAGTTAGCCTACCTACGCTTGTTATTTTGACCCGATCTCCCCAGGGTAGTATGATACTAGCCTATACATATATTACATACCAAAATACGTAAGTAAAGTGGACGTCTAGTCCATGATACGGCACATTGCCGATATCTTGAATATTTCAAGATACGCAATGGTACGGCGCGATACCGGCGCCCTACAACTCCGATTTCCACTCGGGAGCCTACCCGCAAAATCTAATTCACGTATTCTAACTCCACGCCAAGTTTCAACTCATTTCGATGCTCCGAGCTCCGTTTCACCCTCTAACTCGATCTCTCCTAAAAACTCCTTCTATCCCTCACTCTAATTCCTCTTCTAATTTCCTCTTCTAACTTCTTCCTCCCATTCTAATTCTTCTCCTCCTTACTACTTCCTATTCTCCTTTCCTATTCTCTTCTAATCTTCTTCTCATTCTCCTAACTTTTCTTCTAGTTCCTCCTTCTAATTCTCTTCAAATTCTTCTAATCTTCTTCTTTCCTCTTAACTTTCCTTCTTCTAATTCTTCCTAAACTTTCTTCTAATTCTCCCTTCTATTCTCTCTAATTCTAACTATCTAATAGCTAATTGTCTATATATATATACACATATATATATATATATATATATATATATATACATATATATATATATTGCGGGGGGGGGGGGGGGGGGGGGGGGGTTAGGCTTAAAGGGGGCCAAAATAGGGGGTTTAAGGGGGGGACTGCTCACTGCGGGGGGGGGGGGGGGGGGGGGGGGTTAGGCTTAAAGGGGGCCAAAATAGGGGGTTTAAGGGGGGGACTGCTCACTGCTGTTGCTTGTGCTGCTGCTGCTGCTGCTGCCTATCCTGCCACTGCTGCTGCTGTTTCATCTTCTTATCTTCTTCTCCTCTTCCTCCTACTTCTCCTCTTCTCTACCCTCTCTCTCTCTCTCTCTCTCTATATATATATATATATATCCCACTATATATCTATCTCTCTCTCTCTATATATATATATATATATATATATATATATATATATATAACCTTCTACTTATATATATATCTATATATATATACACACAAAAACTCACATCCATATGTAAATATACATACACACACATTTATATATATAAATACATATCCACATATCCTTATATATATAAATATATATATATACACACCTATGGATATATATATATAGACACACACACAAACACTCACACACCCACAAACACACACTCTCACCACCATCTCATGACAAACACCACCACTCTCATTCCTCTACACTCACACACACAATTATACCTATAATTATATATATATATATATATATATATATATATATATATATATATATATATATATACATACCACTCAAACACACACACCACCCTCTCACACTCTCTCACACACACTCACACAAGCACACACATTCTCCCTACCACCACTCTCACACACAAACACCACCACTACCATTTTCCCTACACACACACAAATACCTATAAACATATATATATATATATATATATATATATATATATATATATATATATATATATATATACCATTCAATATATATATAAACCCCTAATAATTTCCTTAACCTAGATTTCTAGGGAACCCTAGGAAAATTATGGACAAAAGGTGGAGAATCTCATTCTCTACAATTATTGTGAAAACCTTAAATGGAATAGAGTAATAAATGGAGAATTAAATTCATACCTAAAGTAGGTTTGCTTGAGGAAGAAAAGCTTGAAGGAAAGAATGGATTTTTGAAAGAGGGAGAGAGAGTTGACTTAATGAAGAAGAAAAAAGTGGGGGGGGGGGGGGGGGTGCTCTCTTGGCCGGCCAAGTGGGGGGGGGGGGGGGAATGGGTTTGGGTAGGATCCAATAAGCCTCAAACCCAATAGACTTAGTTTGGGTTCGGTTTGGTTCGGTTTGGTTCGGTTTGTTTCTAATGAACTAATTAAGCTCTAAAATGACTAATTAAGCCATGAAAAATAGGGTTTATGAATTCTAACCTAATTATGATGGTATGTGGGCCAAGCCCAGCTAGTATGTGGGTCCCACTAGGGTCCAGGCTACCCGGGTCTCCAATTTGAGTCCGAATTGGATAAAATCCAAACCAAACCAAATAAATCCCAAAAAAATCACATAAAATAAATAAAAATTCCTAAAAATTATAAAACTTGAAAAATGACGAAAATACCCCTAATTTGAAAACTGGGGGTGACAAATCTACCCTCCTTAAAAAATTTCGTCCTCGAAATTCAAACGGTCGTACTCTTCTCTAGGTCAAGCACCCAACAATCAAGGTCTACTAAATTTTATCCTAAGTTATATAACATGCAATCCAGGAAATCAGAACACATGCATGATTTTAAATCTCTACAATATCGTGTTATTGCAGTCTTCATTGGGGTTTTCTATTTAATCTAGCATGATCATCACATATGCAAACTAAAGGCACTAAGAAAGCAATAATCAATCAATGGGCGGAAAGAACAGGTAAAAGAAAGAGCAAGACCCTACCTCCTAGTCCAATGCGTGCAGGATCCTCAACTGTCATCGCAAAAGCCCTGTCCTGGCGGGGTATATCCCGCTGCTGGTGGAGGGCGTGATGCGGTGCCATAGGTGGCCTACCCTGTGCTCCCTGAGCTGCTACCGCTCCACGGGCTACCCTGCGAGGGTTCGCAGGACAATCTCTCAACTGATGTCCAGCCTCCCCGCAGTAGAGGCACAAACCCAGCCTCTTCCGGCAAACCTTCCAGACGTGACCAGGTCTCCTGCAGAAGTGGCAAGGAGCCCCATGCTGAGCCTGCCTCGGCTGAGTGTGCTGCACCTGCTGAACCGGTGCTCTGGTCTGATGCTGGAAAGTCTGATGCTGAAGCTGAGGGCGCTTAGCAGCCCCCGCGCTGCTAGAAGCCCCCGAGAAAAGATCACGCTCCCTCTTGGGCTTCAAGCCCCACTCCCGCTCAACCTTGCGGGCCTCCGCGTAGATCTGGGTATATGTCTCATAGAAGGAGGGAATGTGGATCTTGATATCCCAAGTCAGCCCCTCCCTGAAACGGCTCGCCCTGATCTCCGGGTCTCGAACCATGTACTCTGCGTATCGGCTCAGACGGCCGAACTCCGCTGCGTACTCCTCCACAGATAGACTGCCCTGCTGCAGATCCTGGAACTGTCGCACCAGGTCAATCTTGTCCGTGGGGGAAAAGAACTTCTCCTTGAAGAGGAGCTTGAACTCTGCCCAAGTACGGCCCTCTCCAGCTAGGGCTGGCTCGTTTCTGAACCAGGTGCGCGCAATGTCTAGCAACTGCAAACCTACCGCCTCGACCTTCAGGTCTATAAATCTGAAGCTGAGAACCAGTTGGATAGGAAGATTAAGATCCTCAGATCAGATCGTGGTGGAGAGTATACCTCAAATGAAATGACTAACTTCTGTGAAGAGCACGAAATTATTCATGAGGTAACTGTTCCTTATTCACCACAATCCAATGGAGTGGCTGAAAGGAAGAATCGCACTCTTTTAGATATGGTCAATGCCATGCTTCTCAGCTCAGGTGCCCCTGATAATCTTTGGGGAGAAGCCTTATTGTCAGCATGTTATATTCTTAATAGGATACCCAGTAAGACTAATGATAAGACCCCATATGAATTATGGAAAGGTCGGACCCCTAGGATTAATTACCTCAAAGTTTGGGGATGTCTAGCTAAAGTAGGAATTCCTGAACCCAAAAAGAGGAAGATAGGACCTAAGACTGTAGATGCTGTATTCATAGGATATGCCCTAGATAGTAATGCCAATAGATTTCTTGTAACCCATTCTGAAGTAAATAAAATATCTAATAACACAATCATTGAAGCTAGAGATGCAGTTTACTTTGAGAACTTTTTTCCCTTCAAGGATAGAACCTCTCCATCTTTCTCTAACCCTTCTCTTACTCCGTCTACTAGTTCTCATGACCAAATGCCTAATTCTCAATCTGAACAAGTCATAGAACCTAGAAGGAGTAAAAGATAAATGATTGAAAAGAACTTAGGAGAAGGATTCTTCACATTTTTGATAGAGGATGATCCCTCAACTTATGAAGAAGCCATATCCTCTCCTGATGCCCCTTTCTGGAAAGAAGCTATTAACAATGAGTACAACTCCATCATGGAGAACAATACTTGATTTTTAGCAGATCTTCCTTTAGGCAGCAAACCCATAGGTTGTAAGTGGATTTTCAAAAAGAAACTTAGAGCCGATGGAACCATAGAAAAATATAAGGCTAGATTAGTAGCCAAAGGTTTTATCCAGAAAAAAGGATTAGATTACCTTGATACCTATTCTCCTGTTGCTAGGATTTCTTCTATTAGAACCCTCCTAGCTTTAGCTTCCATTCATGATTTGCTGATCCATCAAATGGATGTAAAGACAACATTTCTAAATGGAGATTTAGAAGAAGAAATATATATGGAGCAACCTAAAAATTTTATTGCTAAAGATCAAGAAAAGAAGGTTTGTAGATTAGTAAAATCTCTTTATGGCCTAAAGCAAGCTCCCAATCAATGGCACAACAAATTTGACAAAGTCATTATAGAATTTGGTTTTGTACCAAATGAATATGACAAATGTTTGTGTCACGACCCGCATCCGCTAAAAGGGCACGTGACGCGACAACGTCCAGCCCTCACCGAAAAATCGGCGTGGAACGTTGTAGATTTTTCTACTCTAAACAGTTTATATATATAACAAAAAACCTGTCGAGAATATGGTCAACTCCGAACGGAGGACAAGCAATGAATATATATATGAGTGCTCAATCACAACTCTAAGATGATAAAGTAAGACTGAAAGATAAAGACAACAAGACGATAATAAAATAATAACCTGTCAAGTCCAACACAAGAATATATACAAGTCCAAGTCTCGAATACAGTCCATAATAATAACAGTCTCAAAAGTAGCTGGAGACAAGGTCCAGTACAAAAGACCTACTCTAACTAAGCAAGGGGTAAGGTCTCGCCAGGCGGAGCTAAGCCCTGCTGGACCAAAGTCTCCAGGTCTAGGCCCACTACGTCATCCGGACCGTAGTAGGTACAGTAATCTCCCTCGTCAGCATCTGTAATATTTTTAACATATCCTGTCAGGATGGAACGAGTACAATCTACTAACAACAGTTCACAAGATATGACGAAAGCTATAAGACAGTAAATAGAGAGTATATACAAGAAAATTATGGAATGTACATGTGAGTATCATGGCAAGGTAAGCTGTAAAACTAGAGCTAGAACAAGGCAAGTAAACTGATCATGGCATGTACAAGAATCAAGAATCATATCTCTAGGTGTGTGAGTACTAGCTACAATATGTGGCCGGCTTGGGTCTGCACAAGGTCTACTGATCAGCCAATCCTACGTGGAGTGTAGGATTGGTAGCATTCAAGGTCTACAAGAATAAATAAGGTGGATAATGACCACACATCTACACTAGTACTCCCCGTCCCCGACTGGTAGAGTGGATCCAAGCAAGACACGTTATGACACGGGATTCTACGAGAAGGGAGCAAATCTCCTCGAGAATCGGTGTCTATATACTGCACAAGAACTACAAGGGACTTGCACAAGATATACCAAGATAACGAGGAATAACATCTCATGTCGGGATCCATGAACACCAATCCGTGTGACCAATGTGTCGAGAACAAGCATATCCACACTAATTACATGAATCATAACAATCATTATAAATTGGAAAAGTGTCAGAGAATGTACTCGCCTGTAATATGGTATGATATGTCAACCGGAGCAAATGCAGCGTCTCGAGGACCTATAGAGAACAAGACGTATCAATACTATGCTTAGAAAATAAAGTCAAGACAATTTAAATCCTATTAAGTCATTTTAGGTCAAGACACGTTAAACTAGACTGTACGAGGTCAACCTAAGTCATTTTAGGTCTAGCTAGGTCATACTGGGTCAATGCAAGTCAAACGGAATTAATCTATGTCAATTTGAGTCAACAGTTGACTTTTGGTCAACCGATCAACTCTGGTCAACCGTGGTCAACTCTGGTCAACCCTAGGTCACTGGTGACTAACAGTTGACTTTTGGTCAACTGCACAAGTCTAATGGAATTTGGAACTAAATTGGCAAAGTGTTGACCCATAGTTGACTTTTGGTCTAAAAAGTCAACCGTGGTCAACCGGGGTCAAGACTAGGTCTAGGCGACTATTTCTAATCATTACCAACCTCTACAACACATATCCAAGTCCATCTTGGACTTCGAAACCCAAATCTTGGCCGTAGGCCAATATCCTATTTTTACCTTTTCTAAGGTAAAATTCTAGCCTAGGTGGAAACCTAGTTAGCCTACCTACGCTTGTTATTTTGACCCGATCTCCCCAGCGTAGTATGATACTAGCCTATACATATATTACATACCAAAATACCTAAGTAAAGTGGACGTCTAGTCCATGATACGGCCCATTGCCGATATCTTGAATATTTCAAGATACGCAATGGTACGGCACGATACCGGCGCCCTACAACTCCGATTTCCACTCGGGAGCCTACCCGCAAAATCTAATTCACGTATTCTAACTCCACGCCAAGTTTCAACTCATTCCGATGCTCCGAGCTCCGTTTCACCCTCTAACTCGATCTCTCCTAAAAACTCCTTCTATCCCTCACTCTAATTCCGCTTCTAATTTCCTCTTCTAACTTCTTCCTCCCATTCTAATTCTTCTCCTCCTTACTACTTCCTATTCTCCTTTCCTATTCTCTTCTAATCTTCTTCTCATTCTCCTAACTTTTCTTCTAGTTCCTCCTTCTAATTCTCTTCAAATTCTTCTAATCTTCTTCTTTCCTCTTAACTTTCCTTCTTCAAATTCTTCCTAAACTTTCTTCTAATTCTCCCTTCTATTCTCTCTAATTCTAACTATCTAATAGCTAATTGTCTATATATATATACACATATATATATATATATATATATATATATATATATATGGTGGGGGGGGGGGGGGGGGGGGGGTTAGGCTTAAAGGGGGCCAAAATAGGGGGTTTAAGGGGGGGGGGGGACTGCTCACTGCTGCCACTGCTGTTGCTTGTGCTGCTGCCTATCCTGCCACTGCTGCTGCTGTTTCATCTTCTTCTCTTCTCTTCTTCTCCTCTTCCTCCTACTTCTCCTCTTCTCTACCCTCTATATATATATATATATATATATATATATATCCCACTATATATCTATCTCTATCTATATATATATATATATCTAACCTTCTACTTATATATATATCTATATATATATACACACAAAAACTCACATCCATATGTAAATATACATACACACACACATTTATATATATAAATACATATCCACATATCCTTATATATATAAATATATATATATATACACACCTATGGATATATATATATATAGACACACACACACAAACACTCACACACCCACAAACACACACTCTCACCACCATCTCATGACAAACACCACCACTCTCATTCCTCTACACTCACACACACAATTATACCTATAATTATATATATATATATATATATACATATCACTCAAACACACACACCACCCTCTCACACTCTCTCACACACACTCACACAAGCACACACACACTCCCTACCACCACTCTCACACACAAACACCACCACTAACATTTCCCCTACACACACACAAATACCTATATATATATATATATATATATATATATATATATATATATATATACATATATATATATACCATTCAATATATATATAAACCCCTAATAATTTCCTTAACCTAGATTTCTAGGGAACCCTAGGAAAATTATGGGCAAAAGGTGGAGAATCTCATTCTCTACAATTATTGTGAAAACCTTAAATGGAATAGTGTAATAAATGGAGAATTAAATTCATACCTAAAGTAGGTTTGCTTGAGGAAGAAAAGCTTGAAGGAAAGAATGGATTTTTGAAAGAGAGAGAGAGAGTTGACTTAATGAAGAAGAAAAAAGGGGGGGGGGGGGTGCTCTCTTGGCCGGCCAAGTGGGGGGGGAATGGGTTTGGGTAGGATCCAATAAGCCTCAAACCCAATAGACTTAGTTTGGGTTCGGTTTGGTTCGGTTTGGTTCGGTTTGTTTCTAATGAATTAATTAAGCTCTAAAATGACTAATTAAGCCATGGAAAATAGGGTTTATGAATTCTAACCTAATTATAATGGTATGTGGGCCAAGCCCAGCTAGTATGTGGGTCCCACTAGGGTCCAGGCTACCCGGGTCTCCAATTTGAGTCCGAATTGGATAAAATCCAAACCAAACCAAATAAATCCCAAAAAAATCACATAAAATAAATAAAAATTCCTAAAAATTATAAAACTTGAAAAATGACGAAAATACCCCTAATTTGAAAACTGGGGGTGACAGTTTGTATTCCAAAAATACAAATAAAAGTTGTGTTATCTTATGCTTGTATGTTGATGATATCCTTATTTTAGGATCTTCACTGGAATTGATAAATAATACTAAGAATTATTTATCTAACCAGTTTGATATGAAAGACCTAGGTGAGGCAAACCTGATCCGTAGGAATGCAAGTGTCCAAATGCAATGAGGGATATACTCTATCCTTAGCACATTCAATTGAGAAAATGCTAAGGAAGTTTGAGTATTTTGACAAGAAACATGTCCTTACTCCTTATGATAGTAATGTTGTTCTCAAGAAGAATGAAGGATCTCCTATAGAACAACATAGATATTCACAAATGATTGGATCCCTCATGTACATAACTAACAGGACCAGACCTGATATTGCATTTGCTATTGGAAGACTAAGTAGATATACTAGTAACCCAAATCAGTCATATTGGACTGCATTAGACATAGTATTTAGATATCTTAAGGGTACTCTAGATTATAAACTTCATTATTCTAGACACCATGATATCATAGAAGGTTACTCCGATGCAAATTGGGTAACTGATTCACATGATGTGAAATCTACTACTGGATATGTTTTTACCCTAGCAGGAGCTGCAATCTTCTGGGGATCATGTAAACAAACTATCATAGCCAGAAGTACAATGGACTCTGAAATGATAGCTTTGGATACTACATGTACAGAAGCCGAATGGCTGAGAAATCTTATTATGCATATACATGTTTCTGTTCATCATGTTCCTGCAATTTCTATAAACTGTGATAATAAATCTGTTATAGAACTACTAAAGCATGATTCTGTGAATGCTAAGATGAACAGGCACCTGCAGCTGTGCTTCAAGTCAATAAAGAGCCTATTGGGCAAATATGTGGTTCTTGACTATGTAAAATCAGAAAAGAACCTTGCAGACCACTTGACGAAGGGTCTGTCTAGGACATTGATCCTAGAATCATCGAGGATGATAGGGTTAAGCCCATAGTATAGTCACCAGCAGTGGCAACCCAACTGAGTATGACTGGAGATCCCAAGAAGCCGGTTCAATTGGTAGAAACAAGCTGGACTAGGTGACTATTATGGAACACTGACCTGAGATTAAATTTTCTTTAAAATAAAAGCCAAGGAGGCTGTACATGTGTACATTCATACCCCATCTCTATGGTGACAGTGTTCTTTTTGTGATATGGATAGGATGAGTTTAAACTCTTAATAAGTCCAAGCATAATATGCAGGGTTGATTCCTATCACCAACCCTTAAGGATTTACCTATATGAGAGGTCGTGAGGGCCGCGACTATAGGACAGGGCGATCCTAGACAACTCTCATGAATGTGTAAAAGTGCGCATGGCCAACCAAACGCGCCACCCGATAGACCCAAGTACCTCTAGCGTACTATGTGTGCTATTTTTCGAGTCTGGTTCAAGAAGACTGATTCAAGGCGTAGTCCATCAAGCTCTTCTTCAGACAAAGACAATAGTCACTACGTGAGATTCAAGGCTCTAGTCCATCTCATTTATGCATAGTATACAACTGCCCAGAAATTCTCTTATCTTATTCTTCTTCTTTATATTATCTTGGAACTTGACCTTTTGGGAGGGGATTGTTAGCTGCTGCTCCTATGAGCAAAAGCTCAAGTTTTAGCAATTAGTCCCACATCGGCCAGTAGGTTTCACTCCATTGTGCATATATTACCTTTTCTCCTTTTGCTTCATTAAAAGTTGTGTGTGGGAGCTCCATGGGCCACACGCGCGCGCTGCCGCCGCCGTCCGGCCCGGCTCGGCTCGGTTCGGTTCGGTTCGGCGCGTAACGGGTACGGGCACGTGCCCACACCTGCGGACGCCAAATATCGATCCGATTTCCTCATCGGGTTCGGGCTGAGACCCTAAAAGATTTTTTGCTCCTTTCAAATATTTCTGACCGTTACAAACCTTTTTAATTCCGTAACGTTCACTGTTCATATTCAGTCCAGGTTCAATGAACCATGTGCTAAAAACTTTTTGTAACGTTCGAATTAAATCAGCTAATTAAAATCGAGTTTAATTCTCCTCTCCATTGCAAGTCTATAAAATGAGCTCTCCTTCTTATTCTCATTACACAGAATATTTTCCTCTATAAAAACTCTCTCGAATTTCTCGTCGCTCTCGTAATTCATCTCTTCGTTGTTGCTCTGGGCAGAGCTAAGTCGGGTCACCCTCTCCAAGTCGTGTGCGGCAAAGAGATTCCGGTAGACCGGAGATTTTACCACTATGAGCGTTCGGATCCAGTCTGCACATAGACCCGGACTATCTCTTAGGGCAGTGCTTCGTGCGCGACTTTCCCGAAGGCCGGTAACATTTAATTAAGTTTATTATTTTGCAGTTTTAGAAACGAAGAATTGTGAAGAATTTCTAACATATTTGACTATGAATTTTTTGATAGGTATGTCAGAATTTGGACAGTAATCGTAGTATATACCCATGTAACATCGAATGATGTCTTTACTTTGTTTTATGTTGGTCATATGTTCAGCTCCTTATACTTGCAAGTGGGATCTTGGCTTTTAATGGGCCTTCTAACTTGCAGGTCAAGTTCTGTGAGTTTGTTGCAAGACATATTGGGGAAGATGGAAGGTATCTTGCTAGAAGCTGAAACAGGAGATTATCTTGGAAACCACCGGGTTTTTTGGTTTTATACGTCTTCGCCTTCCTGGGGGGGCTCTGGTATGTAATCATTCTACATTCTAAAATAATACGTATAGTGATCGCTCTAGCATAACTTAATGATCAGTAGTAGTGCAGAGCATTCATTACAAGTTAGCTATTTCCATTTCCAACTTATGTTGTGATGCGCTATAGTTGCACGTTTGTGTAATTTCTCATGCTATCAAATGGCATACTGATTCATTTGATCTTTGAGGTGTAGTAATTCTATATATGCTATTAAGGTATGTGGTCGAAAAGGATGTGCAAAGCAATGTAGTTTTTGTATCCAAGAACTACTACACATTGGACAAAGAGATTGTGACAGTACATTTATCTGAAGACGATGAAGGTCTGGCTCCTGGTCAGTTTGCAGCCTTCTATGACTATGAAATCCGGCTTGGTTCAGGTGTGATTTTGGATTCGTGGGACCAGAAGTGCTTCCCAGTCTGCACCAAGGCTCTCGAGATTGCAAACATGAAAGACAAAGTCCACACTCGGTAAACCAGTTAGGATAATGAACCAGGATACTGCTGACTGCAAAAGGTAGCCGCCAATTAGATGGCCTCGGTGCATTCCCTTTCCAGTTGGAAGGCGAAGGCAGGTTTGAATATCTTGAAAATTTTAACCACATTTCCTTTCTTGGTTCCTTAAATCCGTGAACAAAACGAGGCCTAAGATGTCCAGCAGATACCCTGATTTCATAGGTCATTCTGGAACTGTAGCAATGTGCCCCAAGAGTTCTACAAACTTCACCAGATTGATGGTCCATCCTTAAATTCAGTGACAAGTTTCTTTTAGGCAGTGATGTTCTTTTGGTCTTACATCCTTCAGGTTGGCCTGCTTGTGTTCTTTCATGCTCAGAATCTCAGATTGATCCCTGCAACCACAATCAGTATAATTTGTTGATTACTTAGGACTCAACTACTGAGGTAAATGTTGTGGTCAACAACTATTATCATCTCCAATATAATTATTCTTTCAGTTTCTCTCTTTTTGCTGGAGTCCAGTTGTATTGTGATTCGGGAAGATTACTGTTGTTAATTTTAAGATTATTATTAAGTTCTAGTGTTTTGCGCTCAATTGCTAAGTGGAAATAATAATTTAGGGTTTTTTTTTGTAATAAATCAAATACTTCTTTAGTAGCAAACTACTTCTGTAACATTGATAATTGGTTTAGTCTTTTTTTTTTATGCATCTAACATCTTTGCATAGGGGAGAGATTTTGATCGATTCTCCGTATGCACCAGTTCTAGACTGGAAGAAACACTGTGACAATTAATCCAGTATGCCTATGCCAAACTCCTAACTTTGCAGCTGGTAAACATGGCCCAGGACAGGCGGGACGACGGCCCAGGACCCACGGACGAAAGGGACACCAATATGGATCTATCTACAATAAAACCAGTATATATCATGTGCTATTTTAACATAAAAAATAGTATGGTGTAATGGTTATAATGTTAAACCTTTAGTTTAGAAGTCCTTGGTTCAAATATTGGTGACAACAATTTTTTGTTATATTTACATTTTTTTTACATTAAGTATGGGGATCCATTTTGAAAGTTTCGTCTTGAATCCCCATCGGCTTAGGGCCGGCCCTGAACAGTAATAAGCACGAACGTCACATGATTACACAAGAGAGTGCTGCAATGGAGGCCCAGAAAGAGAGGAGATGCACGAGAGCATGGAATGCCGGCAATAGAACGTGCTTCAAGTCTAGGCGATCTAAATTTATAAAAGTGCCCTGAATTTTACAAATGTCTCAAAAATTTAGAAAACCTTCCTAAATTTTACAAAATCCCTCAAATTTTACAAAGACCTCTAAATTTTATGTTAAGTCAGAATTTTTTTACATAATGTTTAAGATCCAACCATAGAATCATATTTTTTCATAATTTTTCTTACATTGAAAATTACTCTTTCCTCTTCAATTCTTTTGACATCCAACCATAGAAAAGTAATCACTTTTCTTTTCCAACTCCATGATTCCACAAGTCAAACTATGTAGGTCAACAGGACTGGAACAGCCAGGCAATGGGAACTCTAGTGATCACATTCAATTCGGTAGAAGGAAAGTGACAGTTTTATGTTAGTTCCCCTAATCCACGCCTTCCCTAACTCGGCCAACATTAGGAGTCAAAATTGTAACTCAGCTATAACATTCTGGGTCAAACTTCAGTGTTTTGGCTTTCCAGCCAACCTACAATCCAAAGGCTCCAACTTTCCGTGTCATCCTTATCTGACACGAACACAAACGTGCAGTGTCTGTACGGTGTCGTGTCCAAGTTCACACATAACAGACATAATCAGAACCAAAAATCTCTCAAAACTAGATACTTGCAAATTATCAATTTATTGATCTAAAAATAAACAAAACCCATCTTGGAATGGAAAGAACCTCGATGTGTATAAATATTACATCTAATTTACATTGGAAAAGCTTTTTGGCCCGCCCCGCGCTGGCCTGCGCCTGCGAGGCGGGCAGCCATGGGCCCCCATGTTAACCTGGGCCCACCCCATACGGGAAAGCCAATGGCTGTCCGTCACGCAGGTGCGGGCCACCCCCACGGACGGGCAACCTAGCATCACTCAATTTACATAGCTCTGGGATTGGATTAGCCGGAGGAGAGAGGCGCGGACGCGCCGGAAGCCGAGGTGGACGAGAGGAAGGATTCTGAAGGTGTAGTCGACCGTCTCCTTGAGGAAGTACTCCATCGTCTCCACGAAGAGGTTGAGGCTCCTCACCGGCGGCACGTACAGCGTCAGAGGCGCCGCCGAGAACGCAACTGCAAAAAATAAATCAATCATACAAAAAAATTAATAATTTGATATAATTTTTTTCCTTCTTCCTTCTTCTTCTCCTCCTCTTATATGGCGGCAAGATCCAGTTGTTTGACTCTTGATTTACATACCAGTCCCCGAGACTTTCTTTTTGCACAAGGAAAGAAAGTCTCTTTTTGCACAAGGAAGGAAAGTTTGACTCATCTTAGGCTGATAGTGATATAAGTAGGGATTAGCATCATGTTTTTTGCATTTTAATACCATACATTATTGTTTAGCACGTAAATACTTTGAATATTTTTTCACTTCTTTATTTAAAAGACATTTGTACTCAAAATTTGTTCATTTTTAGATGAATGAATGAGACTAAACAAAGTCAATTTTCAATGCCTCATTTTTTTAGGTACTTAATACATTTAAGAACTGTTGTAATTAGGAATATCAAAGGACAACTCTTGTATTTACCTAGATATTCTATATTAATTTTAATTAGTAAAAATAATAAGGGTATTTTTGGAAAATAACTTCCACGGTGAAGCTTATTTTTGACATTATTTAGTAGAATAGATCAGCCAGTCATACCACTCCAATAACTAAAATTTTGAAAATTTATTTTGACCGGATCCTTAACCCCTTTGGTCCCCCCCCCCCCCGCGTGTATTATAAATGAAGAGTTTTGAATGATGTTATAAGTGTGCATCCATGAATTTTATAAATTATTTCGTTAAACGGACTCACCACGAGGCACTGGCTGGGCCTCATCTAATAGTATAATAACACATGGTGAATTTCACGTAACATCAAATTAGAGAATGAAAGAAAAAAAAAAGGTGTTATTATACTATTGGAGAAAATTCATGGCTCATCATTACCATGTGGTGAGCCCGTCACACTGAATAATTTTTACATTATATTGTCAAGTTTGATAGGGATAATTGAAGAATTTATTTGACCGAGTCCGACTCTTTACGTGACTGAAAATTAAATTTTGGAGGTAAACCTCAGTTCTAGATTGAATGTGTACTGTTTGGAACTTGGTTTTGGATAAACTAAACCAAGATTTTCTTGGTTTCGGAAATTGAAGAAAACCTTCTTCCACAAACTTGCAACAATAAGCCAAACAAGTCGGTATAAGCTTGTCGTTATTTGTTATTTCATTTTTTCTCTAAGCTTGACTGACGTATCTTCTCTTTCCATTTTCTTTCTATATTTTTAATACAAAATAATATGTTTCTTAATAACTAATGAAATTAGCTTTGGTATATTTCAATTTAATTAACTTTAAACCTACAGTGTAGATTAACTTAGATTATATTAAATTCTAATCACAATTAAATTATATATTAGATTATATTATATTTTAATTTGTTAATTTGATTATAGTAGATTATTTAACAGCATAGCATATTATTATAATTTTATAATCCATTTTTTACACTTCAACTCGGGTTTTATCCTTCATACGCAGAATCATCAGTTTACAAAACTAAATCCAAAACGCCCAAATTTAGTTATCTCGGTTTTTGTTTGTCAAAACTCTGGTTTTCCGAAATCTTATTATCGGAAATTCCGTTTATAAAACTAATTCAAGTTAACATGAATTGACTAATAAGAAGGGAAATCTACATGGACCTGAATGCAAAATCTCCTTTTAGCAATAATAAAAGCTAAGGCTTCTCGAAGTCTTCTACAATCCTAACATGATCATGTGTAAACCCAGGAGTCACATAATGCACACATTGAAGACGTATTTTAGCGGTGGACTCATAGAATTCCACCAAAAGGTTTTGGTAGGTATTCTTCAAGGCTGGTTGGCGTGTTATCTTGTCATTTCCTTGGTACAATATCTCGTCCAGAGGTAGGATTACCCTGTCCAGAGACCAGAGCTAATTTTAGTCATTCCTTGACACGTGCTTTTGTAAGACGTTTCCGTTTCTTTATGTCCTGAGTGGCACCTACGATCCCGACCTCTTACAGGTCATGGTGGACTTGAACGGTTATCCAAGTCCGAAGCCGTAAGAGTTACTCATGGGGCGGTCCTGCCTTTGCATACCTCATCCGTGATGTGTGAAGATATTATATTTGTTGTTTGGTTTATTACCTGGAGTTTGCTAATTAATTATGGAGAAGATCAAGTAAGACACATAGCCAATTTGACATGGATCCAAGAACTAGGTGCTGATTTGGCCTGCTAGATCATCTCAATGTTTGCCATTAAAATCTTTTGATCGCAATTTCAATTACAAACAGAACAATGTTACAATATAGGACTTAGATGTGGTCCTAGGAGTACACTTTTGTTTATCTGGGTCCCAGTGTCGATGGAGTGAGTGGTAATGCGTTGACTCCGTTGACGATCTGACGACGGTTCTCGGTTCTCTGAAGGTCTGAGTTGCTCTGGGTGCTGGAGCTTGCGGAGAGGAAGAAGACGTTGAGTGTCTGTATCTGCCTCTCTCACTGTGTGTATGTAGGTCTCTGTCCGCTCTGTGTGTGTGGAAGAAGGAGATGATCCCTCTATTTATAAGCAGCAGGTTGGGCTGCTCATGCGCGCATACGTAGGATGCGCCTGTACGTGGAGACGCCACGTGGTTGAAGTTGCGGGAGGCGCATGGATGATGCACCATCATTTGTGGGTTGAATCCATTATGCTGCTTTTGTGGGTTGGCACGTAGCAGGGGAGAGGATCTTTCTGTTGCTGAGATCTTGGGTGATTAGCACCCCTTCATAGGCTGAATTGAGTCAAAGGACACGTGGCGCGTGTCCGTAGCTCAAATATCTCGAATTTGGTGGAGGATAATCTGATAGGATGCGCCTGGGATTGGGCGCATGAAAAGACTTTGGCTCGCAACCTTCAGGAGTCACGAACCAGTCTGGACGCACGACTTTTGAGGCACATACGAAGCTTCAGTAGCGACTTGACCTCTGTCTTTAGGGATCAGAGGAAGGTCTGAGGCGCACGGCTCTTGAAGCGCATGCAGAGGTTTGGGCGCATGGCTGCGGAGGCGCATGCGAATGGCTGGGCGGCCACGTGGCTTGTAACCGCCGGAAGAGAGTAATGATGACGCTGATGTCAGCGGTGCTTCGTTTTCTGTAAAAGCTGTTGCTGCTCTGTCATCGAGGCATGGCTGCTGTCGTATCAGGACTTCAGCATTTAATGTTCTTTGACGGGTGATGGGCTGTTGAGTGGGCGTATTGATCTGCGTTCCACTGGGCGCATGGGTCCATGTTGATTAGGACGCATGGATCTGTGTTTTGTTGGGCGCATCCATACAGGGCGCTTGGTGCCGACGGGCGCGTCTGTACGATGCGCGGTGTCTGACCGACGCATCCATTTGCATGACGCGTCTTTATTGGTCCGACTGTTGCGTTCCTCGAGTGCTTTAAATAGCCGTTTTGACTTGGCCGAATTCGAAGCGTCAGGTTCATCACCATAAATACAAATTCATTGCACGGGATTCGGAGAGCCCGCCACTTGGCGCATGGGTTTGATTTGCCCGGCCTACAAATAGCAGCAAGAAGAGAGTTTGCTTCTCGTTCTCTCACGTCTTTCCGAATGAACTTATTTGCTCGAGCACATTCTGTTGACAAGATGCTCCCGAGGGTGAAGATGCGACGAATTGACTTCATTCATGCACTTGAAGGTGACTGTTACATTCAAAAGTCGGAATCGAGGACTTCTGAGGCAGACGGAAGGTGCCTGTTGCATCCAAAGATCGGGATGCTCGAGCCCCGTTTTCGTTATTCCGGAAGAGCCGCAGATCGGAATTGTGGTGCTCCCATCTTCCTTGGGCTTTGGAGAGCTCTTCCTCCTGCTAGAGTGGGTGTTGCCCATTCTGGTTGTGTTGAAAGCTGCTCCTTTAGCCGCAGATCGGAATTGCGGTGCTCTCCTCTTTCTTGGGCTTTGGAGAGCTCTTCCTCCAGCTAGAGTGGGGTTGATCGCCCATCCTTGTTCTGCTCAATAAATGCTTCATTAGTCGAAGCACTTGATCGGATCAAAGTAGAGCGCATATGCTGAGACTTCATGATGCGCATAACTGAGACGCTGAAATAGATACGCCTGACTGAGACACTGAAATAGATACGCCTGACTGATGATGCGCCTGGCAGGAGGCGCATGACAGTTTGCTGTGCCTGGCTGTAGTCTTAGGATCTTTCTTTTTGTAGAAATTCTCCTTTGTAAAGCCTTTTTTAGACATGTAATAGACTTTTATATGAAATAAAGATCCTTTTGATGTCTATGCTTTTGTTGTCTTGCTGTGTCAAGTACTTCGTTTGAGTTCCCTGGCGCATGTAATGTTATGCGTATAGGAATTCTGGCCTATGGATGCGCCTGAAATTCCATGCTTCTACAAGACCCCCTTCAAAGTTTTCAAAACTTTTCGTCAAGTTTTGGAATACTTTGAATAAGAAGCATGGTGTTGACTTCAATGGGGCGCATGACTGTTCGGGGCGCATGATTTGCTCCGCGCATCTGTGATGAGGCGCATGCTCCTCTTCGGTGTTAAATGCAAATGATAACGCTTCGAAATAAATAAAAAGATTTAATGATGATCTTGTTGGATTATTTGCAGTTATCATTTCGCAGAACCTCAAGCGACGGCTGACGTCACCCTTCATCGGTTCACGCGTGCGACCAAGCCTATAAATATGCGTCTGATGGAGAGAGAGAGAGAGAGTTCTTCCTCTCTTTGCTTCCTTCTTCTTTAGAGTTCTTCTTCCCAAAACCCTAACTTTTTTTTACGAAATGGCTCACAAGACTCCTCGCGGTGGTGCTGGCCGAGGACAAGGCCGGGGCAAGGAGCCGATGGAGTTCGATGAGGAGGACGCTCCAGTCGTCACTGTGACTCCCGCCGACGTTCGACCCGCGGTGACGGGTGGGTGTCTTCTGATTTTGTAGTTGCCAACTCTTTTTTAGACGAGTGTGGGGCGTACGGATGAGTTGCATCCTGTTGCTGTGCCCTAACTCCTTGTTGCCGACGCGCATGGACTTCTGTCCTGATGATGCACTTAGGCTCTTCCGCTGACGCGCATGGGTTTAGGCCCTGATTATGCGTCGAGGCTTCGCTGCTGACGCGCATGGGTTTAGGCCCTGATTATGCGCCGAAGCTTTACTGCTGACGCGCATGGGTTTAGGCCCTGATATGCGCCGAAGCTTCACTGCTGATGCGCATGGGCTTGGGCCCCGATTATGCGCCAGGCTGCTGATGTGCCCCAAAATATTTTGTCTTTGAAGGCTCTAAATTTTTCCTTGCTGCCTGACTTTTGTTTTTGCTGTGTCAGTGTCAATGACTATCCCCTTGCTAAACGAAGTCCTTCTGGATGCTTCGCTTTGCCAAATAGGGGTCGACTTCAACGAGGAAGTTATTAACCCAGCGAAGGCTGCTATCATGCTGGATCAGTCTCCCGAGAGGATGTTACAAATCTGGGATCAGTCGCCTGTTTTTCTCCAAAGTATGATGGAGAGCGGCAAACTGAAATCCGCTGAATTCGAGAATGTGACTTTCTTGAAACTGGCCTTTCTGTTTGGTGATCGCTTGATCTCCACCGAGGCGAAGGTACTGAAGATTAAGGAAGACTGGTTCTTCATAGCGAAGGGCGTGGCCTTGTACATGCGGCAGTCTGAGCGTCAATTGCCACTGACGGCTTTCTACCGTTTGGCCTCCAAGAGGAGGATGCCATGGGAACTTACTCCTTCCCAAGGAGGAGCAGTGGGGGTACCCTTTGTATTGATGTTACTTCAAATCAAAGAGATACCTTGGCCTCCTTGCGAGCCGGGACCTCATACCATTGCCGAGCTTTACGCCCTGGGAGCATTTATAGTGATGTTCCTCCCGACACTTTCGCCTTCGGTGCTTCGACCTTTGCGAGCCGGATGCTAACATCGAATGTTATGTATCCGAAAGGAGGTTTTCGGGTTGAGGGCTGGTGTCACCATGTGTCAAAATAGGACGAACTGGCCCTTTGGGTTTTGACGAAGTTCAAGACTGAGCTGAGAGCGACTCGGCTGACTGCTGCTCTTTGCGCCACCCAAGCAGGTGTCGATCTTAATCGACATATGTTTCTTGCCCTTCTAGAGATGTTCAACACCCAGACTGGCACCTTTTTTACTCTGGTAGGGGAGTTGGGATTGGCCCTCCATGAGATGTATGAGGTGTCTAAGCTTCCTTGGGGCTCGGAGCCATATGAGGAATATTTCCCGACAAATGAAGAGATTCGGGTTCTGGAAGACAAGGACCCAGAAATGGTAGCTGTTTTCAAGGAGGTGGCAAGCCACCATTATATGATGCAACAAAGGGAGAGGGGCGGGTCACAGCCCCACATGACTGCTTGGAGAGATTATGTCTTCAAGCAGGACCTGACGGAACCCTCCAAGATTCGGTTTGTGACTCCGCAAGGACTGAGTCACACGGAGGTGACCTCCGACATGAGTCGACTGTGCGAGAAGACTCCTCGTTCAAACGAGAGTGGTGCCGACATATACAGTTATTTCTGGCATTGCGTGCACCGGATGTCTCCCAAGGCAGTGTTGACTGCATACTTGATGATATGGCTCCGGGACTATGTGTTCTCGGGCGGATGTGGATCCGTAGAGAGAGTGAGCAGGAACCTCATTTTGCCAGCAGTAAAACTGGTTTTCGGTCGTCCTCTGGCACTCCTTCCCGCGATGGTGTGTAACCTGTTGCGGGATTTGAGAGATTTTGTCGATAATATGGTCCACGAGAGGGGAAAGAAAGACAACTTTCCTCGAGCTGAGCTACCATTCCATTATCTGATGGGATGGTTGATTCTGCATCATCCAAATGTGATGAGCCCAGGCCCTGAAGAGGATCATGTTGAAGGTGACGCCTTTATCCGTCGCTTCTATAAAAGGAAGTGGCTGTACACCGGTGTCCCTGTCTGCAGGAAAGTTTTATCTTATCTTCAAGGGTGGGAGATCACCAAGGTCAGTCCCGTCTTCACAGATTTTGAGGCTGACCAAGAACTGGAAGACTCCGGTGAAGATGCGATTGCCTTGCCGACATGGGGGTTTCGCTGGTTGCAGAGTATTCGACCGTCCCATTTGGTCTAACGCAACAAAAATAAGTGTTATCTGGAGCCGTATCTTCCGAGTCGGTTTGTGCGCCAGTTTGGTTACACCCAGCTGATGTTAAGGAACCTCAGTCTGGGGTTCGTTGGAAGTTTACTGGATGGGGCCCAGGGTTGGCAATATTACAACGCCGGGTGCACTGGAGTTCGTTTTACTACTCCAGTTCACAACCCTCGACCGCAAATCTTGTATTCGGCTGTGAAGCTGTATTGCGCCATGAACACCGCATCCCCGGATTATGACAGGGAGACTAGCTTCATTGTTGGCATCCAGCTAGAGGCAACGAAAAACATGCTGGCGGCGGCCCGGTCATATTGTCCACCGGAAGCTGTAGGTTATCGGGCTGCTGCTGTAGCATTAGCGGGGGGTACTCAGGACGAGCTCCCACCTGGAAAGAGGTGAGCTGACGCGGAGGCTGGTTCGTCTGTGCCAAAAAGACCGAGGAAAGCGACGACTCCAAAGGTGGAAGCTCCGGAGGTGCCACCTGTAGTACCAACAGAATCAGCTCCCGCTGAGATAAAGACGTCCTACACGGTCTGATTTATTCTTTGATTTCTGTGACTTATGTCCTCCTTTTTCTTTTAGAAGGTGCCGAAGAGGAAATCTCGGGTTTCGAAACCGAGTATTAGTAGGCCGAAGGAGGTGGCGAGCTCTTCCGACGAGCGCATTCCTCCGATTATAGCATCTCTCAGGGAAGGGAGTGCTGATAACGTCGCTTCCGTGGAGATTTCGGTGTCTCAAGATTATGTTGGAAGAGAGGCTGAAGGTGTATCAGCGCCTCAGGTTGCCGAGGTCTCTCGGTCGATCCCTCAGGAGGGTGGCGTGGAGCCTCGACCAGGAGTAGAACCATCCATTGAGGAGGTGCTTGGAAGCATCGAGGCCTCAAGGGAAGTTGTGAGACAAGTCCTTCCAGACGAGGAGGAAGTATGGAGCTCGTCTTCTTCTGACGATGGCTCGCAGGAAGATATTGGTCAAGCTGTCAGAGAGATTGCGTCTAGCGGAGACGTCTCTGACAAGAACATGTCGACTGGGCTTCCCTCAAGTTGCGGTACCGAGGCGCTGGTCACACACGAGACCTCGTGGCCAAGCCCTACCCCTGCATCGAAAGTGGAGGTTGATGTGGTAGGGTCGACGTCACTGCCGAGCCCTACACCCATCCTTGTAGGAGGAGCTGATGTAGGTGATCCGACTCTGGCTCCGCGGGAAGTTGAACTGTCAGGGGCGAATCTTGTAGCTTCGAATGAAAGGGATAGCCTTCTTGCCCCGGTCGGGGATAATATCGTCAACCCGGATGTCGGGGGACCATCCATCATTGGCTCTGATAAGGGCAAAGGCCTTGTGGTGGAGGACACACCTCCTGCTCTTTCTACTTGGGGGACAGTATCGATGCCCCATCCGGCTCCTTCCGTCTACTTGGCACCTCGGGCTAGTGACGAAGTACGAGTCCCTGACGAGAAAGGGTCCGCTGAGGTTGAGGTTGTAGCCTCACAGATTGAAGTCGGTGGGTCTTCTGCAGGTCCGCTGTCCAGAGTAGCTCCTCCAACTCCTGCTATGACGCCTCAAGTGTTGGCAGACGTGGACGAGTATGTACAGTTTGTTGTTGAGGCAGTGTACAAGATGCTGCAGAGAGGCGTATCGACATTGATGAATGCAAATGGGAGTTTCGCGACGGCGAAAACCATGGCGCTCCCTTACATTGGTCTGATATGTTCCCACCAGGGCCAGATCACATGGCCAAGATTCTGGAGGCATCAGTGACCGAGCTTGACCAGCATCTTTCTGAACTTCAGAGCATCCGGTGGAATGACTTTTTTGCTCTGATAGAAGCAGAAAAGGAGAGATTGATAGCTGAATTCGAGTCGTCGTATCAGACCACGGTGGCTGTCTGGACCACGAGGTGGCCGAAGCTGAGGCTGCGGTGGAGAGGCTATCTCAGCCCACGCAGGAGAAGGTGGAGTTGTGGGCCTCGTTGGAAGCTAGCATAGCAGAGGTCACTGCCAAGATTCGCCATCTTGAAGACCAGCGGGCCCAACTCTTGTTAGATGTTGAGCGAGTCTAGGCCGAACATGTAGCATCTAAGGAGGAGGAAGCAGCTTTTACCTGCCAGGTTCTTTTCCTGACCCACCAGCGGCAGCAGCTAGACGAGAAGTATGAGAATGATACTGCCCCTGAAGCTGTAGAGGTGATACGTCAAGAAGCCGAACGCCGGGTCTTGGCGACCGCAAAGACTCGGGCGGAAGGCTTGAAGCATCGGATTGAAGAGCTTTCTGCCAATCCCAGTGATGCTTAGGGGTTGTAGTCTCTCTCTTTTTTGTTATTTTTGTAGTTTGCAACTTCTGCTGGGGATGTAATCCTTTACTTTTTTAAAAATAAAAATAAAGAATTTTGTGGTGTGTTCATTTTTGCTATCATGAGCTGATGATTTGTGTGGACCTATTATCTTTTGCGCACATTGGTTTTTAGGTACATATAATAAGTTTGAGAGAACCGACATATTTGCTCAGAGGTAATATGGACGTGGCAAATACGGGGTTCAAATGACAGAATCTTCCTACTCAGAGGTGTTATGGACGTGGTAGGAATGACTCTGGAGGGATACGCGAAACTACTCAGAGGTAATATGGACATGGAAGTTCTGCGATTGATGTACGGCAACGCAAGAATTGTTCGTACGGGATGTTTACTCAGAGATAATGTGGACGTGGTAAACATGATAAGCAGCACAATCCTACGTGGTGTAAGATTATGCTTTGCAGGGCGTAGAGAAGCAACTTAGAGGTAATATGGACGTGGTTGTTCTTCTACTGGGGATAGAATGCCGCGGAACAACTGGGTTCCGAAAGCATAGGATTTTGTTAAGGGGAGATGTATGTGAGCTCTGATGATCAGGTCCACTGACTCCCTTGTTGGGTAGAGATGGAAGTACATGTCTGAAAGATGTCATGAGTAGTACTTCTTTAGGAACTTACCGTTGATGGGCATCATGAACAAGTCCCCGTTCGGTCGAGCGAGGCAGTAAACACCGTTTGAGTATACCGTCTCTATGATGAAAGGTCCCTCCCACTTGGGCTCGAACTTTTCTGGTGTTTTGTGAGTCAACACCATCGGCCTCCTGACTGCCAGGACCAGGTCGCCTATTTGAAAAGTCCTCTGCTTGACCTTTTTGTTGAAAGCCTATGATATACGGGCTTGATAAAGTTCAATGCGCTGCTGAGCTAGGAGACGTTTTTCGTCAAGTGCTTCCAATTCTCACAGACGACGACGCTGGTTATCTTCTTCTGTTAATTGGTTTGTGAGCACCACACGGAGTGAGGGTATCTGGATCTCGAGAGACAGTACCGCTTCGCTCCCGTAGACTAAGGAGAACGGGGTGTTGCCTATCGGGGTCCGTACCGTTGTCCGGTAGGCCCAAAGACATTCGTCGAGCTTTTCGTCCCAGTCGCGTTTGTTGGATGACACGACCTTTTTGAGTAGCTTGACGATAGTCTTGTTAATGCCTCGGCCAATCCATTTGCTGCCGGATTGTAGGCGGTTGACGCCACGTTCTGAATTCGATTCTTGTCATATAATCTGCTGAAAACATGGCTGATGAACTGTGGAACGTTATCGTGGATAATCCTTCGAGGTACCCCGAAACGGTAGATGACATGGTGCTTGATGAAGCTGATCACCCTAGAGCTCTTCACTTCCGTCAGCGGAACTGCTTCTGTCCATTTGGAGAAGTAGTCGGTGATGGCTAGGATGAAGCGGTGTCCCCTCGATGATAGAGGGGTGATTGGTCCTACAATGTCCATGCCCCAAGCTTCGAAGGGCCAGGAAGCGACCGTAGGATGTAGTGGTTTCGACGGTGTATGGATAAAGTCGGTGTGAAGCTGGCACGCATGGCACTTTTTAGCATAGTCGACGGCGTCGGCTGCCATGGTTGGCCAGTAGTAACCCATGCGTCGCAGTCGATCCTGCAACTTAGGGCCAGGTTGATGAGCCCCGCAAGTCCCATCATGAGCTTCCCGAAGGGCTTCGGCTGCTTCTTCGTTGGATAGACATCGAAGGAGAAGTCCATCGTAGGAACGTCGGTACAGCGTTTTAGTGGCTGTATCATAGTAAAATCGAAGGGAACGCCTTCGGACTGAGACGGCTTCCTTCGGGTCTTCTGGAAGAATTCTATAGACATCGAAGTCGATGAATGGGAACCTCCAGTCTCGGACATTAACACCGGCGCTTGTCGTCATGGCATGGGCTATTTGTGAGCATAGGTTATTTTTGGGACAGACCAAGTCTCGACCAACTACCGTGACGTAGTGTTGCGTCCCGAGGGGTGCCGCTAATGAAGCTGCGAGGCCGGCCAGAGCGTCAGCCTCCAGGTTTTGTAACCGAGGTACGTGTTCTATGAAGAACTTGGTGAAGGTTAAAATAATATTCAATGCAGCCTCATGGTAAGGAACCAGATCTTCATGGCGAACTTCGTACTGCCCTCGGATTTGATTAACGACGAGTTTTGAGTCACCGTAAGCTTCCAGATGATCCACCCCCAGCTGTTGCGCCAGCTGGAGTCCCATGATAAGGGCGTTGTACTCGGCAACATTGTTGGAGCACGGCTTCGAAAGGGAGTAAGCATGCTGGATGACCAGCTGATCGGGGGAGACTAAGACTACCCCCACTCCTGCGATGATTTGGCCTTTGGGGCCTGTTCTTGAAGCGCCATCGAAAAACACCCGCTAGACGGAGTTTTCTTCGGTGACGTTTGATTCTTGGACCTCATCCGGGATGTCTTCATAGAGTCTGGAGGACTCTGGGATGGGGTGTACAGCTAAAAAGTTGGCTATAGCTTGGCCCTTGATGGCTTTTTATGGAACGAACTCCATGTTGTACGGCGTCAACAGAATTGCCCATGTAGCTGGTCGGGAGTTCAAAGATCCCGGCTTCGTCATGAGAACCCTGAGTGGATTGACTCGGGAGATGACATGAATTGTCTGGCCCAAAACATAATGGCGAGTCTTCTGGATGGCGAACACCAAAGCCGAACACTCCTTTTCAACAGGGTTGT
This sequence comes from Iris pallida, assembly GCA_029216955.1. NCBI lineage: Eukaryota > Viridiplantae > Streptophyta > Magnoliopsida > Asparagales > Iridaceae > Iris > Iris pallida. The sequence continues at coordinate 13,323,784 of JANAVB010037420.1, forward strand.
ACCGGTGTTCGGCCTCGATCATTGTCCTACTAAGGTAGTAGATAGCTTGCTCGTAGTCCGCATCGTTGTTCTGAGCCAACAAAGCGACAAGGGAATGAACCATGGCACGGACGTAAGAAGGAATGGTTTGCCTGCGACGGGTGCCACCAGGACCGGCGGGCTCGTCAGGTAAGCTTAGATATCATCGAAAGCTTTCTGGCATTCTTTCGTCCAGACGTAGGAGACTCCCTTTTTCATGAGCTGGGTGAAGGGTTGGCATTTTTTGGAAATGTTTGCTATAAACCTTCGGATGTATGCCAGACGTCCCTGCAGGCCTCAAAGTTTTCGGAGGTTCTTCGGAGGGTCCATGTCAAAGATGGCTTTGGTTTTCTCGGGATCGACATGAATGCCTTTCGCCGTGATAATGCAGCCCAAGAACTTTCTGCTAGAAACTCCAAGGAAGGATTTTACGGGGTTCATCTTGAGTTGATGCGCTCGCATGAGATCGAAGACTGTCTTTAGGTCTTGTAGGTGATCACCTTTGAGACGGTTCTTGAATGCGATGTCATCAACATAGCATTCAACTGTCTTGCGAAGATGTTGACGGAAGATGGTACTCATAGCTCGTTGGTATGTAGCACCAGCATTTTTCAAGCCAAAGGGCATCACTGTGTAGGGAGTCCTGAATGACGTGTGTTTTGCGTTATCGAGGAACATTTTGATCTGGTTGTAGCCCGAGTACCCATCCATGAAAGACATGCATTCGAAGCCACATGTATTGTCGATCATCACGTCAGTGATTGGAAGCGGGAATTCGTCTTTTGGGCAAGCAGTATTGAGATCCCTGAAGTCGATACAGACTCGTATCTTTCCATTCTTCTTGGTGACATGGACGACATTGGCCACCCAGTCCGGATGTTGCTCTTCACGGATGAACCCGCTGCTCAGGAGTTTATCCACCTCCTGATCGATGGCGTTCATGATGTCAGGACGAAAATGTCGTTGTTGTTGCTTTACAGGTTTAGCATCAGGCAAGATGTTAAGTCTGTGCATTGCGATCTGGGGATCAAGTCCCGACATATCTTTGTAGCTCCAGACGAAGACGTCGATATACTCTTTGGCCAATTGGACCAAAGACTCCCGGTCTTCTCCCTTTAGACTTTTGCTGATGAAGATGGGCTTGGAAGGAGATCCATCCCCAAGGTCAACTTGTTCGACCTCGTCTTCGGTAGGGGGTTCGCGTAATTCAAAATGAGACTCCCACTGTGCTCCTAGGCGTTGAGCCCAGGGTTCTTCCTCAAAGAGTTCCGACGTTTGGTCATCGCCTTCATCCTCTTGAGACTGTGCAGATGTCATGTTGACTGATAGCACCTTCCTGAGGACTGAGCTGATACTGGTATCAGAATCCCAAGTTGATGCTTCGGATGAATGAGAGTGTTCCATTTATTCTATCTCCGAACTCTCTGGAGTAGCCGGCGGCGTGACATAGCCTACCCCCCGTCGAGTGCGATGATAGTAGTCCTACGGCTTTCCTTTAGGTGTTGGGAGCCGAAGGGGAAGACGCCGCCTTTGCCATAGTTCAGGCCTTTGTTGCTTTTCAGATCGTAACCCATCTTTTGGATGAGGTACTTTGCCTTGTCCGTGTACCGATAGACTTGTATTCTGTCGGTATCTGGTTCTGGCTCGTGGGGCGGGAGGTCTTGATGACGCTCGACTTTGCCGAAGATGATAGGTTCTTCATCTCGATTCTGCGGTGGAACTATAAAACAGACTCCTTAGAACGGGACTACTCGATTTACATGATTGACGGTCGTTATTTGTGTTTGTAACGACCATAGAGCATTATCTAGTGCATACATGGCATTCCAATGTGGAAGACTAGAATAATTGAAAGACACTCTATTATTGATAAAACACGAGATTTTGTCCCGTGGGATTACATTATTAAGAGAAGGTGCATCTATATCAGCAGATATGTACTCTCCTAACTCTTCATCTGTGAGCACTGGGGATGGTTCGGGAGAGTCCATCGCAGATCTGACCTTGAGATTCGAGAGGGCTGTGTGGGCCTTCTCTTGCAGCTTGGATGATTGCGGAGGCTTGCCTTTAAGACGCACCTTCAGGGGTGCCTCGACTGCGCCTTCGATGACAGGTGCCTTCCCATGTAGTTTTACCACAAGGGGAGCCGACGTCTGAGGAGGTTTTTCCTTGAGCCGTATCTTCAAGGGAGCTTCAGTAGGTGCTCTACCTAGAGAAGTCGGTGCTTTTCCAGGTAGCCTGATGGTCATGGGAGGCAGCATCTGAGGCGGTTTCCCTTTGAGTCGAATCTTCAAAGGAGCGTCGGGAATCATCTCTGGCTCCATGTCCGGCTCTGCCGCTGTTTCTGCTTCGTCATCAGCATCGTTGGCTTCCCCTTCATCGAGCGACCTATACAAGCTAGCGTCGGTAAAGTAGGCTTCGACCCCCTTGAAAGGGTCAATATTCGCGAACTCTGTCCGGATGATATCGTTGGTGGACACGTACTTCATACATTGGTGGAGTGTAGATGGCACCACCATGTACTCGTGCAGCCACGGGCGACCCAGCAGGAGGTTGTAGTTGACGTCGGCGTCCACAACATAGTAAGTCACCTCGGTTCGGAGGTTACCGATATGATATTTCAGCCATATTTTGCCCAGCAGTTCACTTTTGCTGGCATTGAAGCCTCTGATTGTAGTGTTGGAAGGCGCCAGCCGGTACATCGGGATCCCCAGTGTTAACAGCAGAGTCCTAGGAATGATGCTGAGGGAAGACCCTGGATCAATCTGAATTCGCTTTACCTTGACGGAACCAACATACCCTGTGTAATACAGTGGCCTGTTGTGCCGGTTGTGCTTGAGCAGCATGTCCTGTTGGGTGAAGGTTATGTTGGGGATGACCTCATCCGCACAATGGCAGTGCGCACATGTTGTCGGGAGATCCTTGGGCTGCTTGACCTGACTGATGAAGGACTCAGCATCCTTCAAGGTTTTATAGAGAGCTTCGCGGGTATCTTTGGAAAGGCGAAGCAGCTCGTATAGAGATAAGCGGGCGGGAGTACCGGCAAGTTATGCCAGTATGTCAAAGTTGTGGGGCTTGGCTAGCCGCGAAGCATTCTCTCTTCCCAAAGGCTTGTCGAAATGGGCCTCTACATGCTTCTGTTTATTGGCTGCTGGAGGTTTGGATGGACCTCCTGCTTCGGCAGCAGGGGCACTGCAGGGAGGCACCAGCTCGACGGCAGCTTCGTCGGGTTGGGCGTTCAGCTGCGAACGGGTTTGTACAGGAAGAGCCTCCTCCGCGGAGGAAGAGACCATACGGCAAGACTTGATCTTCTTTCCCTTAGCTTTGGAGGCAGAGCGTACCCCCGATTGAGTAACCTCGGAGACGAGATCAGGGTGAACCCATAAGATCTCTCCCCGAGATGTGGTGAGTGGGATGAGTCCACTCACGTTGCCACGAGTAGGTGGTAGGTTGACCACCTCCTTTGTCGCCTTTGGGATGGGGACGATGCCATCTTGTGTTGTGGTTGGCGGCAAGGTGTCGAATTGGAGTGACACCAGGTTGGCCGAGACTGTCTTCTCCTCGTAATCGACGGAGATGACATTCGCATTGATCATGCGCTGGATGTAGTTCTTGAGGACGTAGCAGTCCTGAGTTGGATATCCGACAAACCGATGGTAGTGACAGTACCTCGGATTATCCACTCTCCCAACCTCATCGGGACGCTTCGGGTCTGACAATTTGATCTTATCACCCTGCTTCAGCATCTCGAAGAGTTGCAAGGTGTCTTCATCGTTGAAAGAATATACCTCCTTTGGCCTCGGCGTAAGCGGAGGCTTCTGAGTAGGTGCTTGTGTACCTTTGGAGGCATTGACAGTCAACGCCTGCTTCCCCTTCGTCTCACGTCCAGGGTTGTTGGCAGCAGGCCGTTTCCCCTGGTCTTCAAAAGCAGGAAAACTGACTCCCAGAAGGCGAGCATTGGATGCCTTCTTTTCAGCTGCTTCAGCCTCAATAATCAATGAGCTCCAAACGGGAGAAGGAGTGGAGTTGAGCCAGAGCTTGATCGCAGGAAGCATGTTCATGCTGCAGGAGGAGAGGAGTGCATGTTCTGGCATGCCCGGGGGCAGTCTGAAGCAGGCTTGTCGGAATCGTTCGATGAATGCTCGAACCGTCTCCTTCTCCTTCTGACGCACCTCTATCAGGGACACCATTGTCATGTCTTTCCCTCCTTCATAGAAACGATCGAGGAAGAGACGTGTCAAGTCATCGAAGGAGGATATGGAGTTGTCAGGGAGACTGCAGTACCAGTCGTCAGCCACTCCTTTCAGTGCCCCGACAAACAGGCTGGTGAGTAGCGCATCTTCCTTCGGGAGATGTCCCGTTTGAGACTGGAAGTATGTAAGATAACGGCGTGGAGAGTTCTTTCCGTCATATTGTGTCAACGTTTGTGGTTTATACTTGGGAGGATAAACTACTTTGTTCCATTCGAGGGGGTATGGTTGTGGGATCCCCATCTTTTGGCGCTCCTCCTGTCTATTCTTCGACTCAAAGCGCTCACGCAAGTCCCTGATCATCTCCACCACGTCTTCTGTGGAGCTGGGAGTCAAAGACGGTGGTACAGTCAGGAGCTGTACGTTCGAAGGTTCCGACACTCGCGGTGCTTCACGGCAATCGGTATTCAAGGATGCCCGTTGAAGGGGCACACTTGATTCCCCGTTGACTCCTGGGTCAGGATTAGTGGAAGGTGCTCTGGCCAAAGCTGATCGTATCTCGAACACTGCTTGAGTCAGTATCTGCATGGAGGCAGAGAGAGTTTTGAGTCCTCCCTCCAAGGTATCCATGCGCTGAACGAGGTCTGCTGGCGGCGCATCTGACTCCGCATCACCACCTCCCGTCATGTATACTGTCATGACGTGACTGGATGTGGATGGATCGGTTGAAGCTTCGCTTTCAGCCTCGCTCTCCTGTAGAAGAGGAACTTCTCCCGGAGCTTCGTCTTAGTTACCCCCAGCTATGTTCTGGAGGATGTCTTCGTCTTCGGGCTGAAGATCCACAGGGGCTTGACCACCCCCAGCTATGTTCGAGAGGCTAGCTTCGTCTTCGGGATAAAGATCCACAAGGGCTTGACTACCCCCAGCTTTCTCTGAGATCTTCTTTCTCCCTCGGGTGCCCTCAAACACTCCTGAGGACGGGACGGTCGTCTTGGTCTTCCTCGGCTGGCTCTTGGATGAGGTCGAGGAGTTGCCAGTCGCCTTTCGGATTGATGGAGAGTTAGAGACTATGTTGCAAAAAGCAACCTTTAGTTCTGGCACCTCTTCAGTTGCCACTTTCTTCCCGATGCGACGTTGGAGAGGTGTTGATGATTGCAGCCGCTGGAACACAGACTGCCTTGGTGGGACTGCTGTCTTGCAACAACAGTTGATGGTGACTACAGCACAGGTGTGCCCTGTGAGGGGCGCATTGTGCTTGTCAGTTGACTCTCTTGATCGACGTTTATGAGTGATCACGTTACGCAAATCGTTGGAGGAGAGTGCCACCTTCACACCCCTATCAGGCGCATGGCAAGGCCAAGCACCGGGGTGGTCAAGTGAATGCTGTACCCCCTGTCACGACCTGCACCTATTTTTTTTTTACGGATACGAGACGTGTCCAAGACAGCCTACGCCGCAGTGTCGGCGGTAGAACGCTGTCACGGCCATGAAGATCAAAATCACAAATAATGCTCATTCACAAAAATTAATTTAACTTACAATGATCACAAGTTTTACATTTGCAGAAAATATAAACTTGTACAAATATTGAATGACTATAACTCGACTTTCTAGCTAGTCTCTAGGCCTTTGTCTGCAAGTACCCCCGTATCTTCCATGCTAAGTGAATCCACGGCAAACCTAAAAAATATTGGTTTCCAGTCAGGAATGGAACGAGCACAATTCACTTAATACAATTTCAAATAAAGAAAATGACTATATAACAGAGGTTAGACATCAATTATATGTTTTTGAAAATAAATAGGAAATACGAAAAACCAATAGCAAATAAATAGACACAAAATACTTTCCCCAACTGTTAGAAGTACCTTTGATATGTGATCAGTCTGGGACACTACACCGCACGGTCTACGAGGTCTACTTGTATGAAAAATAAGCACTGTCTACGAGGTCTACTTGCATGAAAAATAAGCACTGTCTACGAGGTCTACTTGCAGAAAAATAAGCACCGTCTACGAGGTCTACTTGCAAAAAAATAAGCACCGTCTACGAGGTCTACTTGCAAAAAAATAAGCACTATCTACGAGGTCTACTGCATGAAAATAAACACTGTCTACGAGGTCTACTGCATGAAAATAAACACTGTCTACGGTCGGATCACACATCCTTGGTACTTCTCATTTCCGACTCAACAATTTATAATAGAGTATAAAAATCACATAACCAATGGCCAATCAATGAAATATAGTAAAGATCAATATCAAAATGCAGACAATAAACTATACTCGCCTGTGGTCCTTTGCTGGTGAAACCGACAATCCAACCCAATCAGTGTGCCCCAATAGTCAAAACTCGTACAACAGTCCCCGAAAGCTGAAATAAATATTACCAATGTTTTCAGAATAGTCAAATTAGCTAGAATTGCCTGTTCTTAAGTCCAATTCTGGACACAGGGGCAAAACGATAATTTCGAGTCAAAACGGTATCCGTCGTTGGACCCGTTTTGTACCGAAAAGCGTGCCAGAGTCAACGGTCTCTAAAGTTGTCAAACTACATATCTACAGATCCAGTTTTTCGATACGAACCCAACCGTATGTCCAAAGTTGGATTTCGGCGGACCGTGCACAAAATCGTCCGTTGAGTCGAACCGTGGGACCCGCGAAACGGTGATCCGATCAACTGTCTCAGAATCGGACCAAACTTGGCATACAGGACCAAAAAATGATACGGTCCTGATGGCGCAAGTTTTGTCTCGATCTGACGAGCGTGCACAAAGTAATTAAGAAATTTACACAAAGGCCGATACGACGAATTTCGACGGATACGCATCAAATTCGTCGCGCACACGCAACCAATTTGAATTTCGTCAAAACTCACATGTCCACGAAGCCGTTACGCACCTTTCGATGCTTTTTGGTTCGCGACCACGTCGCCCGGATTGACGGGACGCACGTTGTATCGAGAGATTTTCCTAATTTTTTAATATTTTAACACAGGTTTTTCCTAATCTTTAGGTGCTGTTTATTCGGCACACACTGCATGAATACAGAAACTAAAAGAAGGGTTTCCATCTCCTATACATTGTCTATAAGTGTCTTCAAAAAGAATTTCGAAATCGTGCATGGGTTGGGAGAAAACTGGCCGCGAACTAGAGTAGTTGGGCTACTATGAACTGTCATGTTTTGACAGTTTTCTTGGCAACTTCAACTCGATCTCTCTCGAGTTTTGGGTCACTAGAACTCGAACCGATTAACAGGGATTAAAGACGGGTATATTGTGATCATACCGGAGTTTATGGCTCGCGAAACGATCGAACGATCGTTGAGATTTTGCGTCGCGAAGTTAGCTCCTCGCCTGCTACCGTTGCTGTACTAGTCTCCTGTGCACGCGCGTGCGAAGCTTTCTGGCCGGCCGGCGACGCTCGCGACGGCGCACGGCGGTGGCGCACGTGGGAAGAGATCGCCTGGGGTCGATGCTGGTTTCGATCGGGGTTAGGGTTTAATGAGTTTCGAACTCTGCTCGCGTACCATATATGCATATATATGCGGTTTTTACTCTCGGCTGAGACATGGGGAGTTTGGGTCGGGTTTTCAGCTGTGGGCTGATTGCTAGGCTGGCGTTGCTAGGCCTGGCTGATTGCTAGGCCTGGGCTGATTGCTAATATTATTATTATTATTAGTAATAACAATTATACATATAGTTATATACATACACTTATATGTATACATACCAATATATATTTTTTATATATATACACCTACACTCATATATCTATATATATTTATATACTCATATGTATATACTTCATCAACATATACTTATATATAAAAATATAATAATATATAATCTATATATTATAACATTTATTTGATAGTAATAATATAACCAATAATAATAGAATATTATTATATAATAATAACCTCAATAATGTCGATAATAAAAAAACAATAATAATAATAAGAATTTCAATAAATCAATAATGATATATATATATATATATATACCATTATACACAGGCTAATAATCTCGAAATGCACAAGAACCTATTTTATACAAGTGTCATTGAATATCAAATAATAATAATATTTATAATAGTTACTTATGAATACCTAGAAATATTCATTAAATCATTAAAACGAAATACAATACCTTCTTGCCAAATTCCATCAACACGATTGTCATTGGACGTGTCGCATGACTACATGGGCTTGGACACAGTTCGGGTCCAGTTTGGACTAGTTCGGTACAATCGGGTCCCCTTAAACTCAATAATATAATTATTAAATAAATAAACCATCGGTAAGGGTTATGTCGCAACTCGGCCTAGTTTTTCTAGTTAGGACATCACTATGGCTCGGCCTTCCCTACCAGGGCTAATACTCTAGTCAAAGCATGCCATTGTACTATCCGTGCCACGATTCCTAGTCGCTTTGTACTCCAAAACTCCACTATGGCTAAAATCATCTTCCGTAAAAATTAACTAAATAATTATTTATAAAAATCTAAAAAATTACCATTTAATTCAAATAAATAAATAAAAAATAAATTATCAAAATTTCGAAAAGAGGGGTTACAAATCTACTCACCTTAAAAATAATTTCGTCCTCGAAATTTTAGGGAAGAGTCCATCCGCTATGATAGAAGACGGTTTCCATTAGCTATCATCTATTCTCATGGTCATTTCGTACTATGAATCCTCGAAATTTTTACCCACCTTTGGTCACACTACTCCCTCAAATCTTATGTCACTAGAACTTTAAAATAATCCAACTACTTGCTAAAATTTCTACCAATAGATATCTACTGCTTATTGCATCTATAATCCTCTCCTATCATTCAAGCAATCCAAAATTTAACGAGCAACAAACTTTTACCAGTAACTAAGAAATATTTGTACATTCCAATAAGCATGACCATTCGTCACTCTGCAATATGAAGGACATGAAGATAAGGAAGAATAATCGAGAGCAATATGGAGTTTCCCGAGCGGTAGAGAGTATCCAATGATGCAGACCGAAAGAAGGTTTATAAACCATTGACTTATTTGCTAGATTGGCTACTCTAGTCCAATCACTTGCTAACTCAAAGAACCCTTCGTTCTTATAGGAGCTTACAATCCGGGCAACACAGAAGTTTCGTTCTCGAAATTCTGAACAGGTTCCATAATACAACAGAATTTGAGAAATCAAGATTGTGATATTTTTTGTGGTTATTTAAACACATAAGCAGGGGATATAAATGCAATACTAGTTCGTATCGCGACTTCCAGGTAGATGGAATAAGGGTTACGGATGACCTCGCACTCTAAGAGGTGGAAACTACATAATAGGTATATGGACCTATTTCAAGTAGTTCGGTTTTATAGTCCAAATAGGGTGGTATGCCTGGATGGATCTTACTGGGTCCTAATGGTTTCTCTCATTGGACATCAATCGTTGGTTGGATGAACCCTACATTTCAAACTATATTGGCTGGACAAGATCCCAATGGTAAACTATTTCTACTAAGTTAGGGTAACCTAGAATAGGTTTCCACCCAAGTGGTTGAACTAGTTGTCAGTCAGATTGGTTGGCTAGGTCCTTAAAGCCCAAAATTATGCCTTCGGTGACTTTTGTGTTTAAGTAGCACGAGAAGACACAATTGAGTGGCACACTAGTGACATGTACGTAGTGGGCATCGAGTAGATCACCACCATATATTGGGTTGAAGGGTTCGAGTCGAAGTTGAGTCCCTAATGGTAGTCGGAAAGTATATGGATATTGTGGTAAGGGTTATAGCTAGTCCTTTCGTCCTGAAAATCGTACCATAAAAATAGAGTACAAGGGGACGTGTTTGAGTGGGACATGATATACCTAGATAAAGGTGGACTCGTCTAGATCTTGCATGTAAAATTTTTTTGGAAGGTAACAGCTGGTCTCGTGCTCCGATTGTTAATGACACGACCGGGGACACAAAATGATCTAAATGGAAAGTGGGAGTCCATGGGGCACTAATTATCTTAATGGCAATCATTCTAATCAATCGGTAATTCTCGCATATTCCAAAATTTTAGAAGGCTTACAGTCTACCCACCTTAGAAGCTAGGACAGAGTTTTAGGAATAATGAGGTTAGAAGAATTCCCAAGTCCGGATATCGCACCTCGACTCTTGGTAATAAAGAATAAGGTACGGCGTAACGGAAAACGGTAGATATGAGTCAACTCAAGGATCGTTCCTCGATAAATGGAAAACGAGTGTGTACAATGACACATGGTCGATATAATAGAATGACCTACTCGTCCACAGTATACAAGAGTTTCCGATGGGGTAACCAACTCCAAGGCACAACATAAGGAAAGATTTCTAACAATTGAGTCAAGAAATTCTATTTGTGTCAAACCTGCCAGACTATGGTCACAAGGGTTGTAGTGATCATGTATTGTTATTGACGACTGGTAGGTCATAGTATGACATGGTATTTAAGCTATGGTATTGGCTAAGCTAGTGACTGTGGTATTCCAATACTAGTTAGGTCTTAATAGTAGAATTCACATAACTAGGATAATATTTGTTGGAAACCAATCTCGGGATGAGTGCCTACCATAGTCACGGTAAATGTTTGTCCTTACCCTTGTCTACCCATCTCCTGTCTAAACTGTGGGCTTTGGTCGAGGAACGGTTGAGTCAAGGCATAAGGATTTCTAGTTAAGGCAATATTCAAGAAAATGTTTAGAGACTCACAATGAATTTTCTTTCTTGAGAATAGATAGTCTCCTGGGTTGACATTTCGACTAAGGGTAAAACCATAATCATTCTCAAATTCAGATGGCTAGAAGGCCTAAATAGTAGTTTGAGGGTCGAGAGAAGAACGAATAACTCAATCTCATGGCTGGCCGATGGTAGCTACACTTGTGTATACCACTATTATAGCCATGGGGATACCATGTATCTCTCTACCAATTATGAGCTTCCGTCTTTCCAAATCAGTGAAAAACAAAAACAATAAAGAGTTCAAGGGAGATGTCACTGAACACAATTTTGTGATTCAAAGGCGAACATATAATTTAAGAGGAATTGTCAAAGCAGTCGCGGATGAGATCCTAGAGACATCTATATCTCAATCCACGTAAGTTAATCAGAAGGAGAGCGAACGGAGTGCACTACGGTTGATCAGACCATAATACATCGATTTTGATTAAACAATATGTTAGTAGGCGTCCCCACTAAACATATGTTTTGAATCAAGCTCGAGAACAGAGTGAGCTTGCAAAACTAGGCTGTAATAGCAACATTGGTCAAGATAGTCAAAATACGAGTACGCGAGATTTTGAAAGGAGTTACAAGTAGTCCGAGTTTTGTGAGAATCAAAAATTTACCAGGTGTTCTTGTGTAGCTTCCCTTCCCGATTTTTTTTTTTTAAAAATATTTATTCATTATGTAATTGATTTAAATGGTGATTATTCGATTTTATAAATAATCATTTAGTTTATTATTACAGTAGATGAATTTAGCCTTGATCTATAAAACTAAAAATATTTTGATACCGAATTAGTCGATTAAGGTTTGAATGTTTATATCATTTAAAATTAATTGATTGTATTATTTATACGTTTAAAAGAAATAATCAGTACCAATTTAAGTTTTAAATTTATAATTTATATTACCCTGATGACTTAAAGTATTGTCTAAATTAATTATGGAATATTTGATAATTTGTATGTTTGAATCTATTTGCTAAATATGAAATATTACTTCAAATTGGTATGTATATATATAAATGTATAAGGAAATATGTGTGTATTTGTATATAGATATTAATTTTGTTATATGAGTATATATACATATATGGATATACGTATATGTATAGGAATTATATATATGACTATATATGTACATAATGATATGTATATATATGGGAATTTATATACATGTATGTGTATATATATAATACATATATGTATATGTATAAATATGAGTATTTGTATATGTAATTATATAATAAATATAAAAGCAAAGAAAAAGGATAAAGTTACTTTTATGCCATTTCTAAAAGAAACCCCATAGCTTTGTTTACTTCACCATTCTCCAACAATCCCTTAACAATAGCATTAAGCATACCAGAATATGAAGAGTAACCATATTCTTCATTGATAAAGGCAACTCATCAAATTCATCCCAAACCCAGCAAAACCCGAGCCCATAAGGAGGCAAACAGCCCACAGGGCCATAACTCCCCACGGAACTGAAGGCTCCCAAACCGAGCCATACTCACATTTTTCCGCACGGCAACAGACCCGCACGCATATAATCATATATAGAGAGATTTCGGAGTAAACCCTAATCACGAGCGCCACCACCACGACCGGGCGCCCCCCCCCACCGAGCGCGCGCCGTCGCACGTCGCCGGCCGGCCTGGTCGCAGCGAACAGCGCGCGCGAGCGCGCACAACCCATCAGCAACGACAGCAGCAGCAATCGCCCTGTCCACCCAACTTCGCGGGTAAAGTTCTTCCACTACACTTCATCGTTTTGTATTTCGTAAACTAGTCCTAAGAGCCATTATAACCCTCTTCAATACCCTTCAAAGGGAATTCGTTGTAGACGCGCGATCGACCCAGGAAATCGACGTAAAGTCGATAGAAAAACTTGTCCAGAAACAGGACGATTACAGTCCAATCACCTGTTTTGGAAAAGGATTCTAGAACAGAATAATAGAAATTTTAGGAATCTATTTAAACACCTTTTTAGACAACATGTAGGGCTTCCTAACCTAATTTGTAGTTTCGATTTTCATCAACTGTGTGCGAAGAAATCAACTCTCAAAGTTCAACAAAAACCTGTTTTCAAAAATCAGAAAATCATCCACACGACGTGCGTCACGCCAATCGGGACGACGTGGTCGCGTACCGAAAGGATCGAAAGCTGCGTAACAGCTTCATGGTCGTGTGGGCTTTGACGGAATTCAAATTGGTCGCGTGTGCGCGACGAATTTGATGCGTATCCGTCGAAATTCGCCGTATCGTGCACGTTGCAAATTTCTCAATTACTTTGTGCACGTTCGTCAGATCGAGACGAAACTTGTGCCAACAGAACCGTATCGTTTTTCTGGTCCTGTATGCCAAGTTTGGTCCGATTCTGAGACCTTTGACAAAATCACCATTTTGCGGGCCCCACGGTTCCACTCAACAGGCGATTTTGTGCACGGCCCGCCGGAATCCAACTTTGGACATACGGTTGGGTTCGTATCGGAAAACTGGATCTGTAGACATATAGTTTGACGACTTTAGAGACCGTTGACTCTGGCACGCTTTTCGGTGCAAAGCGGGTCCAACGGCGGACATCGTTTTTGTCCGAAATTACCGTTTTGCTCCTGTGTCCAGAATTGGACTTAAGGACAGGCAATCCTAGCTAATTTGACTATTCTGAGAATGTTGGTACTATTTATTTCAGCATCCGGAGACTTCTATATGTGTTTGCTTGATTGTGGCTCATCGTGTGGTAAAGTATTGGTTTCTCCAGCTAAGGACCTCAGGCAAGTGCACTTTCTGATTGCTTTTCGATTCATAGTAGTTTTCTCATTTCATGTCTATACATATATCTTGCTGCTTGTTGACACGCTCGTCACACGGAGTTGTCGGGAGGGGAAATATCTTAGTATACATGTGGACTACCCAGAAATATCCCCAAAATGTCTATTCTTGAACGATAGCTGCTGCACACGACACGTGCAGTATGTCGGATTTTACCCCCTAGCCGTCCACATGTTGAAACGGATATTTCACACCACTTAGATAGATGTCTTTTATTAGCTTTTCCTTGTTTATTTCTCTATCGTGCTATGACATCACTTTATCTTACAGCTTTCATTTCTCATATGCTATTTTCATGTCTTGATAATTCTATTGTGTTTTGCACTGCCGTCGGTTTGTGTGCTTGTTCCAATCCTGACTGGATAACCAACATTTTCAGGTTTAGCCGCTATCACTCTTAGCACTGGAGAAGACTTGGGTATGCTGAAGACAACCTAGAAATAGATAGCAATGTATCATTTTCATTAATTGTAAAACTTGTATTTTCCTTCAATATTAAATCTTGTAAATGTTGTAATAAATCTAGAAATATAAATGAGCAAATGTTGTATTTGAGCATTATTTCTTGCGGGCTTGACAGCGTTCTACCGCCGACTCTGCGGCGTAGGCTGGCTTGGACACGTCTCGTATCCGAAAAGCGGGTGCGGGTCGTGACAAGTTTTTGTGGTGGCCCATGCAGGTCAGTCTTCGCAAGAGATTGCGAACTCGTGATGGTACGTTAGTCGTACTATTGCGAGCCTGCAACCAAGAATTGCTCATTCACAATTAGGATTAAAATGATTTAAGAGAATGACTAGGAATAGGAGTCCCTCTTTAATTTGATAATTGGGTAGTTAAGATTGTCTGATAGGCCATACAAATTGGATATAGAGTGGTTGAATTTAGATTGCTTGCCAGATCTTTATAGCACACTATTTCGTTTTGGTACAACAATGTGATCCAAGGTAGATGTACTATTCGTTTGGTATGTTAGACTTGCCGAAAATTTTGGCGTTAATTTTGATAAACTGTTTAAATTTTGTTGCTTTAATAAATATAAATCATATAAAATTGTCTATTTTGAATTCTCTTTTGCTGTAAGAAGTTAGATTATAGTTTCTGAACCTGTTATTCATACACAAATCTTAAGGTAGATTGATTCATGATTTTCCCACAACCATTGAAATGTATAGATACTAGAATGTTTGTATTACTTTCGTCCTTAGATATTTTCTCCATATTTTATTTTAAGTATTGTGACTGATAGGACAAGTACCTACACTTTACTTTTAGTCAACCTGTTTGGACTTCTAGCAGTCCCTTGAAGTTCTTAGAAATATAGTTAGAATAATTTTATGACTGCGATGATTAGACAGCAGCGCACTGTCGCCAATTGTTGAGAGTGGATAGCGTGGGTTCACTGCAGCCAGCAGCGCACTGGCGATGCACAATCCATAGAAATGAAACCATTTTGAGGATCATGGGTTATAGAGCATTGCTAAAACTATGTTGTGGTTGACCAAGACTTTAAGGATAGTAAGATTGTAGGAAGACTGTATAGACAAGAACACCAGATAAGGATTTGATTATCTCAAGACTCAAAATTACTCATGCCCCTTTCCAAAAATCTTGCCTACTTATATTTTGACTATCTTGACCAACGCTGCTATTACAGCCTAGCTTTGCAAGCTTACTATTTTATCGAGCTTGATCCAAGGCATATGTCTAGCTAACATATTGTCTAATCAGAATCATTGTATTACGGTCTGATCAACCATGATGCAATTGGTTCGCTTTTCATCTAATTTTCTTACGTGGATTGAGATGTAGATGTCTCTAGGGTCTCATCCGCGATTGCTTTGACAATTCCTCTTGAATTAATCATTCGCTCTTGAATCATGTAATTGTGTTCAGTGACATCTCTTTTGAACTCGTTATTATTTTTGTCTTTCGCTGATTGGAAAGACGAAAGCTCGTAATAGATAGATACAGAACATCCCCATGACTATGATAGTTGTATATACCAGTGTAGTTACCATCGGCCAGTCCTATGACAGGAACCTTGCCACCATATCCTAGCCACTAAGGTGGGTAGACTGTAAGCCTTCTAAAATTTTAGGATATACCAAGACTACCGAGTGACTAGAATAATTTCTACTAGGATGATTATTAGTGCCCGTGGACTCCCACTTTTCATTTAGATCATTTTGTGTCCCCGACCGTGACATTAATATTTGGAGCACGAGATTAGTTGTTACCTTCCAACAAATTTTATATGTAAGCTTTAGACGAGTCCACATTCAGCTAGGTATATCATGTCCCACTCAAACCCGTCCCCTTGTACTCTATTTTCGTAATACGACTTCCAGGTAAAAAGGACTAACTATAACTCTTACCATAGTACCGGTATACTTTCCGACTCCCATTAGAACCTTAGCCCCGACTCAATTCCTTCGACCCAATATATAGTTGTGGTCTACCCGAAGCCCACTACGCATATACCACTAGTGTGCCACCCAATTGAGGCCTCATGTGCTCCTTAAACACAAAGCCACGGAAAGCGCATTTTGAGCTTTAGGGACCTAGCTAACCAACCTGACTAGCAACTAGCCCAATCTCTTGGGTAGTAACCTATTCTAGAATACCCTAATCTAGTAGAAATAGCTTTACTTGGGATCTTGTCCAGTCAATGTAGATTGAAACCCAATATCCAACCAACGACTGATGTCTAGATAGAGAACCCATTAAGACCACAGTCTTGATTTTTCAGATTCTGTTCCAATATGGATCCTTGTTTGAATTAGAATTTCAAGAACGAGACTTTTGTATTGCACGGATTATAAGACTCTCCGAGGAACTTAGCAAGTGACTGGACTAGAGTAGCCCAATTTAGCGAATAAGACTATAGGTTCATAAATACTCTTTCCATCTGTATTATTGTATAGTCTCTCCGCTCTTTAAACTTCATAATTGCTCTCGATTTTCCTTATCCTCCTGTCCCTTCTACTTCGGAGCGACGAATGGTCTTACTTATTAGAATTTACCAATATTTCGTAGCTACTTGTGTAAATTGGTTGTCTGTTATATTTTGAGTTATTTGATAGGTAGGAGAAGGATTATAGAGGCCATAAGCAGTACGTATCTATCTGTAGAAATTTTAGCAAGTAGTTGGATGATTATAAAACTGTAGTGACAAAGAGTTGAGGGAGTAGTGTGACCAAAGGTGGGTAGAAGTCCTCGGAGGTTTGTAGTTACAAAATGGTTAGGAGGAGGATATGAACTGTTTTGAGGAAATAAAAAAAAAAAAAATCGAAGAGATTAATGAAATGGTATACTTCTTTTGAATTTTTAGAAATAATTATGATATAGAATTTCGAGGACGAAATTAATTTTAAGGTGGGTAGATTTGCAGCTTCCCTTCCCGATTTTTTTTTTTTAAAATATTTATTCATTATGTAATTGATTTAAATGGTGATTATTCGATTTTATAAATAATCATTTAGTTTATTATTACAGTAGATGAATTTAGCCTTGATCTATAAAACTAAAAATATTTTGATACCGAATTAGTCGATTAAGGTTTGAATGTTTATATCATTTAAAATTAATTGATTGTATTATTTATACGTTTAAAAGAAATAATCAGTACCAATTTAAGTTTTAAATTTATAATTTATATTACCCTGATGACTTAAAGTATTGTCTAAATTAATTATGGAATATTTGATAATTTGTATGTTTGAATCTATTTGCTAAATATGAAATATTACTTCAAATTGGTATGTATATATATAAATGTATAAGGAAATATGTGTGTATTTGTATATAGATATTAATTTTGTTATATGAGTATATATACATATATGGATATACGTATATGTATAGGAATTATATATATGACTATATATGTACATAATGATATGTATATATATGGGAATTTATATACATGCATGTGTATATATATAATACATATATGTATATGTATAAATATGAGTATTTGTATATGTAATTATATAATAAATATAAAAGCAAAGAAAAAGGATAAAGTTACTTTTATGCCATTTCTAAAAGAAACCCCATAGCTTTGTTTACTTCACCATTCTCCAACAATCCCTTAACAATAGCATTAAGCATACCAGAATATGAAGAGTAACCATATTCTTCATTGATAAAGGCAACTCATCAAATTCATCCCAAACCCAGCAAAACCCGAGCCCATAAGGAGGCAAACAGCCCACAGGGCCATAACTCCCCACGGAACTGAAGGCTCCCAAACCGAGCCATACTCACATTTTTCCGCACGGCAACAGACCCGCACGCATATAATCATATATAGAGAGATTTCGGAGTAAACCCTAATCACGAGCGCCACCACCACGACCGGGCGCCCCCCCCCCCACCGAGCGCGCGCCGTCGCACGTCGCCGGCCGGCCTGGTCGCAGCGAACAGCGCGCGCGAGCGCGCACAACCCATCAGCAACGACAGCAGCAGCAATCGCCCTGTCCACCCAACTTCGCGGGTAAAGTTCTTCCACTACACTTCATCGTTTTGTATTTCGTAAACTAGTCCTAAGAGCCATTATAACCCTCTTCAATACCCTTCAAAGGGAATTCGTTGTAGACGCGAGATCGACCCAGGAAATCGACGTAAAGTCGATAGAAAAACTTGTCCAGAAACAGGACGATTACAGTCCAATCACCTGTTTTGGAAAAGGATTCTAGAACAGAATAATAGAAATTTTAGGAATCTATTTAAACACCTTTTTAGACAACATGTAGGGCTTCCTAACCTAATTTGTAGTTTCGATTTTCATCAACTGTGTGCGAAGAAATCAACTCTCAAAGTTCAACAAAAACCTGTTTTCAAAAATCAGAAAATCATCCACACGACGTGCGTCACGCCAATCGGGACGACGTGGTCGCGTACCGAAAGGATCGAAAGCTGCGTAACAGCTTCATGGTCGTGTGGGCTTTGACGGAATTCAAATTGGTCGCGTGTGCGCGACGAATTTGATGCGTATCCGTCGAAATTCGCCGTATCGTGCACGTTGCAAATTTCTCAATTACTTTGTGCACGTTCGTCAGATCGAGACGAAACTTGTGCCAACAGAACCGTATCGTTTTTCTGGTCCTGTATGCCAAGTTTGGTCCGATTCTGAGACCTTTGACAAAATCACCATTTTGCGGGCCCCACGGTTCCACTCAACGGGCGATTTTGTGCACGGCCCGCCGGAATCCAACTTTGGACATACGGTTGGATTCGTATCGGAAAACTGGATCCGTAGACATATAGTTTGACGACTTTAGAGACCGTTGACTCTGGCACGCTTTTCGGTGCAAAGCGGGTCCAACGGCGGACATCGTTTTTGCCCGAAATTACCGTTTTGCCCCTGTGTCCAGAATTGGACTTAAGGACAGGCAATCCTAGCTAATTTGACTATTCTGAGAACGTTGGTACTATTTATTTCAGCATCCGGAGACTTCTATATGTGTTTGCTTGATTGTGGCTCATCGTGTGGTAAAGTATTGGTTTCTCCAGCTAAGGACCTCAGGCAAGTGCACTTTCTGATTGCTTTTCGATTCATAGTAGTTTTCTCATTTCATGTCTATACATATATCTTGCTGCTTGTTGACACGCTCGTCACACGGAGTTGTCGGGAGGGGAAATATCTTAGTATACATGTGGACTACCCAGAAATATCTCCAAAATGTCTATTCTTGAACGATAGCTGCTGCACACGACACGTGCAGTATGTCGGATTTTACCCCCTAGCCGTCCACATGTTGAAACGGATATTTCACACCACTTAGATAGATGTCTTTTATTAGCTTTTCCTTGTTTATTTCTCTATCGTGCTATGACATCACTTTATCTTACAGCTTTCATTTCTCATATGCTATTTTCATGTCTTGATAATTCTATTGTGTTTTGCACTGCCGTCGGTTTGTGTGCTTGTTCCAATCCTGACTGGATAACCAACATTTTCAGGTTTAGCCGCTATCACTCTTAGCACTGGGGAAGACTTGGGTATGCTGAAGACAACCTAGAAATAGATAACAATGTATCATTTTCATTAATTGTAAAACTTGTATTTTCCTTCAATATTAAATCTTGTAAATGTTGTAATAAATCTAGAAATATGAATGAGCAAATGTTGTATTTGAGCATTATTTCTTGCGGGCTTGACAGCGTTCTACCGCCGACTCTGCGGCGTAGGCTGGCTTGGACATGTCTCGTATCCGAAAAGCGGGTGCGGGTCGTGACATCTTGCTTATACGGTCATCCTACTATCTTCTTATTCATAAGACTTTGGTCAACCAATGGGTTATGGACTTCTAAATTCCATATTCCAGGTAAACCTATTAGTGTCAGTCAATTACCTCATCAATAGGTCATAAGGACTACGGAATGCTAGGTCGGGAGACATGCTACCCAACTTACAAAATTTCTACTAATATTGGCTTTGGATCTTATGGGACATACATGGCATTGTGTAGCTCCCCTTCCCGAAATTTTGAAATATTTTATTTAGTTAATTAATATTCAATGATATTGGTACAAAATGAGCCTTCGCGCATTTTGGATTTTTGACTGCATATAACGGTACGTATACACACCATTATTATTTTATTGAATTTCGTTATTATATTATTATTATTATTATTGTGTCAATTATGGTAAGTTCAATTTTATAGATATGTAGATATAAATGGGATTTTCTATATATAGATATTAAGAGTATTGATATTTATAATGTTTATTTGAAGTATTTTTGGTTTTGTGATTTTAAGGATAGATATATATAAATATATGTGGGATATATATATACACATGTATTTGTATAATAGAAATAAGATATACATATAAATATATAGAAATATATAATAAATAGCATATAAGTATCCTATATATAGAAATACATAGAGGGATATATAATTATATATATTGTGTGTATGCGTATAAATAAATACGTATATGGAAAAGTGAATTTATGCATATATATAAATATTATATAGGTAATTGTATGGATATATATATAGGTGTATTTGCATATATATATAAACGTATTATATAAATGGGTGTTAATGTGTACGTATATATATACGTATATAAATAAATATGTGTATGTATATATGTATAAATATTATACATATATGTATATAAATGCATAGACATTTTGTGTGGATATATATATATATATATATATATATATAATAGTTATATATAATGGTTATAGAAAAAAAAAAAAAAGAAAAAAAAAGAAAGGATGAGAAGTAGTGGCAGCCCACACGGGGCTTGGCCTAAGCCCATACCAGCGGACCCTCTCCAAACCAAACGAATAATAGGAACGAATAAAGAGAAGAGAATAGAAAAGGAATAAGAAAAAGAAGAATGATAAATAGGCAGAGCCCTTAACTAAACTTCCTATCCCGAGCACAGCAGTGCTAATCCCAGCCCGAGTGGAGCCCGCTTAATGCCAGGCCAAGCACACCAGTGCCAACCCAAATCGGATTCCCACGTGAGCAATAGCAAACAAACCGAGAACACCCGATCACAGCAACCATATATATGTATACCCGAGATTAGAAAGGATATCGACGATTTCCCCTAAACCCTAACGCCGCAACCACACGTCCCGCCGACCCCCACTGGGCGCACCCTTGCGCGCGCGGGCACGCCGCCCCAGGCAGCTGCCGCGGACAGCAGACGCTCGGCCAGATCGTGCGAGCAACAGCGCGCGCACAACCAGCGACGCGTGCGCGAGAGGTAACCGCAGCGACAGCAGTCGGAAGGACCGACTTCGCGACGCGTTTTCGCAACGCATGGTTAATCGTTTTGCGATCCATCAACTAGGGTACGTTCCCAACCTATACAAGAGTATTTCCCTTCAAGTAGATCGATTTTATATGCGGTATATTGGCCGAGAAATCGAACCAAAGTTGACAAAAAAAATCTGTCCCAACCAGGACAGAAGAACCAGTCCAAATAGCCTACTTTACAGCCAGTTTTGTCCCTAACCATACACAATTTTGAAAATCCATCTGAAGGTAAATTTTGACAACATATACAAGATGGAAACCCTGTTTTTAGATTTATTTTTCATCAATTATATTGTTGTTAAATTAACTTCAAAGTTCGGGAAAAATCTGTTTTATAAATCACAAAATTGCTCCACACGACGTCCGTCCCGCCATTCCGGGCGACGTGGTCGCGCACCGAAGTCATCGAAAGCTGCGTAACGGCTTCGTGGTCGTGTGTGCTTTGACGGAATTCAAATTGGTCGCGTGTGCGCGACGAATTCGACGCGTATCCGTCGAAATCGTCCCGTATCCGTCCAATGCAAATTCAGTCATAACTTTGTGCACGTTCGTCAGATCGAGACGAAACTTGCGCCAACAGAACCGTATCGTTTTTCTGGTCCTGCATGCCAAGTTTGGTCCAATTCTGAGACTATTGATAAAATTACCGTTTTGCGGGCCCCACGGTCCCGCTCAACGGGCGATTTTGTGCACGGCCCGCCGGAATCCAACTCTGGACATACGGTTGGGTTCGTATCGGAAAATTGGATCCGTAGGCATGTTGTTTGACGACTTTAGAGACCGTTGACTCTGGCACGCTTTTCGGTGCAAAGCGGGTCCAACGACGGACACCGTTTTGGCCCGAAATTACCGTTTTGCCCCTGTGTCCAGAATTGGACTTAAGGACAGGTAATCCTAGCTAATTAGACTATTCTGAGATCATTGGTATTGTTTATTTCAGCTTCCGGGGACTGTTGTACGGGTTTTGACTATAGTGGCACATTGAGTAGTTCAGATTGTCGGTTTCACCAGCAAAGGACCACAGGCGAGTACAGTTTATTGTTTGCATTTCGATATTGATTTTTACTATATTTCATTGGTTGGTCATTGGTTATGTGATTATTTTCTATTATAAATTGTTGAGTCGGGAATGAGAAGTACCAAGGATGTGTGATCTGACCTTAGACCGTGTAGACCGTGTAGACCGTGTTGCATTTATTTCTTGTAGACAGTGTAGACATTGATTTATTTATTGCAAAGTAGACCGTGTAGACCGTGTTTATTATTGCAATTAAACTGTGTAGTTAGTGATTATTATTCTGTAGACAATGTTTCTTTACTGCAATATTTTCTGTAGACCGTGTAACTGTAGACCGTGTAATTGTAGACCGTGTAACTGTAGACCGTGTAAAATTGTAGACCGTGTAACTGTAGACCGTGTAACTTTAGACCGTGTAGACCGTGTCGCATAATTGTCCCGAGACCGATCACATATCAAAGGTACTTCTAACAGTCGGGGAGAGTATTTTGTGTCTATTTACTTACTATTGGTTTTTATATTTCATGTTTATTTTCAAACCCATGATTGATGTCTAACCTTTGTTTATAGTCATCTTCTTTATTTGAAATTGCATTCAGTGAATTGTGCTCGTTCCATTCCTGACTGGAAACCAACATTTTCAGGTTAGCCGTGGATTCACTTAGCGTGGGGAGTGACGGGAATACTCGCAGACAAAAGCCTAGAGACTAGTTAGATAGTTGAGTTGTAGTCATTCATTGAATTGTACAAGTTTATATTCTTCTACAAATGTAAACCTTGTGATCTTTGTAAATTAAATTAATTATGTGAATGAGCATTATTTGTGATTTTGATCTTCATGGCCGTGACAGCGTTCTACCGCCGACACTGCGGCGTAGGCTGGCTTGGACGCGTCTCGTATCCGTTTAAAAAAAAAAAAACGGGTGCGGATCGTGACAAGTTTTTGTGGTGGCCCATGCAGGTCTGTCTTCGCAAATCACGCGAACTCGTGATGGTACTTAAGTTAGTTGTACTATTGCGAGCCTGCGGTTAGGAAATGCTCATTCACGAATTAGAAATTAATTTAATTTAAGAGAATGACTAGGACTAGGAGTCCCTTATACAAGTTTGCCGATGGGTAGTCTAGGCCATGCAATTTAGGATGAGAGTTATTAACTTTGATAATTTGTCAAATCCTCATAGGTACACTATTACCTCTTGATTGGAAGATATGGTCCAATGTGGATAGATTATTCACTTGGAGAGGCAGAGTTTCCTGGAATTGGTGATCTCACCTAGATGAATTATTCAATTCCTTCTCGTTGTCTCTTTAGATATCATCCTCATATTTAGTCCAAATTGCCCATTTAGTTCGTATTTTTCCCTAAGAATTATTATTTTATATAATTCTGATTACGTTATCCCCATACGGACCTCGAGTTAGATTCGATTCAAGTTTATCCCTCAGAGGCTCGAATACACATGAAAAAGTTAGAATGTTTGTATTTCTTTTGTCCTCAGTTATTTCCCCCTGTGCAATCTTTTATTCCAAGGGTTGTGACTAATAGGACATATACTTACGCTTTATGGTTACCTTGTTTGAATCCCTAGAAGTCTATGAATTTTTGCTGAAATAGTTAAAGGAGTAGTAGTTAACTCATAAATGGCAGGACAGCAGCGCACTGTCGCCATTCATTTGAATTATGGAGACTATGGATTCACTGCAGCCAGCAGCGCACTGGTGAGGCATGACCCCTAGAGTCGAAATTAGTAAAAAAAAAAATATATATAGGAGATGGGTTATTGCCAAAACTATAGCTAGTGGTCCTCTCTTGATCGTAGACACCCTTGAGCCAATATTAGATAGAGTTAAGAAGTGTTCGATTTTGTATCATGTTGAGTTCTGAAACCAAGGGTTACCACAGCCACAGTATACGGGCGAGGCATAATTCTCGGTAAAATGATTTCAGACGTGATTATAAGTTTAGGATACCATAGAGAGTAGGAAAATGCCCTGTGTGTACCGTAAGATCCAAAACCAAAATGGTGATGGTTCTGTAAGTTTGGTAGCCTGCCTTCCAACCTAGAATCCTGTGATCCTAGTGATCTATTAACAGGGTAACTGATTGACACTAATAGGTTTACCTAGAAAAGAGAATTCAGAAGTCCATAAACCATTAGTCGACCAAGGTCTTAAGGATAAGATGATAGTGGGATGTCTATGGAAGCAAGAACACCAGGTGAAGTTTGATTCCCTCTAAACCCGAACTACTGGTGCCTTCTTTCAAAAATCTCGCATAATTGTAATCGACTATCTTGACCAACGCTGCTATTACAGCCTAGTTTTTGCAAGCTTACTCTTTTATCGAGCTTGATTTGAGGCATATGTTTAGTGGGGACGCCTGCTAACTTATTGTCTAATCAGAATCAGTGTATTATGGTCTGATCAACCATGATGCATTTGGTTCGCACTTTATTTAATTATCCTACGTGGATTGAGATATAGATTTCTCTAGGGTCTCATCCATGACTGCATTGACAATTTCTCTTGAATTATAAGTTCGCCTTTGAATCACGTGATTGTATTCAGTGACATCTTTCTTGAACTCTTTATTGTTGTCGTCTTTCACTGATTCGGAAAGACAGAAGCTCGTAATTTACCGCGTATCCCCATGGCTATGGTAGTTGTATACACAAGTGTAGTTACCGTTGGCCAGCCATGAGATTGAGTTATTCGTTCTCCTCCCGATCCTCAAATACTATTGGGACCTTCTACCCATCTGAATTTGAGAATGATTAGGGTTTTACCCTTAGTCAGAACGCCAACCTAGAAGACTATCTATTCTCAAGAAACCAAATGTTGTGAGTCTCTAATTATTTGCTGGAAGCTTGCCTTAACTAGCAACCCTTAAAGCCTTGAACCAACCCTTCCTCGACCAAAGCCCACAGTTAGACGTGAGATGAGCGGACAATAGGTAATCATTTACCGTGACACTCATCCCGAGATTGGTTCCAACCAATATTACTCTAGTTATGTAAATTTTATTATTAAGACCTAACTAGTGTTGGAATACCACAGTCACTAGCTTAGCCAATACCATAGCTTAAATACCCAGTCAAATTGTGATATACCAGTGGTCAATAGCAATGCATGATCACTACAACCCTTGTGACCATAGTCTGGCAGGTTTGACACAAATATAATTTCTTGACTCAGTTGTTAGAAATCTCTTCTTATATTGTACCTTGGAGTTGGTTACCCCATCGGAAACTCTCGTATACTGCGGACGAGTAGGTCATTCTATTTTATCAACCGTGTGTTATTGTACACGCTCGTTTTCCATTTATTGAGGAACGATCATTGACTTGACTTAGCTCTACCGTATTCCGTTACGCCATGCCTCATCCTTTATTAACAAGAGCCGAGGTACTATATCTGGACTTTGGAATTTTTCTGACCACATCATTCCTAAAACTATATCCTAGTTTCTAAGGTGGGTAGACTGTAAGCCTTCTAGAATTTTTGGGGTATGCAAGGATTACCGATTAACTAGAATGATTTCCTTTATGATGATAGTTAGTGTCTCATTGGACTCCCACTTTCTATTTAGATCATTTTGTGTCCCCGGCCGTGCCATTAACAATCGGAGCACAAGACCAGCTGTTACCTTCCAACAAATTTGATATGTAAGCTCTAGACGGGTCCACCTTCATCTAGGTATATCATGTCCCACTCAAATCCGTCCCCTTGTACTATATTTTTGAGGTACGACTTTCAGGACAAAAGGACTAGCTATAAACCTTACCATAGTACCGGTATACTTTCCGACTTCCATTAGAGCCTCAACCCCGACTCAATCCCTTTAACTCAAAATATGGTGGTGATCCACTCGAAACCCACTATGCACATGCCATTAGTGAGCCACCCAATTGAGGTCTCATGTGCTCCTTAAACACCAAAGTCACTGGAGGCACATATTGAGCTTTAGGGACCTAGCTAACCACCCTGACTAGCAACTAGCTCAATCCCTTGGGTAGAAGCCTATTCTAGGTTACCCTAACCTAGTAGACATAGTTTTATCTCGGGATCTTATTCAATCCATATAGATTGAAACACAATGTTCATCCAACCAACGAGTGAATCCAAATAGAGATTCCGTTAAGACCACAATCTTGATTTTCAAATTATGTTCTATTATGGAACCTTATTTAGAATCTCGGGAACGGAACTTCTATATTGTACGGACTGCGAGCCCCTCTAAGAAGCAAAGGGTTCTTGATTTAGCAAGAGACTGGACTAGAGTAGCCCAAATCTAGCAAATAAGTCCATGGTTCATAGACTCCCTGTCTATCTGCATCATTGGATACCCCCTACCACTTTGGGAACTTCATATTTGTTTTCGAGTATTCTTTCTTATCATCACGTCCTTCCTATCTCGGAGCGAGAAGGGTCATGCTTATTAGAGTTTACCAATATTTCTTGGCTATTTGTGTGAATTTGTTGCTTGCTAGGGTTATTTGATAGATAGGAAGGGATTATAGATGCAATAAGCAGTAGATAGCTGTTGGTAGAAATTTTTGCATGTAGTTAGATTATTATCAAGTTTTAGTGACATGAGATTTGAGAAAGTAGTGTGACCAAAGGTGGGTAGAAGTCCTCAAGAAATTATAGTTTCAAATGACCATGAGAATAGATTGATAGCAAATGGAAACCGTCTTCCATCATAGCGGATGGACTCTTACCTTAAATTTCGAGGACGAAATTATTTTTAAGGTGGGTAGATTTGTAGCTCCCCTTCCCGAAATTTTGAAATATTTTATTTAGTTAATTAATATTCAATGATATTGGTACAAAATGAGCCTTCGCGCATTTTGGATTTTTGACTGCATATAACGGTACGTATACACACCATTATTATTTTATTGAATTTCGTTATTATATTATTATTATTATTATTGTGTCAATTATGGTAAGTTCAATTTTATAGATATGTAGATATAAATGGGATTTTCTATATATAGATATTAAGAGTATTGATATTTATAATGTTTATTTGAAGTATTTTTGGTTTTGTGATTTTAAGGATAGATATATATAAATATATGTGGGATATATATATACACATGTATTTGTATAATAGAAATAAGATATACATATAAATATATAGAAATATATAATAAATAGCATATAAGTATCCTATATATAGAAATACATAGAGGGATATATAATTATATATATTGTGTGTATGCGTATAAATAAATACGTATATGGAAAAGTGAATTTATGCATATATATAAATATTATATAGGTAATTGTATGGATATATATATAGGTGTATTTGCATATATATATAAACGTATTATATAAATGGGTGTTAATGTGTACGTATATATATACGTATATAAATAAATATGTGTATGTATATATGTATAAATATTATACATATATGTATATAAATGCATAGACATTTTGTGTGGATATATATATATATATATATATATATATAATAGTTATATATAATGGTTATAGAAAAAAAAAAAAAAGAAAAAAAAAAGAAAGGATGAGAAGTAGTGGCAGCCCACACGGGGCTTGGCCTAAGCCCATACCAGCGGACCCTCTCCAAACCAAACGAATAATAGGAACGAATAAAGAGAAGAGAATAGAAAAGGAATAAGAAAAAGAAGAATGATAAATAGGCAGAGCCCTTAACTAAACTTCCTATCCCGAGCACAGCAGTGCTAATCCCAGCCCGAGTGGAGCCCGCTTAATGCCAGGCCAAGCACACCAGTGCCAACCCAAATCGGATTCCCACGTGAGCAATAGCAAACAAACCGAGAACACCCGATCACAGCAACCATATATATGTATACCCGAGATTAGAAAGGATATCGACGATTTCCCCTAAACCCTAACGCCGCAACCACACGTCCCGCCGACCCCCACTGGGCGCACCCTTGCGCGCGCGGGCACGCCGCCCCAGGCAGCTGCCGCGGACAGCAGACGCTCGGCCAGATCGTGCGAGCAACAGCGCGCGCACAACCAGCGACGCGTGCGCGAGAGGTAACCGCAGCGACAGCAGTCGGAAGGACCGACTTCGCGACGCGTTTTCGCAACGCATGGTTAATCGTTTTGCGATCCATCAACTAGGGTACGTTCCCAACCTATACAAGAGTATTTCCCTTCAAGTAGATCGATTTTATATGCGGTATATTGGCCGAGAAATCGAACCAAAGTTGACAAAAAAAATCTGTCCCAACCAGGACAGAAGAACCAGTCCAAATAGCCTACTTTACAGCCAGTTTTGTCCCTAACCATACACAATTTTGAAAATCCATCTGAAGGTAAATTTTGACAACATATACAAGATGGAAACCCTGTTTTTAGATTTATTTTTCATCAATTATATTGTTGTTAAATTAACTTCAAAGTTCGGGAAAAATCTGTTTTATAAATCACAAAATTGCTCCACACGACGTCCGTCCCGCCATTCCGGGCGACGTGGTCGCGCACCGAAGTCATCGAAAGCTGCGTAACGGCTTCGTGGTCGTGTGTGCTTTGACGGAATTCAAATTGGTCGCGTGTGCGCGACGAATTCGACGCGTATCCGTCGAAATCGTCCCGTATCCGTCCAATGCAAATTCAGTCATAACTTTGTGCACGTTCGTCAGATCGAGACGAAACTTGCGCCAACAGAACCGTATCGTTTTTCTGGTCCTGCATGCCAAGTTTGGTCCAATTCTGAGACTATTGATAAAATTACCGTTTTGCGGGCCCCACGGTCCCGCTCAACGGGCGATTTTGTGCACGGCCCGCCGGAATCCAACTCTGGACATACGGTTGGGTTCGTATCGGAAAATTGGATCCGTAGGCATGTTGTTTGACGACTTTAGAGACCGTTGACTCTGGCACGCTTTTCGGTGCAAAGCGGGTCCAACGACGGACACCGTTTTGGCCCGAAATTACCGTTTTGCCCCTGTGTCCAGAATTGGACTTAAGGACAGGTAATCCTAGCTAATTAGACTATTCTGAGATCATTGGTATTGTTTATTTCAGCTTCCGGGGACTGTTGTACGGGTTTTGACTATAGTGGCACATTGAGTAGTTCAGATTGTCGGTTTCACCAGCAAAGGACCACAGGCGAGTACAGTTTATTGTTTGCATTTCGATATTGATTTTTACTATATTTCATTGGTTGGTCATTGGTTATGTGATTATTTTCTATTATAAATTGTTGAGTCGGGAATGAGAAGTACCAAGGATGTGTGATCTGACCTTAGACCGTGTAGACCGTGTAGACCGTGTTGCATTTATTTCTTGTAGACAGTGTAGACATTGATTTATTTATTGCAAAGTAGACCGTGTAGACCGTGTTTATTATTGCAATTAAACTGTGTAGTTAGTGATTATTATTCTGTAGACAATGTTTCTTTACTGCAATATTTTCTGTAGACCGTGTAACTGTAGACCGTGTAATTGTAGACCGTGTAACTGTAGACCGTGTAAAATTGTAGACCGTGTAACTGTAGACCGTGTAACTTTAGACCGTGTAGACCGTGTCGCATAATTGTCCCGAGACCGATCACATATCAAAGGTACTTCTAACAGTCGGGGAGAGTATTTTGTGTCTATTTACTTACTATTGGTTTTTATATTTCATGTTTATTTTCAAACCCATGATTGATGTCTAACCTTTGTTTATAGTCATCTTCTTTATTTGAAATTGCATTCAGTGAATTGTGCTCGTTCCATTCCTGACTGGAAACCAACATTTTCAGGTTAGCCGTGGATTCACTTAGCGTGGGGAGTGACGGGAATACTCGCAGACAAAAGCCTAGAGACTAGTTAGATAGTTGAGTTGTAGTCATTCATTGAATTGTACAAGTTTATATTCTTCTACAAATGTAAACCTTGTGATCTTTGTAAATTAAATTAATTATGTGAATGAGCATTATTTGTGATTTTGATCTTCATGGCCGTGACAGCGTTCTACCGCCGACACTGCGGCGTAGGCTGGCTTGGACGCGTCTCGTATCCGTTTAAAAAAAAAAAAACGGGTGCGGATCGTGACACATTGTCCTATCCTCCACAGTATCCTAAACTTGTAATCACGTCTAAAATCATTTTACCGAGGATTATGCCCCACCCGTATACTCTGGCTGTGGTAAACCCTTGGTTTCGTGATTCCGATGTGATATGCTATCCGATACTCTACCTTATATTGACACAGGGTGACTATGGTCAAAGAGGACCACTAACTATAGTTTTAGGAATATTCCATGACCTATATTTTCTTAAACTGATTTCAACTCTAGGGGTCGTGCCTCGCCAGTGCGCTGCTGGCTATAGTGAATCCATAGTCTCCATAATTCAAATAAATGGCGACAGTGCGCTGCTGTCCTGCCATTATGAGTTAACTAATATTCCTTTAACTATGACTGTAAAAAATTCATGAGCTTCTAGGGATTCAACAAGTTGACTATGAAATAAAGCGTTTGTATTTGTCCTATCAATCACAACCCTTACAATAAAAGATTGAACAGGGAGGAAGCAACAAACATCCTAGTATATATTTTAGGTGTATTCAAACCATGGAGGAAAACCTTGAATCGAAACTAACTCGAGGTTCGTATATGGATAACATAATCAAAATTATATAATAATAATTCTTAGGGAAACTAGGAACTAAATAGGCAATTTGGACTAAGATATGAGGATGATATCTAAAGAGGCAGAGAGAAGGAATTGCACAATGTATCAAGGTTAGAACATTACTTCAATGAAGCCCTGTCTCACCAAGTGAATAACCTATCCACATTGGATCATATCGTCATATCAAGGGGTAATAGTGTACTTATGGGGGTATGACAACTATCAAAATTAATAATTCCTCATCTATATTGCATGGCCTAGTCTACCCATTGGTAATTTTGTATAAGGGACTCCTAGTCCTAGTCATTCTCTTAAATTAAATTAATCCTAATTCGTGAATGAGCATTTCCTAGTCGCAGGCTCGCAATAGTACGACTAACTTAAGTACTATCACGAGTTCGCATGATTTGCGAAGACAGACCTGTATGGGCCACCACAAAAACTTGTCACGATCCGCACCCCTTTTTTTTTTACGGATACGAGACGTGTCCAAGCCAGCCTACGCCGCAGTGTCGGCAGTATAGAAGCATGGAATTTCAGAGCCAGAAATCCTATGCATCAGACACTACATGCGCACAGCAAAACCAACAAATATGGACATTTGAAAGAGGACTTTTTATTACATATAAAAGTCTATTACATGTCTAGAAAAGGTGGTACAAAGGAGAATTTCTACAAGGAAAAGACCCTAAGTCTACAACCAGCAACCACCATGCGCCTTCAGTCAGGCACAGCAACCACCATGCGCCTTCAGTCAGGCACAACAACTACCATGCGCCTTCAGTCAGGCGCAGCAGCCACCATGCGCCTTCAACCAGGCACATCCCGCCATGCGCATCCAGTAGGGCGCATCCTTTCAGCAGCTCAGTTATGTGCATCCCCAGTTATGTGCATCCCTTCAGCAGCCCAGTTATGTGCCGCTCTTCCAGCCAGGCTCACCTGATAAGTGTTTCGACTAATGAAGCATTTAATCCTCTGGCTGGAACCAAGGAAGAGAAGAGCACCGCAAATCTGTGGCCAGGAGAGGCTTCGAAAGAGCCTCCAAAGGCGAAGGAAGACCGTGATCGAAACCGCGACTAAAGAAGCAGCTTTCAACACAACCAGAATGGGCAACGCCCAATTTGAAGGAAGAAAGAGCCTAGCACCGCCATTCCGATCTACGGCTCTTCCGGAATAACGGAAACGAGGCCCGAGCATCCCTATCTTTGGATGCAACAGGCACCTTCCGCCTGCCTCGGAAGCCCTCGACTCCATCTTTTGGATGTAACAGTCACCTTCAAGTGCATCAAACGAGGACATGGCGTCGCATCTTCACCCTTGGGAGCATTTCGTCAACAGAATGCATCCGAGTAAACAAGTTCATGTTGGAAGTACGTGAGAGAACGAGAAGCAAACCCTCTTTCCATGCCACTATTTATAGGCCGGGCAAATCAAACCCACGCGCCAAGTGGATGGCTCTCCGAATTTCGTGCAATGAATTTGTATTAAATGGATGAACCGGACGCCTCGAATTCAGCCAAACGGCTATTTAAAGCATTCGAAGAACGTAACAGCCGCATCATTAAAGACGTATCAGATGCGCCGGCCAGATAGCGCATCACCCCGACGCGCCCTCCGACATCAAGCGCATCATACAGACGCACCCCTTAGCGTCAAGCGCATCACAGACCAAGCGCTTCATAGGGGATGCGCTCCCGTGCGTCCCCATACGCCTAGTGGAACGTCAATCAACGCGCCCACTCAGCTGTCCATCGAATGTCAGCAACATTAAATGCTGAACTGATAGAGTTGGCAGCACACCTCCCAAAGTCTGAACAGTTGACAGCTTTTTTAGAAGACGAAGCGTCGGCAACGTCAGCATCATCATTACTTTACTCCGACGGCTACTGCCACGTGGCCACCCAACCATTCGCATGCGCCTCAAAGGCCATGCGCCTCAGACTTTTCACTGATCCCTAAAGACAGAAGGAAAGTCTCCATTTTAGCTCGGCATGCGCCTCAAAAGCCATGCGCCCAAGGCTGCTCTCTGATCTCGAAAGACAGGAGTAAAGTCACTACTGAAGCCTCGCATACCCCTCAAAAGTCATGCACCCAGAATGGTTCGTGACTCCTAAAGGTTACGAGCCAGAGTCTCCTCATGCGCCCTATCCTAGGCGCATCCTACCAGATCACACCCTCCATCAAATCCGAGATCTCCGAGCCATGAGTCGACGACACGTGTCCTTTGACTCAACTCATCCAAGATTTCAGCAACAGAAAAATCTTCTTCTTTGCTACGTGCCGGCTCACAACAGCAACATGAAGAAGTCTACCCTTCGATTAGGGTGCATCGTCCATGCGCCTCCATCAGCAATCAACACGTGGCGTCCCCACGCACCGGCGCATCCTACATGCGTGCATGAGCAGCCAGCCTGCAAAACTATAAATAGAGGGATCATTTTCTTCTCACCCACGCACAGAGGACGCACAGAATATCCAACGAACGAACATATCACCAGAGAGGCAGATACAGACACTCAACGTCTTCCTCCTCTCAGCAAGTTCCAACATCCAGAGCAATCCAAACCTTCAGAGAACCGATAACCGTCGTCAGTTCGTCAACGGAGTCAACGCATTACCACTCACTCCAACGGCACAAGGGACCCAGATAAACAAAAGTGTACTCCTAGGACTACATCTAAGTCCTATATTGTAACACTGTTCTGTTTGTATTAAAATTTGCAATCAAAGAATTTTAATGGCAAACAAGCTAGCGACTCTGCTGGGGACCTCTTTCTCCTCCACCGAGAAAGCTGTGTCGTAAGTCGACGACGTGAAGGTGGGCTCCTCCCACAAGACGCTGGTCGTACGCCTCAATCAACAGGCGTATGAGGAGTTCATCTCTGAAGGCAGTGCGAGTCCTTCGAAGCGGCTGCCAATGCCGAAGAAGACCCGTCGAGTCTGGGTGCGCAAGGTCGACGCCTCGGGTACCACCACTGAAGGGGATGCGCCAATCTAGCCTTCCCTTCCTGCTGACATCCTCAGCAACCAAGATGCGCCCACCGGTACAGCGCATCTCTCGGGGAAGCGTGCGGCTAACCATATTCTCCAGCCATCTCCCTCTCAGGCGAGGAAGATGCGTCGACGGAGCAGGGACACAGCCAATGCCCCGCGCATCACCTCTGATGCGCCACTAAAAGTCTCTGTCTTTGACAGACTCACTCGCTGTAGTGGCGAGGAGAATTTGGATTCTGAGTACTACGCGCCCCAGCGGCCTGGTACGAAGAAGTCCAAGGCAGCACGGGCCATGTGCCACAAACGTGCTATGCCAGCAGCAAGCCAGAAGCATGCGCTCACAATCATGCGCGCCGCTGATGGTAAGCTGTACAAGGTCGACTCAGGTGCTTCTGCGCCAGAAACGAGTCGACCTTCAAAGTCCTCGTCTTGCTTGGGCGCATCTATTGCGTGCACAACCAAGTTGAGCGAGGCAAATTCAGTGGTCTTGAACTCCCGCGCCTCCTCTGGTTGTGCGTCTGAGGTCCGTTCAAGTCACTTCAGATGTTGTGGTTCCCCCACTACTGATCGGGATGCCTGTTTGGTATTAGATCAGGGGGCGTAGCACTCACCCGACCACCCCGACGCTTGGCCTTGCCATGCGCCTGAAGGGGGTATGAAGGCGGCACTCTCCTCCAACGATCTGCGTAACGTGATCACTCACAAGCGCCGATCAGGAGAGTCAACTGACAAGCACGATGTACCCCTCACGGGGCACACTTGTGTTGTCGTCACCATCAACTGCTGTTGTAAAACGACAGTCCCACCAAGGCAGTCGGTGTTCCAGCGGCTGCAATCATGGACACCCCTCCGACGTCGCCTCGGGAAGAAGGGGTCAATAGAAGAAGAACCAAGGGTTGCCTCATGCAACGTGGTCTCCAACTCCTCGTCAGTCCGAAAGATGACTGGCAATTCCTCGTCCTCATCCAAAAGCCAGCCGAGGAAAACCAAGGCAGCAGTCTCGTCCTCCGGTGTGTTCGAAGGCACTCGGAGGAGGAAGAAGATCTTGGAGGAGGCTGGGGGTAGTCAGACCCTTGTCGAGCCTTCTTCCGAAGACGAAGGTGCCCAAAGCACAGCTGAGGCGCATCTTCATCCTCGAGGCGAAGTCAGCCTCCCAGAAGACCCTCAAAACGAGAATATCCCCCAGAACATAGCTGGAGGTAGTCTAGCATCTGCGGACCTGGATTCCGGAGACGAGGAGGCCATTCAAGACGAAGCCGAGGGTAATCAGGCCCTTGCAGATGTGCCCGTCGGGAGTGATCTCCAGAACATGGCTGGGGGTGGCCAAGATGAGCCAGGAGAGGCAACTCCCCTACAAGAGAGCGAGGCCGAGAGTGAAGCCTCAACCCATCCGTCCACTCCCGGTCGCATCATGACAGTAAACGTGACGGAGGCAGATATCGAGTCTGATGCGCCGCCACAAGACCTCGTCCAGCGCATAGACACATTAGAGGGAGGACTCAAAACCCTCTCTGCCTCTATGCAAACACTGACTCAAGCAGTGTTTGAGATACGGTCAGCCTTGACCAGAACACCTTCTACCGGTCCTGACCCTGGGGCCAATGGAGAATCGAGTATACCCCTTCAACGGGTATCCTCGGACACGGATCGCCGCGAGGCACCTCGGACGTCGGAGCCCTCAAACGCTTAACTCCCGGTGGTACCACCTTCTCCGACTCCCAGCTCCACAGAAGACGTGGTCGAGATGATTAGGGACTTGCGGGAACGCTTTGAGTCCAAGACGAGGCAAGATGAGCGCCAGAAGATGGGCATCCCCCAACTTTATCCCCTCGAGTGGAACAAGGTGGTTTATCCTCCAAAGTATAAACCACAAATACTGACGTCGTACGACGGGAAGGACTCTCCGCGTCGCTACCTGACGTACTTCTAGTCTCAGACGGGGCATCTTCCGAAGGAGGACGCGCTCCTCACTAGCATATTCGTCGGAGCATTGAAGGGAGTGGCGTACGACTGGTACTGCAGCCTCCCCAACAATTCTATATCGTCCTTCGACGACCTGACGCGCCTCTTTCTCGACCGTTTCTACGACGGCGGAAAGGATATGACAATGGCGTCCCTTATAGAAATACGCCAGAAGGAGAAGGAAACGGTTTGAGTGTTCACCGAACGCTTCCGACAGGCCTGCTTCAGACTACCTTCGGGCATGCCAGAACATGCGCTTCTCTCCTCCTGCAGCATGAACATGCTGCCTGCAGTTAAGCTCTGGATGAACTCCACTCCTCCTCCCGACTGGAGTTCCTTGATCATTGAAGCAGAAGCCGCAGAGAAGAAGGCGGCCAATGCTCGTTTTCTGGGTGTCAGTTTCCCTGCCTTCGAGGATAAGGGGAAGCGGTCTGCAGCCAACAACCCTGGACGAGAGACAAAGGAGAAACAGGCATTGACTGTCAATGCCTCAAAAGGTGCGTCAGCACCTACTCAGAAGCCTCCACTCGCGCCAAGGCCAAAGGAGGTTTATTCGTTCAATGACGAAGACACTTTGCAACTCTTTGAGATACTGAAGTAGGGTGACAAGATCAAGCTTTCGGACACGAGGTTGGGAAAGTGGACAACCCGAGGTACTGTCACTACCATCGGTTTGTCGGACACCCAACCAAGGACTGCTATGTCCTCAAGAATTACATCCAACACATGATCAATGCGGATGTAATCTCCGTCGACTACGAGGAGAAGACGGTGTCCGCCAACGTGGTATCACTCCAGTTCGGTACCTTGCCGCCAACTACCACACAAGATGGCGTCGTCTCCATTCCTAAGGCGACAATGGAGGTGGTTAACTTACCACCTACCCGTGACAATGTGAGTGGACTCATCCCACTCACCACATCTCGAGGGGAGGTCCTATGGGTTCACCCCGACCTCGTCTCCGAGGTGACTCGACCGGAGATACGCCCTACCTCCAAATCCAAAGGCAGGAAGATCAAGTCTTGCCGCACGGTCTCTTCTTCAACAGAAGAGGAACTTCCTGTGCAGACGCGTTCACAACTGAACGTCCAACCCTACGAAGCTGCCGTCGAGGTGGTGCCCCCTGGCACCATCCCTGCTGCCCAGAAGGAGGGTCCATCTAAGCCCTCAGCAGCCAATAAGCAGAAGCATGTGGAGGCTCGTTTCGACAGACCTCTACGAAAGGAGAATGCTTCGGGGCTAGCCAAGCCCCATAACTTCGACATACTGGCACAACTGGCCAGTACTCATGCCCGCCTATCCTTGTTCGAGCTCCTGCGTCTTTCCAAAGACTCCCGAGAAGCTCTCTGTAAAGCTCTGAAGGATGCTGAATCCTTCCTCAGTCAGGTCAAGCAGCCTGAAGATCTTCCAACTACCTGTGCACACTGTCATTGTGCGGATGAAGTTATCCCGAACATAACTTTCACCCAACAAGACATGTTGCTCAAGCACCACCGACATAACCGGCCACTGTACTACACAGGGTATGTCGGTTCAGTTAAGGTGAGTCAGATTCAGATCGATCCGGGGTCTTCCCTCAGCATCATTCTGAAGGCGCTACTCTCAATACTGGGGATCCCGATGTACCGGCTGGCGCCCTCCAACACAACAATCAGTGGCTTCAACGCTAGTAAAAGCGAGCCGCTGGGCAAAATTCGGCTGAAGTGTCACATCGGTAATCTCAGAACCGAGGTGACCTGCTACGTGGTGGATGCCGAGGTCAACTACAACATCCTGCTCGGTCGATCGTGGCTCCATGAGTACATGATGGTGCCATCCACGCTCCACCAATGCATGAAGTACGTGTCCACCAATGGCGTCATCCGGACGGAGTTCGCAGACATCGACCCTTTCAAGGGGATTGAAGCCTACTTCACCGACTCCGACTTGTACAAGTCACCTGACGAGGAAGAAGCCAATGATGCTGATGACGAGGCAGAAGCAGTAGCAGAGCCGGACATGGAGCATGAGGTCACTCCCGATGCCCCTTTGAAGATCCGACTCAAAGGCAAACCACCTCAGAAGTTGCCTCCCATGAGCATTAAGCTACTCGGGAAAGCACCAGCTGCTCCTGAAGCTCCCTTGAAGATACGCCTCAAGAAAAGCTGCCTCAAACATCGGCTCCCCTTGTTGCAAAATTACAAGGAAAGGCACCTATCACCGGAGACGCAGTTGAGGCACCTCTGAAGGTGCGTCTCAAGGGCAAGCCGCCGCAGTCATCCAAGATACTCGAGAAGGCTCACATAACCCTCTCGGACCCCAAAATCAAAGCTGTGGTGGACTCTCCTGATCTAATCCCAGTGCTTACAGATGAGGAACTAGACGAATACATCTCTGCTGATGTAGACGCACCCTCCCTAGACAATGTAATCCCACGGGATAAAATCTCGTATTTCATCAATAATAGAGTGTCTTTTAATTATTCCTGTCTTCCACATTGGAATGCCATGTATACATTAGATAACGCTCTACGGTCGTTGCAAACACAAATAACGACCGTCCATCATGTAAATCGAGTAGTCCCGTCTCAAGGAGTCTGTTATATAGTCCCTCCACGAAGTCGAGACGAAGAATCCATCATCTTTGGCAAAGTCGAGCGTCATCAAGACCTTCCGCCACTCGAGCCAGAGCCAGATACCGACAGAATACAAGTCTATCGGTACACGAATACGGCAAAGCACATCATCCAAAAGATGGGCTACGACCTAAAAAAGCAACAAAGGCCTGAACTACGGCAAGGGTCGACGTCTCCCTCTCCGGCTTCCAACACCTAAAGAAAAGTCGCAGGACTACTACAATCGGACTCGACGGGGGGTAGGCTATGTCACGCCGCCATCAACTTCCGAGAGTTCGGATGCAGAGGAAGTAGAACATTCTCACTTCTCCGAAGCATCGACGTGGGATTCCGATACCAGCATCGGACCAGTCTTCAGGAAAGTGCTGTCAGTTAACATGACATCTGCACAACCTCAAAAAGATGAAGGCGAAGACCAAATGCCGGAACCCTTCGAAGAAGAACCCTGGGCTCAATGCCTAGAGGAACAATGGGAGTCTCGTTTTGAATTACGTGAACCTCCTACCGAAGACGAAGTCGAGCAGATCGACCTTGGGGACGGAGCTTCTTCCAAACCCATCTTCATCAGCAAAAGCCTAGAGGGAGAAGAACGAGAGTCTTTAATCCAGCTTGCTAAAGAGTATATCGATGTCTTCGCCTGGAGCTATGAAGACATGCCGGGACTCGATCCCCAGATCGCGATGCATAGGCTGAACATCTTACCTGATGTCAAGCCTGTCAAACAACAACAGCGACGCTTCCGTCCGGACATCATGAACGCCATCGATCAGGAGGTGGATAAACTCTTGACTAGCGGCTTCATCCGTGAGGAACAACACCCAGATTGGGTAGCCAACGTCGTCCCCGTCACCAAGAAGAATGGGAAGATACGAGTCTGTATCGACTTCAGGGATCTCAACTCGGCTTGTCCGAAGGACGAATTCCCGCTTCCAATCACAGATGTAAAGATCGACAACACATGTGGCTTTGAACGCATGTCTTTCATGGACGGATATTCAGGCTACAATCAAATCAAGATGTTCCCCGATGACGTAAAACACACGTCATTCAGGACTCCGAAAGGTATTTTCTGCTACACAGTGATGCCTTTCGGCTTGAAGAACGCCGGTGCGACATACCAACGAGCTATGAGCACCATTTTTTGTCAACACCTTCGCAAGACAGTCGAATACTATGTTGACGACATCGTAGTCAAGAGCCGTCTCAAAAGAGATCACCTGCAAGATCTCAAAACTGTCTTCGATCTCATGCGGGCGCACCAACTCAAGATGAACCCCGCTAAATCCTTCCTAGGGGTTTCTAGCGAAAAGTTCTTGGGCTTCGTTATCACGGCAAAAGGCATTCATGTTGACCCAGAGAAGACTAAAGCCATCCTCAACATGGACCCTCCGAAGAACCTTCGAGAACTTCGGGGCCTACAGGGACATCTGACATACATCCGGAGGTTCATAGCAAATCTTTCCGGCAAATGTCAACCCTTTACTCAGCTCATGAGAAAGGGGGTCTCTTACGTCTGGACAGAGGAATGCCAAAAGGCTTTCGACGACATCAAAGCCTACTTGACGAGCCCACCAGTCCTGGTGGCACCCATCGCCGGCAAACTATTTCTCCTTTATGTCCGTGCCATGGATCATTCCCTCGGCGCTCTGCTAGCTCAGAACAGCGATACAGGCTATGAACAAGCAATCTACTACCTCAGTCGAACGCTCATCGGGGCCGAACACCTGTACAACCCCGTAGAGAAGGAGTGCTTGGCTTTGGTGTTCGCCATCCAGAAGACTCGTCATTATGTCTCGGGCCAGACAATACATGTCATCTCCCGGGTCAATCCACTCAGAGTCCTCATGACGAAGCCAGGATCATTGAACTCCCGGCTAGCTACATGGGCAATCCTGCTAACACCGTATAACATGGTGTTTGTGCCAAAAAAGCTGTTAAGGGTCAGGCCCTCGTCGACTTTTTAGCTGTACACCCCATCCCAGAATCTTCAAGACTCTATGAAGACATCCCGGATGAGGTCCAAGAATCCAACGTCACCGAAGAAAACTCCGTCTGGCGGATGTTTTTCGATGGCGCTTCAAGAACAGGCCCCAAAAGCCAAATCATCGCAGGAGTGGGGGTAGTCTTAGTCTCCTCCGATCAGCTGGTCATCCAGCGTGCTTACTCCCTCTCGAAGCCTTGCTCCAACAATGTTGCCGAGTACAATGCACTCATTATGGGACTCCAGCTGGCACAACAGCTGGGGGTGGATCATCTGGAGGCCTACGGCGATTCCAAACTCGTCGTAAACCAGATCAGAGGACAATATGAAGTTCGTCATGAAGATCTGATCCCTTACCATGAAGTTGCATTGAACATCATTTCAACCTTCACTGGGTTCTTCATCGAACATGTACCCCGTCTACAAAACTTGGAGGCCGATGCTTTGGCTGGCCTCGCAGCCTCATTGGCAGCACCCCTCGGGACTCAACACTATGTCACGGTAGTCGGAAGAGACTTGGTCTGTCCTAAAAACAACCTATGCTCACACATGGCCCACGCTATGTCGACAAATACTGGTGTTAATGTCCGAGACTGGAGGTTCCCGTTCATCGACTTCGCTGTCTACGGAATTCTCCCAGAAGACCCGAAGGAATCCGTCTCAGTCAGGAGACGTTCCCTTTGATTCTATTATGATACAGCCACTAAAATGCTGTACCGACGCTCCTACGATGGGCTCCTCCTTCGATACATGTCCAATGAAGAAGCAGCCGAAGCCCTTCGGAAAGCTCATGACGGAACTTGCGGGGCTCATCAACCTGGGCCTAAGCTGCAAGACCGACTGTGGCGCATGGGCTACTACTGGCCAACCATGGCCGCTGACGCCATCGACTACGCTAAGAAGTGCCATGCGTGCCAGCTTCACGCAGACTTCATTCACACACCGTCAGAACCTCTACATCCTACAGTCGCCTCCTGGCCCTTTGAAGCCTGGGGCATGGACATTGTAGGGCCAATCACCCCTCCTTCATCGAGGGGACACCGCTTCATCCTGGCCATTACTGATTACTTCTCTAAATGGACAGAAGCTGTCCCACTGGCAGAAGTGAAGAGCTCCAGGGTAATCAGCTTCATCAAACACCATGTCATCTACCGCTTCGGAGTACCCCGGCAGATCATCCATGACAATGGTCCTCAGTTCATCAGCCACATTTTTAGCAGGTTCTGTGACAAGAATCGTATCCAAAACGTGGCCTCAACCGCCTACAATCCGACAGCAAACGGATTGGCCGATGCGTTTAACAAGACTATCGTCAGGCTACTCAAAAAGGTCGTGTCATCCAATAAACGTGACTGGGACGAAAATCTTGGCGAATGTCTTTGGGCCTATCGCACAATGGTACGGACCCCAACAGGCAACACACCATTCTCCTTGGTCTACGGAAGTGAAGCGGTACTGCCTCTCGAGATCCAGATACCCTCACTCCGTGTAGCAATCATAAACAAACTCACAGAAGAGGACAATCAACGTCGTCGTCTGCGAGAATTGGAGGCACTTGATGAGAAGCGTCTCCTAGCTCAACAACGCATAGAACTCTACCAAGCCCGTATATCACAGGCTTTCAACAAGAAGGTCAAACAGAGGACTTTTCAAGTTGGCGACCTGGTTCTGGCAGTTAGGAGGCCGATGGTGTTAACCCACAAGACACCAGAAAAGTTCGAGCCCAAGTGGGAAGGACCTTTCATCATAGAGACGGTATACTCAAACGGCGCTTACCGCCTCGCTAAACCCAATGGGGACTTGTTTATGATGCCCATCAATGGCAAGTTCCTGAAGAAGTACTACTCTTGACATCTTTCAGACTTGTGCTTCCATAAGGGGATTTATGGACCTAATCATCAAGGCTCACGTACAATCCCTTTCCACAAACTCATGCGCTTCCGGAACCCAGCTGTTCCGTGGCATCCTCCAGTAGAAGAACAACCACGTCCATATCACCTCTGAGTTGTTCCCCTGCGCCCTACAAAGTGGAACCTTACATTCCATAAGGCTACGCTATCCCGTATGTTTACCACGTCCACATTACCTCTGAGTAAACATCCCGTACAGACAACCCCCGTGTTGCCGTATATTGATCGCAAAACATCCACGTCCACATTACCTCTGAGTAGTTCTGCGTATCTCCCAGAGTCATTCCTACCACGTCCATAACACCTCTGAGTAGGAAGATTCTATCGTCTGAACCCCTTATTTGCCACGTCTATATTACCTCTGAGCAAACATAGTGGTTCTTTCAAACTTATTATCTGTACCTAAAAACTAAGGTGCGTAAAAAATAATAGGTCCACACAAATCATCAAGTTCATGACAAGAAAAAATGAACACATCACAGAAAATGGTGTACTTCTTTATTTCTAAAAAGAGAGTAAAGGATTACAATATCCCCAGCAAGAGTTGCAAAAAAAACACAAAAATAAGAGACTGCGACCCCTAAGCATCCCCTGGGTTGGCCGAAAGCTCTTCAATACGATGCCTCAAGTCGGCCACCCGAGTCTCCACAGTCGCCAAGACCCGGCGTTCAGCTTCTTGACGCATCGCCTCTATGGCCTCAAGAATGGTGTCCTTCTCATGCTTCTCATCCATGTGCTGCCGCTGTTGAGCTAGGGCAAGAGCTCGGTGGATGAAGGTTGCTTCTTCTTCCTTGAGTGCCACGTGTTCAGCCTGGGCACATTCGGCATCTAACAAAAGTCGGGCTCGCTGATCCTCAAGACGGCAGATCTGGGCGTCAATATCTGCGATATTAGCATCCAATGCAGCTCGCGCCTTCACCGTCTCCTGCGTAGACTGAGACAA
This sequence comes from Iris pallida, assembly GCA_029216955.1. NCBI lineage: Eukaryota > Viridiplantae > Streptophyta > Magnoliopsida > Asparagales > Iridaceae > Iris > Iris pallida. The sequence continues at coordinate 13,367,410 of JANAVB010037420.1, forward strand.
CCGCTCCACTGCAGCTTCAGTCTCAGCCACCTCGTGCTTCCAGACACTCATGGTGGCCTGGTAAGATGACTCAATCTCGGCGATCAGCTTTTCCTTCTCCGCATCTATCAAGACGGAGAGGTCATTTCGCTGGATGCGCTGAAATTTCGAGAGCCGCTGGTCCAGCTCAACCACCGAAGCCTCCAGGATCTCGGCCATATGATCATGGCCTTGGTGAAGACGGATCAGGTCGATATAAGGCATCGCCAGAGTTCTTGCCGTTGCAAAGCTCCCATTGGCGTTCATCACCGCAGACACACCCCTCTGCAACATTTTATATACCCCCTCAACGATGAATTTCACATATTCATCTGCATCCTCCAGTACCTGTGGCGTCATAACAGGAGTCGGAGGAGCTGCTGTAGTTGGCGGACCGGAGGAAGATCCGCCGACCTCAACCTGCGAGGCTGGAACCTCGACATCGTTAGGCTCTTCATCAACAAGGGCTGGAATGCCAGCCTGAGGAGCCAAAGGAACAGAAGAGGCCGGGACAGGCGTCGAGATGGTACCCCAAGTGGAAGGAGCCACAGAGGGTTTCACACCCTTGTCCTTCCCAAGCTCGGAAGAACCACCAACGTCAGTGGCCACCTCTTCAGCCCCCAACGTCCTATCAGCAGCCAGTACCTCCCCTGGCAGAGTGGGGAGATCAATACTTGTCTCCTGACCCGCCTCAGGAGTCAGGGGCGGCAGACGAATCTCTTCACCAAATCCCTCTACAGGGACAGGATCTGTCGCTACCTCCTGATCGGTAGCCACCTCAACCTCCGCGACTGAGGCTGGGGTAGGGCTCGGCAGTGTTACAGCCGACCCACCCTCATCATGACAAGGAGGGGAATCAACCCTCTCCTCTGTTCCAACCATACCTGTTGCCCCCGTAACAGGCTCTTGCAACTCTGGAGCGACGTCATCCGAAGACGACGAACTCCACTCCACTTCATCACCAGGAAGCCCCGTGTCCGCTGGGCCCTCAACGTCCAAGGCCCCCACGGCGATTGGCACCATCCTGGAAGTTGTTGCAACCTCCGTATCTCTTTCAACAAAGTCTGGAGATACTAAAACCTCCGCAGGAACCTCTTCAGGACTCTCCTCCACTGGAGACATTAACATCGGAGGAATACGCTCGTCAGACGAGCTTGCCACTTCCTTCGGTTTACTGACACCCGGTTTCGAAACACGGGTCTTCTTCTTCGACAATTCCTGCAAGAAGAAAAGCACAAGTCACCAATGTAGGATGTGGAAAATTATGACACGCTGTCATTTTCATCCATACGCTTAAAGACAGATGTCAGTTGAAGCCATACGCTCAATTCAGAGTTGTACGCTCATTCAAAAGCCATACGCTCAGTAAATATTTTATTATTTACTGAAGTGACAGCACAGCATATGTTTAAATGAGGAATGAATCTGACACTTCATCTTTCGTGCAAAGACAGCTGTCACAAGAAAAGTAACCGTCGTATAGGTTTTCGAAGAGTCGGTTTTGTCTTTTACGAGGACAACTCAGCAGCCTTCATAAATACAAAAGCCATCATTACTGTCAGTTATGACAGTCTGTCAGCCGTCAAATCCGCAGTCACGACGCTCGAGAAGATTTTGTCAGCTATAGGAAGATATGGTGTACCAAAGAAGATTGATGATAGCCACGTGGCCACTTCTCCAGTGAGCGTATCGACCTCACATGACTCCTTCTTCACACAGTCAAGTGAGCGTATGGACCTCACATGATTCCTTGCTAAACAAGCGAGCGTATGACCTCACATGACTCCTTGCCCATAAAGTGAGCGTATGGATTTCCTATGGCACTACGCTGTCCAAGTCAGCGTATAAACTCTCCTTCAACAAGGCAGCGTATTACAGCAACCATATCCAGGATTACAGTCAACACACGTTCTCACGTGTCCTGTACCAGTTATCTACTTCTCTAGAAGTTATGCAACGTGGCATCCAGGCCATCAATCTCTCCTGAACATGCTCCACTACTTTCAACCGCACGCTAATGTGTCTCCATCAGAATTCGCCACGCGTCCCTGCAGTTATGCACACGTCAAGTAACTATCTGAGCGTATGCTTAAGGACAGTTATCCTGAACTCTATAAAAAGAGTTTCTTCATCTTCATCAGAGACTACAGTCAATTTCAGAGAGAACAGAGAGATTGCCCAGTTGCTGTCCAAGTTCTTCAAAGTTCGAGTCTTCTTCATCGCATCGTCCAAGGGATAAAGTAATCGTCTTCTAGATTAGATTCCTACAGTTGTAATTTTCTCAGATACAAAATAAATAAAGTGAATTTATTTATGGAAAACAAATTGGCGACTCTGCTGGGGAAAGCTGTCTCCTCCAATGAGATAGCAACAACTCAATGCGATACTTCGTCGATCGGCTTGACGAAGAAGACGATGGTTGTACAATTCGACCAATCGGCTTATGAAGAAATGCTCAAGGCGAAGGAGGGCCGCACTGCTTCCTCCGCTCTTCCTGTTGCCAAGAAGAAGGGACACTCCGTCTATGTCCCTAAGTCTTCTGCAGCAATCCGAGACGCTTCTGTCACTTCTCATGCTGACAAGAACACGTCTTCAACTTCTATGAAGCACACTTCGGCTTCTCGGAACACGGCAACAGTGGTTTCCCCTAGTCACGCTGACAAAATTGGTTCTTTAACCAAGTCAATGTGTCCAAGGAAAACCATCTCTGGACATGTCAAAGTCCCTTCTCCTTCTATTCTTACGATAGCAGTCGACTCTTTAGCCATTGATGACTCTGAGCGTATGGCATTCAAAGGGCAGCGTACGGCAAAGGCAGCGTACAAAAGCCAACATCAGGCAGCGTACGCTGAGCCAAAGCCAGTGTATGCTAATAAAAAGGCAGCGTATGACCAGAAGTCCAAACTGAAGTCAGCGTATGCTAACAAATACAGTCCTTTGACTGTTTCTGAAAATCAAATTGGGGGTTCTCTTCCACAGAATATACAAATAATTCTCCCTCAACTTGCACATCTTGTGCCAACCAAGGAGAAAGACTCTTTAGTCAACTCCTCTACTTCTAAGGTCTTTACCTCTGGAGTTAATTTGACTAGTACTCTTACTAGATCAAACAATGGAAAACGCCTTTTGGCTAACTCCTCCAAAGATGGATTATTACCGACTCCTAGTCGGAATAATACTCATCTTCCTTCTCTCAAAATTTCTCGGTCTGAGAAAGGCAAATTACAAGTATCCAAGACTGATATCAAAGTCAAATCTCCCACGGATCTTCGTAATAAGCTTAATCAGAATCGGTTCGGTTCCACTGAGACAAGTATATTAGACCCTGATGCAGAATATGCCAAGAACTATGTGGCTCAAATTAATCAGTCTTTATACACTCAGGAACCAAGAAGACAGAAGAACAAAAGACAAGTTTCTATACAGAAACTATCTTCAAATACTTCCCAATCTGTTCCTACAGATCTTCGAGAATATTTGCAAAATAAACAGAGAATTGACACTCCATCTGGCTATGACATTGCCCATATTCGCCATGAAAAGCATGGTTGTGACTTCCAACCTCGGGTTGTCATCCAATGTTGTTGTTCACCAAAAAGACAATCTATTTTCGAACGGATTCAATATGAACCAATGTTGGATGAAGATGAACCTCTTTATGCTTCTGTCAACATGACTTCCAGAAATATTGGGGGTAGCATACGGTCTGATGCTATATCAGACTCTGAAGATGGTGTTTATCTCGGCACTCGATCCAGGATCGGAGCCTTGACCAGAGCCTCTTCTTCTTCTCATCCAAGTGGTAATCCGGAGATCACAGAAGACTTCCTTGGAGAGTCCAATTTTCCAGTATTGACTCCTGTAAAAAGCCCTGGGAAAGATACTGATTCACATAGTGATGATTCAGAACAGACTGTTTCATCATCTATTCCTCGAATGATTACCACTTACATGGCAGAAAGTGATCATGAACCTTCGACTAGCAATGAGGCTCATGAACAGAGGATTTCTTCTTTAGAACAATAATTGCGAGCTATGGCAGATACATTGAGTGCTATGCACACTCTAATGCAGGCTCAACAACAGACAGCACCACCAGTGGTATTGAATACCCTTAGCATTCCAAACCCCGAACCCTCTATTCCGGGGGTACAATCTAATGTTCCTGTACAAACCACCCCAAGTCACTCTGGAGCTGGGGGTGGTACATATGCTGCAGTTCCTCCTCCCAATTACACTCTACAAGCCACAACTCCACAATCTTCGGGAGTTGTCTCTGAAGAATTGAAGAATCTCAAAACTCAATTCGAGGCATTCAAACAGAAGGATGGTTTACAAAGGTTAGGCATCAAACAGCCTTATCCGATAGAATGGAAGCAGGTATCGTATCCACCAAAATACAAACCTCCGACCATCTCTTTCTATGATGGGACAACCTCTCCAAGTCAGTTTATTAATTATTTTGAAGTAATGACTGATCAACTGCAACCAAGTGACGCTCTCCTTACTCGGGTGTTCATTGGATGTCTCAAAGAAACGGCTTATGAATGGTATAGAAGTCTCCCTGATGGGTGCATTACCTCATTTGCCGGTTTTAAGCAAATATTTCTTGAACGATTCTACGAAGGGCTCAATGATATGACCATGTCGGCCCTCATAAGAATCAAACAGAAGAATAATGAGACCACTGAGGAATTTATTGAGAGATTCAGAAGAGAAGCCCTCAAAATGCCTCTTGGAACTCCCGATGCTGTTACGATCGACACTTGCAAGTCGAACCTCTTACCAATTATCAGCATGTGGACAGGGTCCACTCAGTTCCAAGATTGGCCTTCATTCATCGTCAGTGCCAAGGCTGCCGAGGTCAGTGCTGAGACCTTTAAGGGTCTGGGGGTACAAATGGCTCCCAAAGAATCAAATCAGAGTGCTAGCAATAGTACTCGACCCAACAATCGCAAAGGGAAAGAAGCTCTTGAAGTCAATCTCCAAAACAGTAGTCAAGAGGTAAAGACTACCCAAGCTACTTCAGCTCCAACAAATCAACAACAGAGATCTCCTCGGCCGAAAGAAGAATATTCTTTCGATGATGACGATGTTCAGGGTATCTTTGAATGCTTACTCAAAGGTAATAAGATTCAATTGCCAGAAATTAAAAAGTCTGATGAAGCCAATAAGACAGATCATCCAAAATACTGTCCATATCATAGAATGCTGGGTCATACAATCCGGTCTTGCTATGTATTAAAAGGGAAGATTCAAGAGATGATTAAATCAGGAGCTGTGACATTAACACCCAAAGACAAAACAGTCACAGCAAATGTAATTTCAATGCAGTTCGGTGACTTCTCTCCCTTAAAGGTGGAAAGTGGGATTGTTCCTATCCCCAAAGCAACTCTCGAAGTTATAAACATCCCACCAGCACAGAATGACGGACTTGTTCCTGTCACAACTAAGAAGGGAGAAATCATGTGGATTCACCCAGACTTAAAGACAGAGTTTGAGACGTCTTCCTCTTCTCCTCGAAAGATTTCCTCATCTAAAAAGAAGTTCGGGAAGACTAAGTCATGCAATGTGACTTCTAGTTTCTCACCCGATTTTTATCTAACCTCTACTTTCATCTCAGCAGGAAATTCACTCTCTACGAAGATAAAATCTATACCTCAAATTGAAGATAGGTACAAACCTGCTTTTTATTTATACAGTTCACAATCTCGTGAATTGATGGCGAAGATGGGTTATGATCTAGCCACTGCCCCAGGTTTGAACTCAGGCAAGGGACTCCGAGCACCTTTGGCCATCACTATGAGACATAATCAATCTCGTGTTGGCCTTGGTTTCTGGAATGAAGCTTTCATCAAACATAAAAGAACCAAGAGCAAAATAAAGAATTGCAGCATGGTTTCCATAGACCTTGAACCAGAATCTGAAGTTGAAGTTCATGCTGGAACTCGGTCAGGAAAAGTATATTTGAAAGATTATGCTGAAGTTCCTGAAGAAATTTCTGACGTTCCTCCGGCTACAGCTTCAACTCCAGTCTCTACTGAAGAGCCTTTAAATGTTCCTGTTGAGACAGTTCCTTCTAAACCAACAGCAGCTGACAAAGGCAAACAACAAGTCTGCTTTGACAAACCATTGAAGAAGTCATCTCCTACAGGACTTGAAAAGCCTTATAATTTTGATATATTGGCTCAACTAGCCAATACACCAGCTAAATTGTCAATCTTCGAGCTCTTACGTCTCTCTAAAGAGACTCGAGAAACTTTAAGTGAAGCACTGCTGCAAGCAGAAACCTGCTTAACTCTTCTCAAGAAGTTGGAAACAGAACCTGTTTCTCATTGCCATAATGTATTGGAATTTATTCCAAACATTACCTTTACGCAGGACGATATGCTGCTAGAGGATAATCGACATGACCGTCCGTTATATCATACAGGATATATTGATTCTATGAAGGTTGATCGTTTATTGATTGATCCAGGATCCGCTCTCAGTATTATGCCAAAGGCTATGTTAGATGCATTGAAGATACCTGTGCATAGTCTCTCCAGCACTATCACTACCATCTTGGGATTCAATCAAGGAAAAAGTAAGCCTTTAGGCAAGATTCGCCTTAAATTTCAAATAGGCGATCTTCGTACTAAGGTTACTTTTTACATCATCGACAATCATGGTTGCTCGTACAATGCTCTATTGGGGAGACCTTTCTTGCATGAACATAATATTGTTCCTTCAACCCTTCATCAGTGCTTCAAATATGTTGATGATAATGGAGAGGTTCAAAAAGAAGTGGCAGATCTTTACCCATTCAAAGGAGTTGAAGCTTACTTCAATGACGCTCGCATGTACAAAGATGAATACTCGAAAGTCTTGCAAGCTATGGATAATAAAGATGAGACATCCAAAGTTGACACTTTTGTTATTCCTGTAAAAGGGCGTATCACTCCTCCGCAGTCTGTTAGATCATCTGAAGAAAGCTCACTGATAATTTCGGTCAGTGGACGTACTACTTCATCATCTGCCCAGGGCTCACTGATAATTCCTGTCAGTGGACGCACTACTGCACCATCTTCCCAAGCTTCACAAAGTTCGCTGATCATTCCTGTCAGTGGACTCATCACTCCCCCTCCATCTTCTCAGGCTAGATCAGATACTCTAGTCATTCCAGTCAGTGGACGCATTACTTATCCACGGTCTTCTTCAAGGGAGCTCACCTCTTCTGAGCCTTTTGTTATCGATCTTAATCGAAACAAAAATTCTAACTGTTCTTCTTCTTCCCCCTTTGTCGTTAATCTGACTAAGTCTGATAAGGCTCAGCCTTCTGTTGTAAATACAGCATCTAGTATTAATGAAGCATCTCCTTTGCAGTATATTGATGTTTGTGGTTATGTACAAAGTTATTTACAATTGCTAAATAGCTTAGAGCCACTAACTATAGGGGTTGTTCAAGCTCTTCATACAGACGTATCATTAGACTCTATACAGAAATCATACTTTGTGGTCCCCAGTCGAAAGAAGGGAGAAAATCCAATATTTTTCTATAAAGGACCTCAGAATCCTCCTAACTTGGAAGAAGATGACATAAACGATGATACTGGAAGGTTACAACTGCGTCGCTACAGTCAACAATCCAAAAATATCATCAAAAATATGGGTTATGACTTTAGAACCAGTCTCAATAATGGGAAAGGAAGAAGAATGCCTGTTCGAATTCCTCCATTAAAATACGGAAGGACAAAATATGGTTTAGGTTACATTGCTCCTACTTCCTTTATCAACATAGTCCATGAAGAGTCAAAATTCAATAAAGACGAACAATCTGAAGATGAACGATCTGAGTCTTCTGATTCTCTCTCTTGGGATTCTGACACGAGTATTGGCGATCTTCATCGCTCTATTTTATCCATCAATATGGTCTCTGTTGATGGCCCACAAGAAAATGATGAAGATGAGGATGATTTTGAAATATCACCCGAATCAGAACATTGGGCTCAAAGATTAGATGATCAATGGGAATTCAGGTTCGAGCAGAGGGAACCTCCTACCGAAGATAAACTGATCCAAATTGATGTTGGTGAAGAAGGTTCTCCTAAACCAGTATTCATCAGTGAAAGTCTTTCAGAAACAGATAAGCAAGACATGATCAAGCTTATTCGTGATTATATCGATGTCTTCGCTTGGAGCTACGAGGATATGCCAGGACTAGATCCGAAGATCGCAATGCACAAGCTTAATATTATGCCAAATGCTAAACCGGTCAAACAGCAACAGCGACGATTTCGTCCAGACATTATGGATGCAATTGAAGCTGAAGTCAACAAGCTTATGGCTTCCGGATTTATCAGAGAGGAACAACATCCTGACTGGGTGGCTAACATTGTTCCTGTCCTTAAAAAGACTGGCAAGATCCGAGTCTGTATAGACTTTCGCGATCTCAATGCAGCTTGTCCTAAAGACGAGTTTCCTCTTCCAATTACTGATGTCATGATCGACAATATATGTGGTTTCGAACGAATGTCATTTATGGATGGGTATTCGGGATACAACCAGATCAAAATGTTTCCAGATGATGAAAAATACACTTCCTTCAGAACGCCGATCGGTACATACTGTTATACAGTGATGCCGTTTGGTCTCAAAAATGCATGAGCAACATATCAGCGAGCAATGAGCACTATATTTCGCGAACATCTCCGAAAAATAGTCGAATGCTATGTTGATGATATTGCAGTCAAAAGTCGACGAAAGGAGGATCATATCCAAGATTTGAAGACTATCTTTGATTTAATGCGTCAGCATCAACTTAAAATGAACCCTACTAAGTCCTTCATGGGCGTCTCTAGTGGTAAATTTCTCGGCTTCGTCATTACCGCTAAAGGTATACACGTGGATCCCGAGAAGATCAAAGCCATCCAAGAGATGCGTCCTCCACGCACCTTAAAAGAGCTACGAGGATTTCAAGGAAGAATTGCTTATATCAGGAGATTCATTTCCAACTTATCAGGACGCTGCAGACCATTCCACAAACTTCTGAAGAAAGGTGTATCTTTCATCTGGAACGAAGAATGTCAAAAAGTATTTGATGACATCAAACAGTACGTCATGAAACCTCCAGTTTTGGTACCTCCCGTCTCGGGAATACCATTTCTTCTATATGTTCGAGCTATGGATCATTCTCTTGGTGCATTACTCGCCCAGAAAAATAAAGATGGTCATGAACAGGCCATTTATTATCTCAGTCGCACAATGACAGGCGCTGAACCGCGTTATTCTCCAATCGAGAAAGAATGCCTAGTATTAATGTTTGCTGTTCAGAAAACGCGACATTATATTATCGGTCAAACGATTCATGTCATTTCCAGAGTGAATCCCATCAGGATTATGATGAAGAAACCTGGTATTCTTAACTCCAGACTAGCTAATTGGGGAATCTTGTTAGCCCAATATGACATGCATTATATTCCTCAGAAGTCAGTTAAAGGACAGGCTCTTGCTGATTTTCTAGCAGCTCATGCAGTCCCAGAAGATTCTAAATTATATGATGAGATTCCCGATGAAGTTCTGGATTCAAATATGGTTTCTAAAGAAGTTCCTACCTGGCGTCTATTCTTTGATGGAGCATCTAGAATAGGTCCTAACGGCAATATTGTAGCCGGAGTTGGAATTATTCTTGTATCCCCAGAGGGATTAACTATTCAGAGGGCTTATTCTCTAGATCAATCATGTTCAAATAATGTTGCAGAATACAATGCGTTGCTCATTGGTCTTCAACTCGCTAAACATCTGGATGTTCAATATTTAGAAGTTTATGGAGACTCTAAGCTTATCATCAATCAGATCAGAGGAACGTATGAAGTTCGTCATCAAGATTTGATACCTTATCATCGAATAGCACTCTCTATGGCCTCCTCCTTTGAAGGTTTCTTTATCGAACATGTTCGACGAGCCTATAATGCAGAAGCTGATGCTTTGGCTAATCTTGCTGCTGTATTAGCCATACCAATCAGACGTCAGCAAGTGATAGTGGTTTATAACCGAGAACTATTCTGCGTTGAAAATAATCTGGCTTTAGCTTTTTCCCATAATCCAGACGAAGATTCTCTCAACTTTGATGCTGAATTAAAGTTTGACAAAATGTCCTTGTCTTCTTCCGATTCTACTATGAAATATGTCTTTTCCAACAAAATAGACACCGTAACTGAAGACTGGAGATGTCCATTTCTAGACTTTGTATTGTATGACATACTTCCTGATAACCTGAGTGAAGCAGCATCTATCCGGCGCCGGTCTCTCAGATTCTATTATAATCATACTACAAAGACACTATATCGTCGAGCCTATGATGGTCTTCTTCTTCGATGCATCGCTGGTGAAGAAGCACAACAGATAATTCGTGAAGCACATGATGGCGTCTGCGGAGCTCACCAGCCAGGTCCAAAACTTCAAGATCGTATCCGACGTATGGGTTATTATTGGCCCACGATGGTAGCTGATACTATTCAATATGTTCGGAAATGTAAAGCCTGTCAAATTCATGCAGACTTTATCCATCAACCATCGGAGTTCTTACACCCAACAGCGGCATCATGGCCCTTTGAAGCTTGGGGCATGGACGTCATCGGTCCTATCAATCCACCATCATCAAAAGGACATCGATTTATTCTAGCAATAACTGATTACTTTTCTAAATGGGCTGAAGCAATCCCATTATCTGAAGTCAAGACTTCTAATGTTATCAACTTTGTCAAACATCATGTCATCTATCGATTTGGTGTTCCTCGGCGTATTATCCATGATAATGGACCACAGTTCGTCAGCCAGAAATTTACTCGGTTCTGTGATGATCATCGGATTAATAATCTGGCTTCTACAGCATATAATCCAGCTGCCAATGGACTAGCAGAGGCTTTCAACAAAACAATCATCAAACTCTTGAAAAAGTTCGTTTCTTCCAATAAACATAACTGGAGTGAGAAGCTTGGTGAATGTTTATGGGCTTATCGCACCACAGTTCGCAATGCGATCGGATGTACACCTTTCTCTTTGGTATATGGGTGTGAAGCTGTTCTTCCCCTCGAGATACAAATTCCTTCTTTGAGAGTTGCAATCTCCAATGAATTTACAACAGAGAATAATGATCGTCTTCGACTTCAAGAGTTGGAAGCTCTAGATGAAAAGCGATTGTATGCGCAACAAAATATCGAGCTATATCAAGCCCGAATCTCAAAAGCTTTTAATCGGAAAGTCAAAGTCAGAACATATCAAAAGGGAGAATTGGTCCTTACTGTCAGACGTCCGATGACCATGACACATATGAGCAAAGGCAAATTTGACGCGAAATGGGAAGGCCCATTCGTAGTAAACAAAGTCTTCTCTAATGGAGCATATCAGCTTGCCTCTATGGACGGGAAAGTCACGATGATGCCTATCAATGGCAAATTCTTAAAGAAATATTATGTATAAATAATATTTTCATTACTCTCCAGCAAGTGTAAAATCAAAAATTTATTCTTCTCTACAAAAGCTATTTCGATGTCATTATCCCCAGCGGAAACTGATATTCTACCATGTATCATTTTCCCAGAGAATTTGATATTTTGTCTTATTAGATTCCCAGTGAATTTAATAAAGATCTTGTATAGAAAATCATGTCCATATCACCTCTGAATTTTCTATCTCAGTATGTACCATATTCTATGAAAATAATATCTCGTCCTTTTGATTTCTGAGTCTAAAAGATCAGTGAATAAAGGCAAAATAATATAAAGCAGGAAGGATACATCATAAACAAAGTTTCCTTAAACAGAGTTTATTTGAAACAAATTCTTCAAGAAGTACATCATCATGGAAGATCACTGGTATCCCTTTCGTACTTGGGACGAGGACCACATACATAATTAGCAAAAGAATTGAATACATCATTTCCTGACCGCACCAAGAACTGACAGGCAGCCAGCCTCATTGCTTCTTCTTCTTCGGTTTCTCCTTGTTCGACCAGGAAATCCAAGATATCTTTCGGCAGCTTGGGAGCAGACGAGCTTTCGCCCGTCTCCTTCTTTTGTGGAGTCGAGTGCTCTTTAGCATTTTCATCGACTTGGGAGACGACTTCGGTTTTCTTCGTGTTCTCTTCGGAAGACATTTTGAATAAAGGAGAATAATGTGTGATCCTTCTACTCAAAGAGATGCTCTATTTATAGGCATATATTTGCCAGAATTAAAGGAACGTGTCTTTTCCGGATATTCATTCATTAATACTTGACGGTTCATCCATACATTTATTATATTCATCCGATGGTTCGTCTGTTCATAATCTTCTATCGATTGGAATTCGTTATCTTTCACATTTTCATAACCTTTGACCTCTGTATAAATACAAATCTGACTTTCTTTTTTGAGTCTTTACATCCTATCACGTCCATATTACCTCTGATGGCATTGTACACTCTAAAAAAAAAGAAATCAAGATTTCTATTTATCATGTTCTTTTTACATCCAGAGAGATACAAAATCACTTCAGATAAAGAAGATTTATCATTTCCATTATCATATTTTCATAAAAAGTCTATTACATTTCTTAGACTTTCCTACAAATTATAATGGAAATCTATTACAAATCTTGGATTTTCATTCTATGTACAACTGAGATCTATTTCTTCTTGGGTCTTCTCTGGCAATCTCGTTGTTTGTGGCAATTCCTGGGTGTCCAGCAGGAATCAAACTCTGGTCTTATCTCTCAGACGAGAGGAGAACCACAGAGTATGGCAACACGATGGCGTGTTGCTGCCAATACAGCGCGTGGAGGAACGGCGGCACCTCAAGCAGATAGGAATGTATCCAAACCTTGGGATACAATTCCTAGTTCTGCCGTGAAAGGAACTCTACTACCCGATTTCTCGGGGTAGAGTTGACTCCACCATCCAACTCTCGTGTATAAAGGCTCTTCCTACCATCTGAGGAAGACCCTTCTATCTCACGAAGAGTTCTGAGTTGTCTGATATACGCGTCAAAAGCGTATGAGCTCCCTGATGTAGATGTCAGAAGAACATTGTTCACAGCATCCATATCACCAATGCCAGTTCTGAAGAAGGTTTTCAGCCAAAATTCTGCAAGAAACAGTAAAAAAAATCAGTTAACAGAAACTGGCCAAGCAAAGACAGATGCATTCTGTTCATTTCGGGAAGATGAATTTGTCCTTAGCAAACAAAAATTTCGATGCGTGTATATTGAACTTACCGCTGAGTTTGCTGCTAAGGATTGACAGATCCATGTCTGGTAGCGTGCACAGAGATTTGACATCAGACAACATGGCTTTCCTATTTCCTTCTCATAGAAAATTCATTCTCAGAAGAGAGGAAGAAGAATGGAAAGATGAGTTTGCGTGGAGTTCATCCATCTATTTAAAGTATGGAGCATGAACCTATTCTTGGAAAGGATCCGTATGAATAGCGCTCGTAAACGTGGAATGAATGACACGTGTACTTTGGAAACCAGCACAGCCTTGGAAATATTCAAAGAGTGCTTTCCACAACGTTGGAAGATAGCGTAACTTACGGGCTATTTATTAGTGCACGCTATTCATTGGCATACGTTATTTAACGTAACTTACAACTTGGAAGACGGCTTATTCTACAGTTATTCATCGGTGCATGTTAGTTTTCAACACAAAATTATACTAAACAGAGAATTCTTGAATATTCATTTTCATTAAAGGCACTGATGGCCTTACAAAACAAAAAAAGAGAGAGGGAAAGAAAGGGGTGCAACAAAGTCACGCTCTATTTTCCAGAGCGACTAAGCTTGACGCCTAACTCTTCTACGCTTTGGACCCCCATGCGGTGTAACAGAGCAACGAACATTTTACGCTTCTCTGCAAGGCTCTGCCCATCAGAAGAAGAGGAGCCGTCCAGACCAAAGTAGCCCAAGAAATTCTTGGCTAAATGCATAGGGTCGTCCTTGAGCTCGATGACGACAGGTTCGGGTTCTTGGCCCCCAAAAGTGGGGTCACCATGGGAACAGAATCCCAACTTACGTGCTTCTTCTTCAGCAGCTTCTTTTGGAGTCATGGTTTCAAAAGATGAAAGTCAAAAATTGAATTCTCTCGGTTTATATAATAGAGCTTGCTGGCTGTTCATATTCTTCCATCAGATTCAATCAATCTCAAAAAATGAAGAGTCATCATGACATTTAATGAACTCATGCCAGCGTGTCAGGACTCATTCCCACTTTCTGTTCAAAGTAATTTCGAACATTTGAAACTCATAAAGTTCGAAAACTTTGAAGGGGGTCTTGTAGGATGTGGAAAATTATGACACGCTGTCATTTTCATCCATACGCTTAAAGACAGATGTCAGTTGAAGCCATACGCTCAATTCAGAGTTGTACGCTCATTCAAAAGCCATACGCTCAGTAAATATTTTATTATTTACTGAAGTGACAGCACAGCATATGTTTAAATGAGGAATGAATCTGACACTTCATCTTTCGTGCAAAGACAGCTGTCACAAGAAAAGTAACCGTCGTATAGGTTTTCGAAGAGTCGGTTTTGTCTTTTACGAGGACAACTCAGCAGCCTTCATAAATACAAAAGCCATCATTACTGTCAGTTATGACAGTCTGTCAGCCGTCAAATCCGCAGTCACGACGCTCGAGAAGATTTTGTCAGCTATGGGAAGATATGGTGTACCAAAGAAGATTGATGATAGCCACGTGGCCACTTCTCCAGTGAGCGTATCGACCTCACATGACTCCTTCTTCACACAGTCAAGTGAGCGTATGGACCTCACATTATTCCTTGCTAAACAAGCGAGCGTATGACCTCACATGACTCCTTGCCCATAAAGTGAGCGTATGGATTTCCTATGGCACTACGCTGTCCAAGTCAGCGTATAAACTCTCCTTCAACAAGGCAGCGTATTACAGCAACCATATCCAGGATTACAGTCAACACACGTTCTCACGTGTCCTGTACCAGTTATCCACTTCTCTAGAAGTTATGCAACGTGGCATCCAGGCCATCAATCTCTCCTGAACATGCTCCACTACTTTCAACCGCACGCTAATGTGTCTCCATCAGAATTCGCCACGCGTCCCTGCAGTTATGCACACGTCAAGTAACTACCTGAGCGTATGCTTAAGGACAGTTATCCTGAACTCTATAAAAAGAGTTTCTTCATCTTCATCAGAGACTACAGTCAATTTCAGAGAGAACAGAGAGATTGCCCAGTTGCTGTCCAAGTTCTTCAAAGTTCGAGTCTTCTTCATCGCATCGTCCAAGGGATAAAGTAATCGTCTTCTAGATTAGATTCCTACAGTTGTAATTTTCTCAGATACAAAATAAATAAAGTGAATTTATTTATGGAAAACAACCAAAATGACAAGACGAGCCAAAGTTACGAAGGACTCCCTACCTCAACGGGAACTGATTCCGCTAGCGTTACAGGTGGAACTCCTGCCTTTGGAGTTGACGTCTTTTTTGACCTTTTTGGTATAGAAGAACCAGCTTCTGCGTCGGCCCGTCTCTTCCCAACAGAGGGATCCCTCACCGAGGCTGCAGCAGCAGCCCTATATTCCGCCAATTCTGGCGGACGATATGACCGGGCCGCTATTAACATATTCGTCGTGGCCTCCAGCTGAGTTCCAACAATGAAACTAGTCTCCCCGTCATAACCAGGAGATGCAGTATTCATGGTGCAATACAGCTTGGCGGCCGAATACAGGATTTGTGGCCGAGGGTTACGAACTGGCGTAGTAAAACGAACACCAGTACACCCGGCATTGTAATATTGCCAGCCCCGGGCCCCATCCAGCAAACTCCCGATAAACCCCAGACTACTACTGGGATTCCGCAACATTAGCTGGGTATAGCCAAACTGGCGAGCAAACCGGCTGGGCAGATATGGCTCCAGATAACATCTATTTTGGTTGCGGTAGACCAAGTGAGAAGACCGAATACTTTGCAACCAACGAAAACCCTATTTCGG
This sequence comes from Iris pallida, assembly GCA_029216955.1. NCBI lineage: Eukaryota > Viridiplantae > Streptophyta > Magnoliopsida > Asparagales > Iridaceae > Iris > Iris pallida. The sequence continues at coordinate 13,383,405 of JANAVB010037420.1, forward strand.
CAGAGTAATCGCATCCTCACCAGAGTCGTCCAAATCTTGGTCAGCCTCGAAGTCTTTAAAGATGGGGCCAACCTTGACAATCTCCCACCCCTGAAGGTAGGACAAAACCCTCCTGCAAACGGGGACGCCCGTGTGTAACCACTTCCTCTTGTAGAAGCGGCGGATAAAGGCATCTCCTTCAATATGATCCTCTTCAGGACCGGGACTCATCACGTTCGGACGATGCAAAATCAACCATCCCATAAGATAATGGAACGGTAGCTCGGCTCGGGGAAAGTTGTCATTTTTACCTTTCCTGAGGATGTCATCATCAGCAAAGATCCTCAAACCCCGCAACAGGTTACACACCATCGCAGGGAGGAGGGCTAAAGGTCGTCCAAAGACCAATTTCACGGCGGGCAAAATAAGGTTCCGGTGCACCCTCTCTACTGCACCAGATCCGCCCACAAACACACAATCCCGGAGCCATATCATCAAATACGTCGTCAGCACCGCCTTAGACGACATCCGGTGCGCACTGTGCCAGAAGCAGCTATACGCGTTCTCGCCACTCTCATTCGAACCTGGAGCTCTCTCGTCCAGCCGGCTTATCTCAGAAGTCACTTCCGCAGGTTTCAGCCCATGCGGAGTCGTAAACCGGATCCTCGAGGAGTCCGTCAAATCCTGCTTGAAAAAATAATCCCTCCAAGCAGTCACATGAGACTGGGTCTTACCCTTGTCTTTCCGGTGCATCAGATAATGATGGCTTGCCACTTCTTTAAAAACCGCCATCATCTCCGGGTCCTTATTTTCCAGAACCTGGATCTCTTCATTCGACGGGAAATATTCCTCGTACGGTTCCGAGCCCCAGGAAAGTTTGGACACTTCATACATCTCATGGAGAGCCAACCCCAACTCCCCCACCGGAGTATAAAAGGTGCCAGTCTGGGTATTGAACAACTCCAAGAGTGCGAGGAACATAGGCTTATTGAGATCCACGCCGGCCTGTGTGGCACGGATAGCGGCCGTCAGCCCAATCTCCTTAAGCTCGGCTTTGAACTTCGAAAGCACCCAAATGGTCAACTCGTCCCACCTCGGGATATGGTGACACCAACCTTCAACTCTAAACTTACCTTTCGGATACGTGACCTTCGATGTCAGCATCCGATTTGCAAAAGTCGGAGCACTGAAGGCAAACGTGTCGCTTGGGACTTCACTGTAAAGGCTCCCGGGACGCAAAGCTCGGCAACTAAACGAGGAACCGGCTCGTGAAGCGGCCAAGGTATCCCTCTGGTTCGAGGTAGCATCGATCGAAAGGGCACCTCCCAAAGTCCCTCCTTGAGAAGGAGTAAGGTCCCAGCGCATCCTTCTCTTCGAAGCCAAACGGTAAAAGGCCGTCAGCGTATGCCTTTTGCAGAAAAGAACCAGTCTTCTCTGATCCTCAGTATCTTCGCTTCAGAAGAGACCAGTCGGTCACCAAACAGAAAGGCAGGTTTTAAGAAAGTGACATCCTCAGATTCAGCAGATTTCATCTCACGAGGTTGGTTCTGTAGGATAGCATCCTTCGCAGGGTTGATCACCGCCTCATCAAAATCAACTCCCATTTGACAAAGAGAAGCGTCCAGGAGGACCTCATTCAGCAAAGGGATAGTCATCGACACTGGCACAACCAAAATAAAAGCCAGGCAAAAAGATAATATGTCAAGCACCCTGGCGCATCGTCAGGGTATAAACCCATGCGCTTCAGCAGGGAAGCTTCAGCGCATCATCAGGGCGTAAACCCATACGCTTCGGCTTCAGCGCATCATCAGGGTATGAACCCATGCGCATCAGTGTTTGAGCTTCGGCGCATCATCAGGGCGTAAGCCCATGCACGTCAGCAGAAGGCTTCGGCGCATCATCAGGGTACAAAACCCGTGCACGTCAGCAGTTGAACCTCGGTGCATAATAAAGGCCTGAGCCTATGCACGTCGGCAGGATAAAACCTCAGCGTATCAAGGACAGAAGCCCATACGCGTCGGCAGCAGAGAGTTAGGGCACAGTATGACCCAAAGCTTGTCTGAACAAAGAAGATAGCAAAAGTCGACACCCACCCGTCACCGCGGGGCGAACGTCGACCGGAGTCACAATAGTGACAGGAGCATCCTCGTCGACGAACTCTGCCGGCTCCTTTCCCTTAGCACCGCCGCGAGGAGTCTTGGGAGCCATTGAAGAAGAAAATTAGGGATTTGAAGAAGAAACTCTAAAAAAGCAAAGGCAGAGGAAAGAAGAACTCTCTTTCTCTCCATCTCATGTCTATTTATAGGCACGGTCGCACGCGTGAACCGATGAAGGGTGACCTCAGCCGTCGCCTCGGGTCCTGTGAAAAGATAACAGCAAATAAGACCAAAAGATCATCATTAATCTTTTCGGTTACCGAGACGTTATCATTTGTATTTACTGAGAGGAGCATGCGCCCGAACAGTCATGCGCTCCAACAGTCATGTGCCTTGACCTTATTCAAAGTATTCCAAAACTTATCTAAAAGTTTTGAAAACTTTGAAGGGGGTCTTGTAGAAGCATGGAATTTCAGAGCCAGAAATCCTATGCGCCAGACACTATATGCGCACAGCAAAACCAACAAATATGGACATTTGAAAGAGGACTTTTTATTACATATAAAAGTCTATTACATGTCTAGAAAAGGTGGTACAAAGGAGAATTTCTACAAGGAAAAGACCCTAAGTCTACAACCAGCAACCACCATGCGCCTTCAGTCAGGCGCAGCAACCACCATGCGCCTTCAGTCAGGCACAGCAACCACCATGCGCCTTCAGTCAGGCGCAGCAGCCACCATGCGCCTTCAACCAGGCGCATCCCGCCATGCGCATCCAGCAGGGCACATCCTTTCAGCAGCTCAGTTATGTGCATCCCCAGTTACGTGCATCCCTTCAGCAGCCCAGTTATGTGCCGCTCTTCCAGCCAGGCTCATCTGATAAGTGCTTCGACTAATGAAGCATTTAACCCTCTGGCTGGAACCAAGGAAGAGAAGAGCACCGCAAATCTGTGGCCAGGGGAGGCTTCGAAAGAGCCTCCAAAGGCGAAGGAAGACCGTGATCGAAACCATGGCTAAAGGAGCAGCTTTCAACACAACCAGAATGGGCAACGCCCACTTTGAAGGAAGAAAGAGCCTAGCACCGCCATTCCGATCTATGGCTCTTCCGGAATAACGGAAATGAGGCCCGAGCATCCCTATCTTTAGATGCAACAGGCACCTTTCGCCTGCCTCGGAAGCCCTCGACTCCGTCTTTTTGATGTAACAGTCACCTTCAAGTGCATCAAACGAGGACATGGTGTCGCATCTTCACCCTTGGGAGCATTTCGTCAACATAATGCATCCGAGTAAACAAGTTCATGTTGGAAGTACGTGAGAGAACGAGAAGCAAACCCTCTCTCTATGCCACTATTTATAGGCCGGGCAAATCAAACCCACGCGCCAAGTGGATGGCTCTCCAAATTTCGTGCAATGAATTTGCATTAAATAGATGAACCGGACGCCTCAAATTCAGCCAAACGGCTATTTAAAGCACTCGAAGAACGTAACAGCCGCATCATTAAAGACGTATCAGATGCGCCGGCCAGATAGCGCATCACCCCGACGCGCCCTCCGACATCAAGCGCATCATACAGACGCATCCCTCAGCGTCAAGCTCATCACAGACCAAGCGCTTCATAGGGGATGCGCCCCCGTACGTCCCCATACGCCTAGTGGAACGTCAATCAACGTGCCCACTCAGCTGTCCATCGAATGTCACCAACATTAAATGCTGAACTGACAGAGTTGGCAGCACACCTCCCAAAGTCTGAACAGTTTACAGCTTTTTCAGAAGACGAAGCGTCGGCAACGTCAGCATCATCATTACTTTACTCCGACGGCTACTGCCACGTGGCCACCCAACCATCCGCATGCGCCTCAGACTTTTCACTGATCCCTAAAGACAGAAGGAAAGTCTCCATTTTAGCTCGACATGCGCCTCAAAAGCCATACGCCCCAGACTGCTCTCTGATCCCGAAAGACAGGAGTAAAGTCACTACTGAAGCCTCGCATACGCCTCAAAAGCCATGCGCCCAGAATGGTTCGTGACTCCTAAAGGTTACGAGCCAGAGTCTCCTCATGCGCCCTATCCTAGGCGCATCCTACCAGATCACCCCCTCCATCAAATTCGAGATCTCCGAGCCATGAGTCGACGACACGTGTCCTTTGACTCAACTCATCCAAGATTTCAGCAACAGAAAAATCTTCTTCTTTGCTACGTGCCGGCTCACAACAGCAACATGAAGAAGTCTACCCTTCGATTAGGGCACATCGTCCATGCGCCTCTATCAGCAATCAACACGTGACGTCCCCACGTACCGGCGCATCCTACATGCGCGCATGAGTAGCCAGCCTGCAAAACTATAAATAGAGGGATCATTTCCTTCTCACCCACGCACAGAGGACGCACAGAATATCCAACGAACGAACATATCACCAGAGAGGCAGATACAGACACTCAACGTCTTCTTCCTCTCAGCAAGCTCCAGCACCCAGAGCAATCCAAACCTTCAGAGAACCGATAACCGTCGTCAGTTCGTCAATGGAGTCAACGCATTACCACTCACTCCATCGGCACAAGGGACCCAGATAAACAAAAGTGTACTCCTAGGACTACATCTAAGTCCTATATTGTAACACTGTTCTGTTTGTATTGAAATTTGCAATCAAAGAATTTTAATGGCAAACATGCGGTAGAACGCTGTCACGGCCATGAAGATCAAAATCACAAATAATGCTCATTCACAAAAATTAATTTAACTTACAATGATCACAAGTTTTACATTTGCAGAAAATATAAACTTGTACAAATATTGAATGACTATAACTCGACTTTCTAGCTAGTCTCTAGGCCTTTGTCTGCAAGTACCCTCGTATCTCCCATGCTAAGTGAATCCACGGCTAACCTGAAAAATATTAGTTTTCAGTCAGGAATGGAACGAGCATAATTCACTGAATGCAATTTCAAATAAAGAAAATGACTATATAACAGAGGTTAGACATCAATTACATGTTTTTGAAAATAAACAGAAAATACGGAAATCCAATAGCAAATAAATAGACACAAAATACTTTCCCCAACTGTTAGAAGTACCTTTGATATGTGATCAGTCTGGGACACTACACCGCACGGTCTACGAGGTCTACTTGCATAAAAAATAAGCACTGTCTACGAGGTCTACTTGCATGAAAAATAAGCACTGTCTACGAGGTCTACTTGCAAAAAATAAGCACTGTATACGAGGTCTATTTGCAGAAAAATAAGCACTGTCTACGAGGTCTACTTGCAGAAAAATAAGCATTGTCTATGAGGTCTACTGCATGAAAATAAACACTGTCTACGAGGTCTACTGCATGAAAATAAACACTGTCTACGGTCGGATCACACATCCTTGGTACTTCTCATTCCCGACTCAACAATTTATAATAGAGTATAAAAATTACATAACCAATGGCCAATCAATGAAATATAGTAAAGATCAATATCGAAATACAGACAATAAACTGTACTCGCCTGTGGTCCTTTGTTGGTAAAACCGACAATCCAACCCAATCAGTGTGTCCCAATAGTCAAAACTCGTACAACAGTTCGCGGAAGCTAAAATAAATATTATCAATGTTTTTAGAATAGTCAAATTAGCTAGGATTACCTGTCATTAAGTCCAATTCTGGACACAGGGGCAAAACGATAATTTCGGGTCAAAACGGTATCCGCCGTTGGACACGCTTTGTACCGAAAAGCGTGCCAGAGTCAACGATCTCTAAAGTTGTAAAACTACATGTCTACGGATCCAGTTTTTTGATACGAACCCAACCGTATGTCCAAAGTTGGATTTTGGCAGGCCGTGCACAAAATTGCCCGTTGAGTCGAACCGTAGGACCCGCGAAACGGCAATCCGATCAACTGTCTCAGAATTGGACCAAACTTGGCATACAGGACCAGAAAAATGATACGGTCCTGTTGGCGCAAGTTTCGTCTCGATCTGACGAGCATGCACAAAGTAATTGAGAAATTTGCACAGAGGCCGATACGGTAAATTTCGACGGATACGCATCAAATTCGTCGCGCACACGCAACCAATTTGAATTTCGTCAAAGCCCACACGTCCATGAAGCCATTACGCACCTTTCGATGCTTTTGGTTCGCGACCACGTCGTCCGGATTGGCGGGACGCACGTTGTATCGAGAGATTTTCCTAATTTTTTAATATTTTAACACAGGTTTTTCCTAATCTTTAGGTGCTGTTTATTTGGCACACACTGCATGAATACAGAAACTAAAAGAAGGGTTTCCATCTCCTATACATTTTCTATAAGTGTCTTTAAAAAGAATTTCAAAATCGTGCATGGGTTGGGAGAAAACTGGCCGCAAACTAGAGTAGTTGGGCTGATATGAACTGTCCTGTTTCGACAGTTTGCTCGGCAACTTCAGCTCGATCTCTCTTGAGTTTGGGGTCACTAGAACTCGAACCAATTAACAGGGATTAAAGACGGTTATATTGTGATCATACCGGAGTTTATGGCTCGCAAAACGATCGAACGATCGTTGAGATTTTGCGTCGCGAAGTTAGCTCATCGCCTGCTACCGCTGCGGTACTGGTCTCCTGTGCGTGCGCGCACGAAGCTTTCTGGCCGGCCGGCGATGCTCGCGACGGCGCACGGCGATGGCGCGCGTGGGGAGAGATCGCCTGGGGTCGACGCTGGTTTCGATCGGGGTTAGGGTTTAATGAGTTTCGAACTCTGCTCGCGTACCATATATGCATATATATGCGGTTTTTACCCTCGGATGAGACATGGGGAGTTTGGGTCGGGTTTTCAGCTGTGGGCTGATTGCTAGGCCGGCGTTGCTAGGCCTGGCTGATTGCTAGGCCTGGGCTGATTGCTAATATTATTATTATGATTAGTAATAACAATTATACATATAGTTATATACATACACTTATATGTATACATACCAATATTTTTTTTTATATATATACACCTACACTCATATATCTATATATATTTATATACTCATATGTATATACTTTATCAACATATACTTATATATAAAAATATAATAATATATAATCTATATATTATAACATTTATTTGATAGTAATAATATAACCAATAATAATAGAATCTTATTATATAATAATAACCTCAATAATGTCGATGATAAAAAAACAATAATAATAATAAGAAGAAGAAGAATTTCAATAAATCAATAATAATATATATATATATACCATTATACACAGGCTAATAATCCCGAAATGCACAAGAACCTATTTTATACAAGTGTCATTGAATATCAAATAATAATAATATTTATAATAGTTACTTATGAATACCTAGAAATATTCATTAAATCATTAAAACGAAATACAATACCTTCTTACCAAATTCCATCAACGCGATTGTCATTGGACGTGCCACATGACTACATGGGCTTGGACACAGTTCGGGTCCAGTTTGGACTAGTTCGGAACAACCGGGTCCCCTTAAACTCAATAATATAATTATTAAATAAATAAACCATCGGTAAGGGTTATGTCGCAACTCGGCCTGGTTTTCCTAGTTAGGACATCACTATGGCTCGGCCTTCCCTACCAGGACTAATACTCTAATCAAAGCACACCATTGCACTATCCGTGCCACGATTCCTAGTCGCCTTGTACTCCAAAACTCCACTATGGCTAAAATCATCTTCCGTAAAAATTAACTAAATAATTATTTATAAAAATCTAAAAAATCATCATTTAATTCAAATAAATAAATAAAAATAAATTATCAAAATTTTGAAAAGAGGGGTTACACCCCCTGATCCGACGCAAAAGATGCGCCCAGATCAATAGTGGGGGAGCAACATTTAAAGTGACTTGAAACAGCCTCAGACGTACAACCAATGTAGGCGCGGGGGTTCAAGACCACCGAGTTTGCCTTGCACGACTTGGTTGTGAACGCAGCAGATGTGCCCAAGTGTGACAAGGACTTTGAAGGTCGTCTCGTTCGTGGCGCAGAAGCACTCGAGTCAATCTGGTACAGTTTACCATTGGCAGCTCACATAATTGTGAGCGCACGCCTCTGGCTCACTGCTGGCATAGCACGTTCGAGACGCATGGCCCGAGCTGCCTTGGACTTCTTCGTACCAGCCCGCTGGGGCGCATAGTACTCAGAGTCCAAATTCTCCCTGCCACGACAGCGAGTGAGTCTGTCAAAGACAGATGCCTTCTGTGGTGCATCAGAGTTAATGCGCAGGGCGTTAGCTGCGCCCCTGCTCCGTCGACGCATCTTCTTTGTCTGAGAAGAAGAAGGTTGGGGAATGTGGTCGGCCCCATGCTTTCCCGAGAGATGCGCTGCACCGGTGGACGCATCTTGGCTGCTGAGGACGTCAGCGGGAAGGGTAGGCTGCATCGGCGCATCCCCTTCTGTGGTGGTGCCAGGGGCGTCGTCCTTGCGCACCCAGGCTTGGCGAGTCTTCTTCCGCTTCGGCAACCGCTTCGAAGGACTTGTACTGCCTTCAGAGATGAACTCCTCATACGCCTGTTGATTGAGGCGTACGACCAGCATCTTGTGGGAGGAGCCCACCTTCATATCGTCAGATTACGACACAGCTTTCTCAGCAGAGGAGAAAGAGGTCCCCAGCAGAGTCGCCAGCTTGTTTGCCATTAAAATCTTTTGATCGCAATTTCAATTACAAACAGAACAGTGTTACAATATAGGACTTAGATGTAGTCATAGGAGTACACTTTTGTTTATCAGGGTCCCTGTGTCGATGGAGCGAGTGGTAATGCGTTGACTCCGTTGACGATCTGACGACGGTTCTCGGTTCTCTGAAGGTCTGAGTTGCTCTGGGTGCTGGAGCTTGCGGAGAGGAAGAAGACGTTGAGTGTCTGTATCTGCCTCTCTCACTGTGTATATGTAGGTCTTTGTCCGCTCTGTGTGTGTGGAAGAAGGAGATGATCCCTCTATTTATAAACAGCAGGTTGGGCTGCTCATGCGCGCATATGTAGGATGCGCATGTACATGGGAACGCCACGTGGTTGAAGCTGCGGAAGGCGCATGGATGATGCACCATCATTTGTGGGTTGAATCCTTCATGCTGCTTTTGTGGGCTGGCACGTAGCAGAGGAGAGGATCTTTCTGTTGCTGAGATCTTGGGTGATTAGCACCCCTTCATAGGCTGAATTTAGTCAAAGGACATATGGCGCGTGTCCGTAGCTCAAAGATCTCGAATTTGGTAGAGGGTAATCTGATAGGATGCACCTGGGATTGGGCGCATGAAAAGACTTTGGCTCGCAACCTTCAGGAGTCATGAACCAGTCTGGACGCACGGCTTTTGAGGCGCATGCGAAGCTTCAGTAGCGACTTGTCCTCTGTCTTTTGGGATCAGAGGAAGGTCTGAGGCACACGGCTCTTGAAGCGCATGCAGAGGTTTGCGCGCATGGCTGCGGAGGCGCATGGGAATGGCTGGGCGGCCACGTGGCTTGTAACCGCCGAAAGAGAGTAATGATGACGCTGACATCAGCGGCGCTTCATTTTCTGTAAAAGCTGTTGTTGCTCTATCATCGAGGCATGGCTGCTGTCGTGTCAGGACTTCAGCATTTAATGTTCTTTGACGGGTGATGGGCTGTTGAGTGGGCGCATTGATCTGCGTTCCACTGGGCGCATGGATCCATGTTGATTAGGACGCATGGATATGTGTTTTGTTGGGCGCATCCATACAGGGCGCTTGGTGCCGACGGGCGCGTCTGTACGATGCGCGGTATCTGACCGGCGCATCCATTTGCATGACGCGTCTTTATTGGTCCGACTGTTGCGTTCCTCGAGTGCTTTAAATAGCCGTTTTGACTTGGCCGAATTCGAAGCGTCAGGTTCATCACCATAAATGTAAATTCATTACACGGGATTCGGAGAGCCTGCCACTTGGCACATGGGTTTGATTTGCCCGGCCTATAAATAGCAGTAATGAGAGAGTTTGCTTCTCGTTCTCTCACGTCTTCCCGAATGAACTTATTTACTCGAGCATATTCTTTTGATAAGATGCTCCCGAGGGTGAAGATGCGACGAATTGACTTCTTCATGCACTTGAAGGTGACTGTTACATCCAAAAGTCGGAATCGAGGGCTTCTGAGGCAGGCGGAAGGTGCATGTTGAATCCAAAGATCGGGATGCTCGAGCCCCATTTCCGTTATTCCGGAAGAGTCGCAGATCGGAATTGTGGTGCTCCCATCTTCCTTGGGCTTTGGAGAGCTCTTTCTCCTGCTAGAGTGGGTGTTGCCCATTCTGGTTGTGTTGAAAGCTGCTCCTTTAACCGCAGATCGGAATTACGGTGCTCTCCTCTTCCTTGGGCTTTGGAGAGTTCTTCCTCCAGCTAGAGTGGGGTTGATCGCCCACCCTTGTTCTGCTCAATAAATGCTTCATTAGTCGAAGTACTTGATCGGGTCAAAGTAGAGCGCATTGTTGGAGTGGGTAGGGTTCCCAACCTATGTGGAGAAGATCCCGGAGTGCGACGAGCGCCGTTCGATGTCGAAGAAGCTCGGGAAGTAGGCAACGAGTTGCTACTGCTGCTGCTGCTTACCAGAGGGAGGTTCTGGAACTGGGCCACCGAGTTCGGGCCGAACTCGGTCCCAGGCCGAGTTCTGGCCGAACTCGGTCTGGCCATTCCAGAATGTTGCTGGTAGGTTCTGTTCGCCCGACACAGAGTTCTGGCCGAACTCTGTGTCGTCGGGGCTGAGGCAAAAATCTGGATGATTTTTCACCATTGAATCTAATCAAACGGTCCAGGTTTGTTGCGGGATTAGAGAGTTTAGTTGGGGTTTTCCAAAACCTAATCAATACGTAACACAATTGGAGAACACTTGGAAGAAAAGAGAGAGAAGGAGGCAAGAGTGCCATTGTAACTTCGGGAGAGAAGACGGAGGATTGAAGGTCATTTTTCGAAGGAGATCGCGTACGGGTAATCTCTACTCGTCGTTCTCGCTCTTCGTAGCCTTGTAATCATTGTTCTTACTTCTGAGTGTTGTGGGGATCCGATTTGGATCGGGAGGAGTTTGTAGAGAGTGTAATTCTTCTATTCCATTAGTGGAGGCTTCTCAGGGTTGGACTCCGATCGTCCCGTGGTTTTTCCTGCAAGGGTTTTCTACGTCAAAAATTCTCTGTGTCTGCGTGGATTATTTTGTGTTATTTTTTTTGGGTTCGTGCGTTGTATCGTTTGGTCCTCTCGCAGGTACTCTCCGGTTTGGGGAAAGGTTTTCGCGTTTCTTTCCCAACAGAGTGGTATCAGAGCCAGGTTCTGGAATTCAGAAGGAGTGTCAGTAGTTGACAGAGAAACCAGAGAGGAGAGATGGACGCGAAGTCGGTACGCATGGTGAACCTGAACGGTACCAACTATCACTATTGGCGGAGCAAGATAAAAGATTTGTTGTTTATCAAGAAGCTGCATCTACCCATGTTTGCATCCGAGAAGCCCAGTAATAAATCCGAGGAGGACTGGACATTCGAGCATATACAAGTGTGTGGGTACATACGGCAGTTTGTTGATGAGAACGTGTACAACCACGTTGCCAATATTGAGCACGCGAAGACGTTGTGGGATAAGCTGGAATCCTTGTATGCGAAGAAGACCGAGGTAAACAAGTTGTTCCTGATCCGAACGATGATGGGTCTGCGATACAAGGATGGGGCGTCTATTTCGGACCACTTGAGTGAGTTCCAGGGCGTGGTTGACCAGCTGTCTTCAATGGGAGTCAAGTTCGACGACAAAGTTCAGGGACTATGGCTGCTGTGTACATTGCCAGACTCGTGGGAGACCGTACGAGTATCTATGATCGCTTCTGCTCCATAGGGCATGGTCAGTCTGGAGTTTGCCAAGAGCGGGGTGCTGAATGAAGAGATGCGGAGACGATCTCAGGGCACTTCATCCACATTCCACCACTCAGAGGCATTGGTTTCAGAGAGCCGCGGAAGGGGCAAAAGCAGGGGTCCAGGTGGTGGCAGAGACAAGAGCAGGGAGAAGTCCAAGGGTCGGTACGAGGACTCAAAATGTTACCATTGTGGTAAGAAGGGCCACATCAAGCGGAATTGTTTCGCTTGGAAGAGAGAGAAGAAGGGCGACAAGGAGAAGCAAGAAGAGAACACTACAGCGGCGGCCTCGATGCATGGAGGCGATGTGATCGTCGTAGGTGATGAGGTCATTACTAACCTTGCCTGCGATGACAATTCTTGGCTGGTGGACTCAGGGGCTTCAGCACATGTATCTCACAACAGGGCACTATTTGCCACTTACACAACAGGCGACTGTGGAGTGTTGAAGATGGGCAATAGAGATGTGTCGAAGGCGGTTGCCGTTGGAGATGTGCATCTGAGAACGAAGACAGGTGCGGTTCTTGTTCTCAAGGATGTTCGTCATGTCCCTGATATCCGTTTCAACCTGGTGTCGGTTGGAAGGTTGGATGACGAAGGATTCTTCGGTCTCTTCGGGAATAGTCAGTGGAAGCTTTCTAGAGGTTTGATGGTGATTGCCAGAGGAAGCAAGAAGTCCGGTCTCTACTATATGGAGGGGAGCGCACAGGGGGCACAAGAGGTGAACGCAGTCAGTGATGCGTCTACCGAGTTGTGGCACAGGCGGCTCGGCCATATCAGCGAGAAGGGGATGAGCTACTTGGTGAACAGGAAGGTGATTCCAGGGCTCAAGTCTACAAAGTTGGAGAAGTGCATGCACTGTTTAGCTGGGAAGCAAAATAAGGTGTCTTTCCAAAGTCACCCAAGTTCAAGGAAGCCGGCGTTGCTTGAGTTGATTCACTCGGATGTCTGCGGTCCTATGAAGGTAAAATCTCTTGGTGGTGCTTCTTACTTTGTTACCTTTATTGATGACTGTTCCAGGAAGGTTTGGGTCTATGCCTTAAAGACCAAGGATCAGGTGCTGCCTACTTTCAAGGAGTTTCAGGCCTCTGTTGAAAGGGAGACGGGCAAGAAGTTGTTGTGTGTTTGGTCCGACAATAGCGGCGAATACATCGGTCCCTTTGATGCGTATTGCAGAGAGCAGGGGATACGACACCAGAAGACTCCGCTAAAGACACCTCAGCTCAATGGTGTAGCGGAGCGCATGAACAGGACACTGATGGAGAGGGTGCGGTATTTGCTGTCAGAAGCAAACTTGCCGGATAGTTATTGGGGTGAGGCTCTTCTCACAGCTGCTTATGTTATTAATTTGTCTCATAGTGCTCCTTTGCAGGGTGATGTGCCTGACAAAGTATGGTACGGCAAAGAGCCGTCATACAATCACCTGCGAGTGTTTGGCTGTAAGGCCTTCTTGCATGTACCGATGGACGAGAGGACCAAACTTGAGCCGAAGATGAGACGATGCGTCTTTGTCGGCTACGGTCGGGATGAGTTTGGCTATAGACTCTACGACCCGGTAGAAAGAAAGCTCTACAGAAGCAGAAACGTGGTATTCGTCGAGGATCAGACCATGACCAACACTCAGGATTCCGAGATGCCTTCTGAGGCTGAGGAATTGCCTGAGTTAGAGTCATTTTGCTTCAAGCAGTTTCCAGAGGACATCGCAGAGGATCCAGTTATGGGGGAGCCAGTACATGGAGTTGCTCCCAACCTTGATCATCAGCCTGCTGATGGTAGTCAGGGTGTCCCTCAGGAGGATGAGCATGCCGGGGAGGCAGTTCCTGAAGGGGAGGAGGCTGTTGGTATACAGCCAGCACCAGTGGCTCCACTGAGAAGGAGTGACAGGGATCGTCGACCATCTACGAGATACTCACCAGATGAGTATATGCTATTGACTGACGGGGGAGAGCCCGAAAGTTTTGCAGAGGCTATGGAAGACGAACACAGGCAGGAGTGGATGGAGGCTATACGGGAGGAGATGAGTTCCTTGCACACTAATTCCACTTATGAGCTGGTGCAGTTGCCAAAGGGTAAGAAGGCTTTGAAGAATCGATGGGTGTTCAGAGTAAAGCAGACGGATGATGCTACTCGCCCTCGATACAAAGCGAGGCTGGTAGTTAAAGGTTACGGTCAGCGGAAAGGCGTGGATTATGATGAGATCTTTTCGTCTGTCGTCAAGCATTCGTCTATTCGGGTGGTGCTAGCATTAGCAGCCAGTCTCGACTTAGAGGTCGAGCAGATGGACGTAAAGATGGCATTCCTCCACGGTGATCTTGAGGAGGAGTTGTACATGGAGCAGCCGGAGGGATTCTGTGAGAAGGGCAAGTCACATTTGGTCTGCCGGTTGAGGAAGAGCTTGTATGGTCTGAAGCAGGCTCCAAGGCAGTGGTACAGGAAGTTCAAGTCGTTTATGGAGGAGCATGGTTATGCACGAACGACGTCGGACCATTGTACATTTGTGAGGTATTTTGCCGAGGATGATTTCATCATTTTATTGCTCTATGTTGATGATATGCTATTAGTGGGTCGGAATGCCACTAGGATAGCGGAGTTGAAGCGCCAACTGGGCGCGACCTTCTCTATGAAGGATTTGGGCACAGCGAAGACTATTCTTGGGATGGAGATCAGCCGAGAGAGAGAGTCCAAGCTGCTACACTTGTCCCAAAAGAAGTACATTTACCGGGTACTTCAGCGTTTCGGTATGGACGGGTCGAAGAAAGTGAGTTGCCTCCTTGCGGCTCACTTTAAGCTCACTGAGGAACAGTGTCCATCTACCGAGGACGAAAAAGAAGATATGGAGCGGGTTCCATATGCTTCAGCTGTGGGAAGCCTTATGTATGCTATGGTGTGTACGAGGCCAGATATTGCTCATGCAGTTGGTACGGTTAGCAGGTATCTTTTAAATCTTGGAAGGGTACATTGGAGTGCGGTCAAGTGGATTCTACGATATCTTCAGGGCACTGCTGGTTGGAGACTTTCCTTTGGTGGTGACGAGCCGAAGCTGGTTGGGTATACCGACGCTGATATGGCTGGAGATGTAGACAAGAGGCGATCGACTTCGGGCTACGTGATGATGTTTGCGGGAGGAGCGGTGTCGTGGCAGTCGCGGTTGCAGAAGTGTGTTGCCTTGTCGACGACAGAGGCAGAATACATTGCGACGACGGAGGTTTGCAAGGAGTTGCTGTGGATGAAGAAACTGCTGCAGGAAATGGGACTGAAGCAAGAGCAGTATACTTTGCTTTGCGACAGTCAGAGTACTATTCATCTTGTGAAGAATCAGACGTTTCATAGTCGGTCCAAACACATCGAGACTCGGTATCATTGGATACGGGATGTGGTTGAGAAGAAGGACGCGGAGCTTGAGAAGGTTCATACAGATGACAACGGAGCTGATATGTTCACGAAGATTCTACCAAGAGGAAAGTTTGAGTACTGCAGGCAGATCGTCGGGATGACTATATCCTCCCCATAGTTGTGAAGGGGGAGATTTGTTGGAGTGGGTGGGGTTCCCAACCTATGTGGAGAAGATCCCAGAGTGCGACGAGCGCCGTTCGATGTCGAAGAAGCTCGAGAAGTAGGCAACGAGTTGCTTCTGCTGCTGCTGCTTACCAGAGGGAGGTTCTGGAACTGGGCCACCGAGTTCGGACCGAACTCGGTCCCAGGCCGAGTTCTGGCCGAACTCGGTCTGGCCATTCCAGAATGTTGCTGGTAGGTTCTGTTCGCCCGACACAGAGTTCTGGTCGAACTCTGTGTCGTCGGGGCTGAGGCAGAAATCTGAGTGATTTTTCACCATTGGATCTAATCAAACGGTCCAGGTTTATTGCGGGATTATAGAGTTTAGTTGGGATTTTCCAAAACCTAATCAATACGTAACACAATTGGAGAATACTTAGAAGAAAAGAGAGAGAAGGAGGCAAGAGTGCCATTACAACTTCGGAAGAGAAGACGGAGGATTGAAGGTCGTTTTTCGAAGGAGATCGCTTACGGGTAATCTCTACTCGTCGTTCTCGCTCTTCGTAGCCTTGTAATCATTGTTCTTACTTCTGAGTATTGTGGGGATCCGATTTGGATCGGAAGGAGTTTGTAGAGGGTGTAATTCTTCTATTCCATTAGTGGAGGCTTCTCAGGGTTGGACTCCGATCGTCCCGTAGTTTTTTCCGCAAGGGTTTTCCACGTCAAAAATTCTCTGTGTCTGCGTGGATTGTTTTGTGTGATTGTTTTTGGGTTCGTGCGTTGTATCGTTCGGTCCTCTCGCAGGTACTCTCCGGTTTGGGGAAAGGTTTCCGCGTTTCTTTTCCAACACGCATATGTTGAGACTTCATGATGCGCATAACTGAGACACTGAAATAGATACGCCTGACTGAGACGCTGAAATAGATACGCCTGACTGATGATGCGCCTGACTGATGATGCGCCTGGCAGGAGGCGCATGGCAGTTTACTGTGCCTGGCTGTAGTCTTAGGATCTTTCTTTTTGTAGAAATTCTCCTTTGTAAAGCCTTTTTTAGACATGTAATAGACTTTTATATGAAATAAAGATCCTTTTGATGTCTATGCTTTTACTGTCTTGCTGTGCCAAGTACTTCGTTTGAGTTCCCTGGCGCATGTAATGTTAGGCGCATAGGAATTCTTGCCTACGGATGCGCCTGAAATTCCATGCTTCTACACTCAAGGCACATCAAACTTCGTGACATAAACAAAATCGTAGATGCAATCATGAAACATGATTTGGGTGTAATATATTTGCAATTTTTGTTGGATTGTATCTCATTTTCAGTGAAGCGCTCAAAAATGGATGACAAGGGAGTTGGTAATTTAGTCCCACATCGGGATCATGAAGTGCAGATAATTGGAATTGGTTCAGATTTTATAATATGAGCCCAATTCTATATCGCACCTCATGGGCCAACCCTGATTCGGATCAGAGCCCATGGTTACGGACAGATGGTGCTGAACGTTCATGTACACGGATCACCTTCAAGGTGAGTTTTGACAGTTATGAGAGGGGGTGAAAATAGAGTTGGTAATTTAGCATGAGCTTATGGGCTAACTCCGGTTCGGATCACACGCGTTTCCAACAATTTTTTTGGGAGATTGAATTTGGGATTGAAGACTTTTGAATATGAGAATCAAACCAAAGATAACGAGGGTAGTATTATCATATATTAGGTATATTAGATATGTATATAATTTTTTGTTAGTGTTACAAAAGTTGAATGTAAAAATGATTCAAATACATAATCCAAAATAAATTACATGAAACATGTACAAACTTAATAAGTTTGAAAAATTAAGGTTACCACATGAAGTTACGCATCCTTCCCATATGTATACTAAGTTCTAACTTCTAAGGAACTAGATTGTGATTAAAGATTAGTTAGTTTACCATCATGTATTTCCCGACTCAACAATTGCTTCAACGTAGGCCGAATACGTAAGATATTCTTGTAAGTGTAGGGTGTGAAAATTATGACACGCTGATATAAGACTCAGTCCAAGTCATACGCTCAAAGCCATACGCTCAAGCCATACGCTCAAGGCCATACGCTCAGTCAAGGCCATACGCTCATCTAAAGGCCGTACGCTCAGTGAATATTTTATTATTTTTTGAGATGATAGCACAGCATGTATTTAATAAAGGATGAATCTGACACTTCGTCTTTCATGCAAAGACAGCTGTTTAATGAAGACTAGCCGTCGTATAGGTTTTCGAAGAGTCGGTTTTGTCTTTTACGAGGACAGCTCAGCATCTCTCATAAATGTAAAAGCCATCATTACTGTCAGTTTTGACAGTCTGTCAGCCATCATATCCGCAGTCACGACGCTCGAGAAGATTTTGTCAGTTATTGGAAGATATGGCGTATCGAAGAAGATTGATGATGGCCACGTGTCTACTTATTCGAACATGCCACGTGTTTACTTATTCAATCATATGACTCCTTCCCAATTAAGTGAGCGTATGGATCTCATACGACTCCTTCCCAATTAAGTGAGCGTATGGATCTCATATGACTCCTTCCCAATTAAGTGAGCGTATGGATCTCATACGACTCCTTCCAACTAAGTGAGCGTATGGACCCCATACGACTCTTTTCCAACTAAGTGAGCGTATGGACCTCATACGACTCCTTGCCAACCAAATGAGCGTATGGATTCCATACGACTCCTTGTCAAGTGAGCGTATAGTTTCCATACGACTCCCTGTCAATAATGTGAGCGTATCAGCTTTATATGGTTCTACGCTGTCCAAGTCAGTGTATGCAAGACATGTGCCTTCAAAAGCTAGCGTATGACTCTTCCTCTAAGGCAGCGTATCACAGCAGTTGTGTCCAGAATGATTTTCAACGTGCAGTTAACACATGTTCTCACGTGTCCTGCACTCAGTTATCCACTTCTTCAGAAGTTATGCAACGTGGCATTCATGCCATCAATCTCTCCTGAATATGCTCCACTACTTTCAACCGCACGCTAATGTGTCTCCATCAGAATTTGCCACGCGTCCCTGCAGTTATGCACACGTCAAGTAACTACCTGAGCGTATGCTTAAGAACAGTTATCCTGAACTCTATAAAAGAGAGTTTCTTCATCTTCATCAGACACAACTACAGTCAATTTCAGAGAGAACAGAGAGATTGCCCAGTTGCTGTCCAAGTTCTTCAAAGTTCGAGTTTTTCTTCATCGCATCGTGTAGGGTGTGAAAAATTATGACACGCTGACATGAAACTCAGTCCAAGTCATACGCTCAAAGCCATAAGCTCAGTCCAAGTCATACGCTCAAGGTCATACGCTCAGTCAAGACCATACACTCATCCAAAGGCCGTACGCTCAGTGAATATTTTATTATTTTCTGAGATGACAGCACAGCATATATTTAATAAAGGATGAATCTGACACTTCGTCTTTCGTGCAAAGACAGCTGTCCAATGAAGACTAGCCGTCATATAGGTTTTCGAAGAGTCGGTTTTGTCTTTTACGAAGACAGCTCAGCATCTCTCATAAATGTAAAAGCCATCATTACTGTCAGTTTTGACAGTCTGGCAGCCATCATATCCGCAGTCACGACGCTCGAGAAGATTTTGTCAGTTATTGGAAGATATGGCGTATCAAAGAAGATTGATGATGGCCACGTGTCTACTTATTCAAACATGCCACGTGTCTACTTATTTAAACATACAACTCCTTCCCAATAAAGTGAGCGTATGGATCTCATACGACTCCTTCCCAACAAAGTGAGCGTATGGATCTCATACGACTCCTTCCCAACAAAGTGAGCGTATGGATCTCATACGACTCCTTCCCAACCAAGTGAGCGTATGGATTCCATACGACTCTTTGTCAAGTGAGCGTATAGTTTCCATACGACTCCCTGTCAATAATGTGAGCGTATCAGCTTTATATGGTTCTATACTGTCCAAGTCAGCGTATGCAAGACATGTGCCTTCAAAGCTAGCGTATGACTCTTCTTCTAAAGCAGCATATCACAGCAGTTGTGTCCAGGATGATTTTCAATGTGCAGTTAACACACGTTCTCACGTGTCCTGCACTCAGTTATCCACTTCTTCAGAAGTTGTGCAACGTGGCATTCATGCCATCAATCTCTCCTGAATATGCTCCACTACTTTCAACCGCATGCTAATGTGTCTCCATCAGAATTTGCCACGCGTCCCTGCAGTTATGCACACGTCAAGTAACTACCTGAGCGTATGCTTAAGGACAGTTATCCTGAACTCTATAAAAGAGAGTTTCTTCATCTTCATCAGACACTACAGTCAATTTCAGAGAGAACAGAGAGATTGCCCAGTTGCTGTCCAAGTTCTTCGAAGTTCAAGTTTTCTTCATCGCATCGTCCAAGGGATAAAGTAATCGTCTTCTAGATTAGATTCCTACAGTTGTAATTTTCTCAGATACAAAATAAATAAAGTGAATTTATTTATGGAAAACAAATTGGCGACTCTGCTGGGGATAGCTGTCTCCTCCAACGAGATAGCAACAACTCAATGCGATACTTCGTCGATCGGCTTGACGAAGAAGACGATGGTTGTACAATTCGACCAATCGGCTTATGAAGAAATGCTCAAGGCGAAGGAGGGCCGCACTGCTTCCTTCGCTCTTTCTGCTGCCAAGAAGAAGGGACACTCTGTCTATGTCCCTAAGTCTTCTTCAACAGCCCGAGACGTTTCTGTCACTTCTTACGCTGACAAGAACACGTCTTCAACTTCAACTAAGTACACTTCGGCTTCTCTGAACACGGCAATAGTGGCTGCTCCTAGTCACGCTGACAAAGTTGGTTCTTTAACCAAGTCAGCGTGTACAAGGAAAACCATCTCTGGACATGTCAAAGTCCCTTCTCCCTCTACTCTTACGACAGCAGTCGGTTCTTTAGCCATTGATGACTCTGAGCGTATGGCATTTAAAGGGCAGCGTACGACAAAGGCAGCGTACAAAAGCCAACATCAGGCAGCGTACGCTAAGCCAAAGCCAGCGTATGCTAATAAAAAGGCAGCGTATGACCAGAAGTCCAAACTGAAGTCAGCGTATGCTAACAGATACAGTCCTTTGACTGTTTCTCAAAATCAAGCTGGGGGTTCTCTTCCACAGAACATACAAATGATTCCCCCTCAACTTGCACATCTTGTGCCAACCAAGAAAAAGACTCTTTAGTCAACTCCTCTACTCCTAAGGTCTTTACCTCTGGAGTTAACTTGACTAGTACTCTTACTAGATCAAACAAAGGAAAACGCCTTTTGGCTAATTCCTCCAAAGATGGATTATTACCGACTCCCAGTCGAAATAATACCCATCTTCCTTCTCTCCAAATTTCTCGATCTGAGAAAGGCAAATTACAAGTATCCAAGACTGATATCAAAGTCAGATCTCCTACGGATCTTCGTAACAAGCTTAATCAGAATCGTCTCGATTCCACTGAGACAAGTATATTAGACCCTGATGCAGAATATGCCAAAAATTATGTTGCTCAAATTAATCAGTCTTTATACACTCAAGAACCGAGAAGACAGAAGAACAAAAGACAAGTTTCTACACAGAAACTATCTTCAAGTACTTCCCAATCTGTTCCTACAGATCTCCGGGAGTATTTGCAAAATAAACGGAGAATTGACACTCCATCAGGCTATGATATTGCTCATATTTGCCATGAAAAGCATGGTTGCAACTTCCAACCTCGAGTTGTAATTCAATGTTGCTGTTCACCAAAAAGACAATCTGTTTTCGAACGGATTCAGTATGAACCAATGTTGGATGAAGATGAACCTCTTTATGCTTCTGTCAACATGACCTCCAAAAATATTGGGGGTAGCATACGGTCTGATGCTATATCAGACTCTGAAGATGGTGTTTATCTCGGCACCCGATCCAGGACCGGAACCTTGGCCAGGGTCTCTTCTTCTTCTCATCCAAGTGGTAATCCGGAGATCACAGAGGACTTCCTTGGAGAATCCAACTTTCCAGTATTGACTCCCGTAAATAGCCCCGGGAAAGATACTGATTCACACAGTGATGATTCAGAACAGACTGTTTCACCATCTATTCCTCGAATGATTACCACTTACATGGCAGAGGGCAATCATGAACCTTCAACTAGCACCGAAGCTCATGAACAAAGGATTTCTTCCTTAGAACAACAGTTGCGAGCTATGGCAGATACGTTGAATGCTATGCACACTCTTATGCAAGCTCAGCATCAAACTCAGCAAGTCCAACATACAGCCCCTCCAGTTGTATTAAATACTCCTGTTGTTCCAAACACGGAACCCTCTACTACTCCGGGGGTACAATCTAATGTTCCTGTACAACCCACTCCAAGTCAGTCTGGAGCTGGGGGTGGTACATATGCTGCAGTCCCTCCTCCCAATTATACTCAACAAGTTACAACTCCCCAATCTTCTGTAATTGTTACTGAAGAGTTAAGGAATCTCCGAACTCAATTCGAGGCATTCAAACAGAAGGATGGTTTGCAAAGGTTAGGTATCAAACAACCTTACCCAATAGAATGGAAGCAGGTATCGTATCCACCAAAATACAAACCTCCGACCATCTCTTTCTTTGATGGGACAACCTCCCCAAGTCAGTTCATTAATCATTTTGAAGTAATGACTGATCAACTGCAACCAAGTGACGCCCTCCTTACTCGGGTGTTTGTTGGGTGTCTCAAAGGAACGGCTTATGAATGGTATAGAAGTCTCCCTGACGGGTACATTACCTCATTTGCTGGTTTGAAGCAAATGTTTCTTGAACGATTCTATGAAGGGCTCAATGACATGACCATGTCAGCCCTCATAAGAATTAAACAGAAAAATAATAAAACCACCGAGGACTTCATTGAAAGATTAAGAAGAGAAGCCCTCAAAATGCCTCTCGAAACTCCCGATGCTGTTACCATTGACACTTGCAAGTCGAATCTCTTACCAATTATCAGCATGTGGACAGGTTCCACTCAGTTCCAAGATTGGCCTTCATTTATCGTCAGTGCCAAGGCTGCCGAGGTCAGTGCTGAGACCTTCAAGGGTCTGGGGGTACAAATGGCTCCCAAGGAATCAAATCAGAGTGCTAGCAATAGTACTCGACCCAACAATCGCAAAGGAAAAGAAGCTCTTGAAGTCAATCTCCAAAGCAGTAGTCAAGAGGTAAAGACTACTCAAGCTACCCCAGCTCCAACAAATCAACAACAGAGACCTCCTCGGCCGAAGGAAGAATATTCTTTTGATGATGACGATGTTCAGGGTATCTTTGAATGCTTGCTCAAAGGTAATAAGATTCAATTGCCAGAAATTAAAAAGCCTGATGAAGCCAATAAGACAGATCATCCAAAATACTGTCCATATCATAGAATGTTGGGTCATACAATCCGGTCTTGCTATGTATTAAAAGGGAAGATCCAAGAGATGATTAAATCAGGAGCTGTGACACTGACACCCAAAGACAAGACAGTCACAGCAAATATAATTTCAATGCAGTTCGGTGACTTCCCTCCCTTAATGGTAGAAAGTGGGATTGTTCCTATCCCCAAAGCAACTCTCGAAGTTGTAAACATCCCACCAGCACAGAATGACGGACTTGTTCCTGTCACAACTAAGAAGGGAGAGATCATGTGAATTTACCCAGATTTAATGACGGAGTTTGAGACGTCTTCGTCTTCTCCTCGGAAGACTCCCTCATCTAAAAAGAAGCTCGGGAAGACTAAGTCATGCAATGTGACTTCTAGTTTTACACCCAATTTTTATCTAACCTCTACTTTCATCTCGGCAAGAAATTCACTCCCTACGGAGATAAAATATGTACCTCAATTTGAAGATAGGTACAAGCCTGCTTTTCATCTATGCAGTTCACAATCTCGTGAATTGATGGCGAAGATGGATTATGATCTAGCCACTGCTCCTGGTTTGAACTCAGGCAAAGGACTCCGAGCACCTTTAGCCATCACTATGAGGCATAATCAATCTCGTATTGGTCTTGGTTTCTGGAATGAAGCTCTCATCAAACATAAAAGAACCAAGAGCAAGATAAAGAATTGCAACATGGTTTCCATAGACCCTGAACCAGAATCTGAAGTTGAAGTTTATGCTGGAACTCGGTCAGGAAAAATATATCTGAAAGATTATGCTGAAATTCTTGAAGAAACTTCTGACGTCCCTCCGGTTACAGCTCCAACACCAGTCTCTACTGAAGAGCCTTTAAATGTTCCTGTTGAGACAGTTCCTTCTAAACCAACAGCAGCTGACAAAGGCAAACAACAAGTCCGCTTCGACAAACCATTGAAGAAGTCATCTCCTACAGGACTTGAAAAGTCTTATAATTTTGATATATTGGCTCAACTAGCCAATACTCCAGCTAAATTATCAATCTTCGAGCTCTTACGCCTCTCTAAAGAGACTCGAGAAACTCTAAGTGAAGCACTACTGCAAGCAGAAACCTGCCTAACTCTTCTCAAGAAGTTGGAAACAGAATCTGTTTCTTATTGCCATAATGTATTGGAATTTATTCCAAACATTACCTTTACGCAGGACGATATGCTGCTAGAGGATAATCGACATGACCGTCCTTTATATCATACAGGATATATTGATTCTATGAAGGTTGATCGTCTCCTGATTGATCCAGGATCTGCTCTCAGTATTATGCCAAAAGCTATGCTAGACGTACTGAAGATACCTGTGCATAGTCTTTCCAGCACTATCACTACCATCTTGGGATTCAATCAAGGAAAAAGTGAGCCTTTGGGCAAGATTCGCCTCAAATTTCAAATAGACGATCTTCGCACTAAAGTTACTTTTTACATTATCGACAATCATAGTTGCTCATACAATGCTCTGTTGGGGAGACCATTCTTGCATGAACATAATGTCGTTCCTTCGACTCTTCATCAGTGTTTCAAATATGTTGATGATAATGAAGAAGTTCAAAAGGAGGTTGCAGATCTCTATCCATTCAAAGGAGTTGAAGCTTACTTCAATGACGCTCGCATGTACAAAGATGAATACTCAAAAGTCTTGCAAGCTATGGATAATGATGATGAGATAGCAAAAGTTGGCACTTTTGTTATTCCTGTAAAAGGGCGTATCACTCCTCCGCATTCTGTTAAATCATCTGAAGAAGGCTCACTGATAATTCCTGTCAGTGGACGTACTACTTCATCACCTGCCCAGGCTCCACAAGGCTCACTGATAATTCCTGTCAGTGGACGTACTACTGTACCGTCTTCCCAAGCTCCCCAAGGCTCACTGATAATTCCTGTCAGTGGACGTACCACTCCTCCTCCACCTTCTCAGGCTAGACCAGATACTCTAGTCATTCCAGTCAGTGGACGTACTACTTATCCACGATCTTCTTCAAGGGAGCTCACCTCTTCTAAGCCTTTTGTTATCGATCTTAATCGAAATAAAACTTCTGATCGCTCTTCCTCTTCCCCTTTTGTCATTAATTTGACTAAGTCTGATAAGGCTCAGCCTTCTGTTGTAAATACAGTATTTAATATTAATGAAGCATCTCCTTTGCAGTATATTGATGTCTGTAATCATGTACAAAGTTATTTACAATTGCTAGATAGCTTAGAGTCACTAACTATAGGGGTTGTTCAAACTCTTCATACAGACGTATCATTGGAATCCATACAAAAATCATACTTCGTGGTCCCTGCTAGAAAGAAGGGAGAAAATCTAATCTTCTTTTATAAAGGATCCCAAAATCCTCCTAACTTGGAAGAAGATGACACAAACGACGATAATGGAAGATTACAACTGCGTCGCTACAGTCAACAATCCAAAAATATCATTAAGAATATGGGTTATGACTTTAGAACCAGTCTCAATAATGGAAAAGGAAGAAGAATGCCTGTTCGAATTCCTCCATTAAAATACGGAAGGACAAAATGTGGTTTAGGTTACATTGCTCCTACTTCCTTTATCAACATAGTCCATGAAGATTCAAAATCCGATGAAGACGAACGATCTGAGTCTTTTGATTCCCTCTTTTGGGATTCTGACACGAGTATTGGCAATCTCCATCGTTCTATTCTATCCATCAATATGGTCTCTGTTGATGGCCCGCAAGAAAATGATGAAGATGAGGATGATTTTGAAATATCACCCGAATCAGAACAATGGGCTCAAAGATTAGATAATTAATGGAAATTCAGGTTTGAGCAGAGGGAACCTCCTACTGAAGATAAACTGATCCAAATTGTTGTTGGTGAAGAAGGGTCTCCTAAACCAATATTCATCAGTGAAAGTCTTTCAGAAACAGATAAGCAAGAAATGATCAAGCTTATTCGTGATTATATCGATATCTTTGCCTGGAGTTATGAAGATATGCCAGGACTAGATCCGAAGATTGCAATGCACAAACTCAATATCATGCCAAATGCTAAACCGGTCAAACAACAACAGCGACGATTTCGTCCAGACATCATGGATGCAATTGAAGCTGAAGTCAACAAGCTTATGGCTTCTGGATTTATTCGAGAGGAACAACATCCCGAATGGGTGGCTAACATCATTCCTGTCCTTAAAAAGACTGGCAAGATTCGGGTCTGTATAGACTTTCGTGATCTCAATACGGCTTGTCCTAAAGACGAGTTTCCTCTTCCAATTACTGATGTCATGATCGACAATACATGTGGTTTCGAACGAATGTCATTCATGGATGGGTATTCGGGATACAACCAGATCAAAATGTTTCCAGATGATGAAAAATACACTTCCTTCAGAACGTCGATCGGTACATACTGTTATACAGTGATGCCGTTTGGTCTCAAGAATGCAGGAGCAACATATCAGCGAGCAATGAGCACTATATTCTGCGAACATCTCTAAAAAATAGTCGAATGCTATGTTGATGATATTGCGGTCAAAAGTCGACGAAAGGAGGATCATATCCAAGATTTGAAGACTATCTTTGATTTAATGCGTCAGCATCAACTTAAAATGAACCCTACTAAGTCCTTCCTGGGCGTCTCTAGTGGTAAATTTCTCGGCTTCGTCATTGCCGCTAAAGGTATACACGTGGATCCCGAGAAGATCAAAGCCATTCAAGAGATGCGTCCTCCACGCACCTTAAAAGAGCTACGAGGATTTCAAGGAAGAATTGCTTATATCAGGAGATTCATTTCCAACTTATCAGGACGCTGCAGACCATTTAACAAACTTCTGAAGAAAGGTGTATCTTTCGTTTGGAACGAAGAATGTCAAAAAGCATTTGACGATATTAAACAGTATCTCATGAACCCTCAAGTTTTGGTACCTCCCGTCTCGGGAATACCATTCTTCTATATGTTCGAGCCATGGATCATTCTCTTGGTGCATTACTTG
The DNA here is from genome assembly GCA_029216955.1 of Iris pallida. Lineage (NCBI taxonomy): Eukaryota > Viridiplantae > Streptophyta > Magnoliopsida > Asparagales > Iridaceae > Iris > Iris pallida. Next base: position 13,410,167 of record JANAVB010037420.1, read on the forward strand.
CCCAGAAAAATAAAGATGGCCATGAACAGGCTATTTATTATCTCAGTCGCACAATGACAGGTGCTGAATCGCGTTATTCTCCAATCGAGAAAGAATGCTTAGCATTAATGTTTGTTGTTCAGAAAATGTGACATTATATTATCGGTCAAACGATTCACGTCATTTCCAGAGTGAATCCCATCAGGATTATGATGAAGAAACCTGGTATTCTCAACTCCAGACTAGCTAATTGGGGAATCTTGTTAGCTCAATACGATATGCATTATATTCCTCAGAAGTCAGTTAAAGGACAGACTCTTGCTGATTTTCTGGCTGCTCATGCAATTCCAGAAGATTCTAAATTATATGATGAGATTCCTGATGAAGTCTTGGATTCAAATCTGATTTCTGAAGAAATTCCTACCTGGCGTCTATTCTTTGATGGAGCATCTAGAATAGGTCCTAACGGTGATATTATCGCTGGAGTTGGGATTGTTCTTGTATCCCCAGAAGGACTAACTATTCAGAGGGCTTATTCTCTAGATCAATCATGTTCAAACAATATAGCCGAATACAATGCATTACTCATTGGTCTTCAACTTGCTAAACATCTAGATATTCAATATTTGGAAGTTTATGGAGACTCCAAGCTTATTGTCAATCAGATCAAAGGAACGTATGAAGTTCGTCATCAGGATTTGATACCTTATTATCGAGCAGCACTCTCTATAGCCTCATCTTTTGAAGGTTTCTTTATTGAACATGTTCGACGAGCCTATAATACAGAAGCTGATGCTTTAGCTAATCTTGTCGCTGTGTTAGCTATACCAATCCGACGTCAGCAAGTGATAGTGGTTTATAACCGAGAATTATTCTGTGTTGAGAATAATTTGGCTTTGGCTTTTCCTCACAAACCAGACAAAGATTCTCTCAACCTTGATGCTGGATTAAAGTTTGACAAAATGTCCTCGTCTTCCTCTGATTCTACTATGGAATATGTCTTTTCTAGTGAAACAGAAGCCATAACTGAAGACTGAAGACGCCCATTTCTAGACTTTGTTTTGTATGATATACTTCCTGATAACCCGAGTGAAGCAGCGTCTATTCGACGTCGATCTCTCAGATTCTATTATAATCATACGACGAAGACATTATATCGTCGGTCTTACGACGGTCTTCTCCTCCGATGCATTGCTGGTGAAGAAGCACAGCAGATAATCCGTGAAGCACATGATGGTGTTTGTGGAGCTCATCAACCAGGTCCTAAACTTCAAGATCGTATCCGACGTATGGGTTATTATTGGCCCACGATGGTGGCTGACGCTATTCAATATGCTCGGAAATATAAAGCCTGCCAAATTTATGCAGACTTTATCCATCAACCGTCAGAGTTCTTACACCCAACAGCGGCATCATGGCCCTTTAAAGCTTGGGGCATGGACGTCATTGGTTCCATCAACCCACCATCATCAAGAGGACATCGGTTTATTCTAGCAATAACTGATTACTTTTCCAAATGGGATGAAGCAATCCCGTTATCTGAAGTCAAAACTTCTAGTGTTATCAACTTCGTCAAACATCATGTCATCTATCGATTAGGTGTTCCTCGGCGTATTATCCATGATAACGGACCACAGTTCGTCAGTCAGAAATTTATTCGATTCTGCGACGATCATCGGATTAATAATTTAGCTTCTACAGCATATAATCCAGCAGCTAATGGATTGGCAGAAGCTTTCAATAAAACAATCATCAAACTCTTGAAAAAGTTCGTTTCTTCCAACAAACGCAACTGGAGCGAGAAGCTTGGTGAATGTTTATGGGCCTACCGCACCACAGTTCGCAATGCGACCGGATGTACGCCTTTCTCTTTGGTATATGGGTGTGAAGCTGTTCTTCCCCTGGAGATCCAGATTCCTTCTCTCAGAATTGCAATCTCCAATGAACTTACAATAGAAAACAATGATCGTCTTCGACTTCAAGAGTTGGAAGCTCTAGATGAAAAACGATTGTATGCTCAACAAAATATTGAGCTTTATCAGGCCCGAATATCAAAAGCTTTTAACCGAAAAGTCAAAGTCAGAGCAAATCAGAAGTGAGAACTGGTCCTTACTGTCAGACGTCCCATGACCATGACACATATGAGCAAAGGCAAATTTGATGCGAAATAGAAAGGCCCATTCGTAGTGAACAAAGTCTTCTCTAACGGAGCATACCAGCTTGCCTCTATGGATGGAAAAGTCATGATGATGCCTATCAATGGCAAATTCTTAAAGAAATATTATGTATAATATTTTCATCATTCCCCAGCAAATATAAAATTCTTCTCTACAAAAGTTATTTCGATATCGTTATCCCCAGAGGAAACTGATATTCCACCATGTATCATCTTCCCAGAGAATTTGATATTTTTGTTTTTTAGATCCCCAGTGGTTTTATTAAAGATCTTGTAGAAAATCATGTCCATATTACCTCTGAATTTTCTATGTATCATATTTTCTATTCTCTGAAAATGATATCTCGTCTTTTGATTTCCGAGTCCAAAGATCATGTGTCAGATCCCTATTTTTGAAAATAGGTATATGACTGTATTTCGACTGTATTTCGTATTTTGGAGGATTTTAATTTTGGGGTATATTTGAAATTTTTATTATTTTATTGGAGGTGATTTGCCCTCATTAATTATTTGTTATTAATTAAATTCCTTGATCCCTATATCTACCCTCCCAAAAGAAAACCCAAACCCTAACCTAACTCTCACTCTCCCTCACTCTACTCTCTCAGCCGCTCACCCCAGCCCCACTCTCTCATCCCTCTTTCCTCACTCTCTTCCTCTCTCTCTCGGCCTCCGCCACCCTCACACGAGCACAGCCTCCCTCCGCTGTGGTCGCCCCGCCTCCAGCCGCGACCACCACCACTGTCAGGGCCTCCGGCCCCCTGCCGCTGTTCCCGTCTTCTCCGGCCCCCAGCACCACCTCCGTCGACGCCAGCGCCGCTATCTCCCCCGCCCCTTGGCGCAGCTGCTGCCGTCGCCGTCCTTTCTCCACCGCGGGGCCGACCCGACCTGGCCGAGCACCCCCCTTGGTGAGCTCCTTCTCCCCTATCCCTCTGTTCCCCCTCCACCGGTGGTCTGACCCGACCATGGCCGAGCTTCTCCGTACCCTCTCTTCCCTCTCTTGGGCTGTGAGCTCCTCGGGGAGTGAGCCCCTCGATCGGCGCGCCTCGGGCAGGGTGCTGCCTCGAGCAGTGCGCTGCCTCGTACAGCGTGTCACCTCGGGCAGCGCCCCCCCTCAGTTGGTGCACTTTCTCGTTGCCTGTGTTTCTAGGACGCGTGTACCTCGATGTACGTGTCAGTCACATTTTCGTGCCACCTCGATGCACGTGCTGCCTTGGGCAGCGGGACGCCTCGAGCCCCGCGCTGCCTCGGGCACCGTGCCCCATTGGTTTGCGTATTGCCTTATTTCTTGTGTCTCGGCCTTTGTGCCTATCTCGGTTTTCGTGCCGCTCCGATTTGCGTATCTGTATCGATTTGCGTGCCGTAGTGGTATGTGTGCCACCTTGGACTTTGTGCCATCCCGATTTACGTGCACGTACAGATTAACGTGCTGCCTTGGTTTGCGTATCACCTTCGACTCCGCACCGTATCGATTTGCGTGCATACGTCGACTTGTATGCCGTATTAATTTGCGTGCTTCCTTGAATCTCGCTCCGTCTCGATTCGCGTGCACGCCTCGATTTGCGTGTCGCGTTGATTCGTGTGCCATCCCGATATTCATGATTTCCTTGATCTACGTGTGCGTCTCGATTTACGTATACGTTGTCTCCTGTTCATTTCGATCTTTGAGTCATCTTGATTCTCGTGCGCGTCTCGATATACATGCATGTCTCGGTTTGCGTGACTATATCAGTCCGCGTGCCTCGGTTTTCGTGCCAGATGCCTGCACTGCTTGCGGGACCTATACGGTATATTCTTCTGCCATCCTCCGTGATTTGCTTTATTATTTTATTATTTAATTCTAATGATTGTTTATTGTGTGTTCTGAGGACCTCGATGGACGTGCTAGCTTGGATCCAGATCGTCGAATACTTGCTTACCTAGCCGAGCCCTCTAGGCAAGTATCCCTTGCTCATCGGCGGCTCTTGCCATCTCTCCTGGATTTTATTGTATTTAATTTATTGTATAACCATGAGTAGTATAGCTTAGCAGTAGAACTGCCATGATAACCTAGACTAGCTTGGTCTGATATTGGGATAGACCGTATCGGACAACTCGGATGGGTCATCCACACCTCCGAGGACACGAGCACGACTCACTTGTATGGATTGTCCCTGTATGCCCCGTGTCCGACTCGTGGTCGGGTAACGGCTTGGCGAACTATTCTTGTGGCTGTGATTGCGCTTGGGTTAGAATTATGTATATGTGCTGTGATGCGCCTTGCGAGGCGGTTATTTTATTATATTATGCATGTTGGCTTGGCGCCCAGTACGCATTGTAGTGCTGCTGGAGGCCGGGACTTAGTGGTCTCAGGTTCGATTGGTTTCCAGTACGCATTGTAGTGCTGCTGCAGGCCGGGACTTAGTGTTCTCGGCTATCAATTTGTTCCCAGTACGCATCGTAGTGCTGCTGGTAGCTGAGACTTAGCGTTCTCAGCCTGCGATTCTGCGATTCTACGGCGGGTTGTGCCGAGTGTTTTAGCCCCTATTCGTAGGGTGCTTCCGTCCAGATTACAAAGGAGATTCTGCCGGATTTTTTCAGAATTTCCAGTTGGGAATTTGGTTGGAAGGATTAGGCAGAACCATTCCTTTGGTTTGCGGGACTGAACTCATGCATGTTCTTCTTGGTATAGCATTCCTGATCTCATCGTCTGCTAGGTAGACTCCCGACTAGATTAGTCGCCTAGCGTCTTGACCTGTCTTGTCCGCCGGATTGTGTAAGGAGAGCGGTTCTACTCGGGTAAAGGTCTGCAACCCTGGTCCTTGTTTGGTTTAAGGGTTGTGGATCTGATCCAGAGTGGTTCACGCAATCCTTGCCTTTCGACGGTATCACTCATTGGACTCTTGACCCGTAACCCTTCTTTTTAGATGGTGTTCTAGTTTAGTTTGTTATCCCATTGTCTGTCCTGTCTGCCGGATTATGTAAGGAGAGCGGTACTACTCGGGTGAAGATCTGCAACCCTGGTCCTTGTTTGGTTTAAGGGTTGTGGATCTGATCCAGAGTGGTTCACACAATCCTTGCCATCATCCGACGGCGTTGATTAAGTGCTGACCCGTGTGTTGGGATTTTGATCTGATTCGAGGATTGACTATGAGGAGATATGATATTGAGATAATGATTATGGTAGACTAAGTGGGTTCTTAGATAGTGTTGCTAGTTCTTTGGTGATGTTCTAATTTGATCAGATATGTCTTCGAGGACTTTTGGATTTTGGATACTGATGCGAGTGTCTCGCGGAACGAGGAGGATATCGAGGGTATTATTATATGATTTTTACTCGACTTCCCAAACGCCCAATCCGGTACCTTTGTGTATTCCGGTAGTTAGAGAACCTGGTTGATTGCTGTGTCTTGGTAGTTGAGGGGCTTGTTTTCTAGTGGCTTGTGATCATTGTCTAGGAGGATTCTTGTGAGTCTGAGGGCCTAGCATTGTTAGGGGAAATGAGATTGGTATTTGGTGGTTGTCTTTATTGACGTGATATTCACTCCCTCATGGATGGGAGACACTTGATAGATTGATTTGGTGGATAGACCGACTTGATGATTGGAGCTGTAGGCTCCCATATATGCTTGAGATGTTATTATAGTAGAGTTCTAGTCTTGTACTTGACCTGATATCCATGCCACGATGTGGGCAGATGACTTCTTGTGACTGACAGAGTTGTCCTTGTCCCAGACCTGACTACCTGTATCCGTGCTATAAGTCCAGCTTACCCCGTGAGGTACTGGCCCTGACCTTGCACTGCGGTGCCCTTTGTCTATTGGCACTTTGAGGTGCTACTTCCATGATTATATGGCATTGCGATGCCATCTTGATATTCTGGCTATATTATATGATTACCTGCACGGGTATCTGGTAGTTGGCCTATAGTTTTAGCGTGGTTAGGATTGCTTGCTTGCTTGTTGCATAACACTAAGGATGGATCACAACTGGGACTATAGGTGCCGAGGCTGATTCTTACTTAGCGTTCTCGTACTGAGGTACGACATCTAGGAGGATGAGCATGTGACCACGGCATGTGATTTCGGATAAATGTAGGGTTAATCTAGGCAACTAAAAAATGGTTGAAGCATTGGGAGGGAACGGAATCCCGAGATCGTACATTACCGGCCGCCACAGGCTCGTCCTGGCGCGTCGGGGTTGGCCGCCACGGATATGGCAGTATCCGACTACTATATGTACTCCTGCTTAGCACGGTGGCCTTCCGAGGGACCGTGCATACCTACCTGCTATGTGTTATTTGGCCTCGCTAGCCCTTGCGGGATATAGCACGATCTGAGGATTCCTATATGGCATTGTTGGGGTAACCCAACCACCACATAGACAGCCGTAGACATTTGAGTAGCCGCTTATTTATATAATTGTTTGGCTTGTTGCTTGCTAAGCTGGCTGGCACGTAACGCTGTCCCGGTGCAGTAATTCGTTCCCTTGTTCTTGTTTGATGTAGGGATGGGTTACTGCTCCGATGACAGACTACGATCTCCAGTTAGCGATGCAGGCATTAGTGTATGTTAGGATGATTGTGATGATTGTTGAGTTACTTTTGGGAATAACTGAGGAACATGGACTATCGTAGTGCATGATCCAACCCATGTTCTTGTTTGATTGTTGGGTTGGTTATTGTGCTACGATAGGCTATCGACCGAGGTTACGACCAGAATACTTTTAGTTGTTGGATTGTTATCGTGCGTTGGTACCGCACGATCCCTTACCTCATTTACTGTTTTTAGATGTTATTTCTGTTATATTATATCCTGCTGGTTTTCTTCGCCTGTCCTTGAGCCTTCCTTTCTGGTACTTGCTACGGTTGGCCTGACCAACCCTGGATTGTTCCCAGATTGCCTGTGACTGACCATATAGATCTTCCAGACTTGACTTGGAGGACGTGCTTCAGTTCCTGACCATGAGGGAACTGTGTGGGAAGGTATTATTGTCTACATTATTTCTTATTGTAGACTCTCTGATTATCATATGAGTATTTCCTGTTTTTCATATGATTATCTCTCTTGTCGTTATTTTATTGATTATTGCCTGTGGATATGAGATCAGATTTAGGCCATAGACTGCTTGCATGCTAGGATACCCAGCAAGATTGACAGCCACGATCGCCGTATGACGTTTTATACCTCATACGGAGTAGCTGGCCTAGTCCGTCCCTGTATTTCGGTACTGGGGCGTGACAAGGTTTTATTGGTGGCCCATGCAGGTCTCGTTTTGGGATGTTGGGTATCACATGATTATTGATCTCAGTCCACTATTCCTTGGGATTCTAACTTGCTATACACTTGTCCTTCGCTCCCTTGAACCTGTGAACTGGTCCTCATCTCTACTTAGACCTATCTTGCTTGGCCATGTTTTATTCGTGTTATCTACCTCTGATCCTTGTTTGATAGATATGATCCTATAGTTGGTCATGTCGATCACCTTATTTGATGAGATGTTATCTCCATCATTTGGGCTACATGATTATTTATCTTGGGTTCTGTACTTTCTACCGGTGTTTCACCTTGGTTGATTTCTTGTTATCACTTTCGTGCGTTGACTTCGTGTTGACTTAGTATCATTATCGCCCTCTTCGAGCGTTGGCTGGATTGCTGCGGAATGAAGATTTCATCAGGACTCTGAGATTGGATATTTTAACATTTGTTGAGTATACGAGGGATATTCTCGTATCGATTCGGCTTCCTTGATTCCGGACAGTTTCGCACCCATGATTATCTGTTTCAGATATTATTTTTATAGATATACTTGCTATACATTATATTTTGATATGGATTCTTGATTTGGAGTATTTTTCTACGGATATGGAGTATTTTCCTAGAAAAGCTATCTTGTGGTTATTATTGAAGATATTTTCGGATGTGTGATACGATTCACCTGGATTTTGGATTTTGATGGTTTTCTAGGACTCGTTATATTGTTAGAGATTTTGTGATTTTAGTGAATTGGATATTTGGGTTATGGATTTGGTTCGTTTTGGGTATTTGTCGAGAGTACCGGATGACCCTAGTATACCTTGACGGCGTGGTAACGAAAGTTGCAGCCGATCGATTATAGTGCCCTGATGCATCTTTTGCAGCCATTCCGGATGGCGTGGCAAGGAATGATCATGACACACATTTTTCGAATATTAGTAACTACGGTCATCGGTTCGAGACATATCCTGTATTTTATGATTTGTGAGGATTTTTATGCAGTTGGGATTTTACGTTTTCTGACATTGTTTTCGACATTCTATACTTGTTTTGATTTATGGGGTTATTTCGTGTATGCGAGACTTTGATTTTCGAGATTCTTTCGATGTTTTCGATTTACCTTGCGAGTTGATTTATTTAGCGAAACTTGTTCTCTTTGATGTTTTCATATTGAGATTTGGTTCGTTTCTTATTGTATTACTTGATTTCTGTAAGGTGGGTAGAGTTTTCATGGTACCTATATGTACTAGTTTTGAAAATTTTATATACATGATTTCGAAATTTCGAGGACAAAATTTTTGTAAGGTGGGTAGGATGTCAGATCCCTATTTTTGAAAATAGGTATATGACTGTATTTCGACTGTATTTCGTATTTTGGAGGATTTTAATTTTGGGGTATATTTGAAATTTTTATTATTTTATTGGAGGTGATTTGCCCTCATTAATTATTTGTTATTAATTAAATTCCTTGATCCCTATATCTACCCTCCCAAAAGAAAACCCAAACCCTAACCTAACTCTCACTCTCCCTCACTCTACTCTCTCAGCCGCTCACCCCAGCCCCACTCTCTCATCCCTCTTTCCTCACTCTCTTCCTCTCTCTCTCGGCCTCCGCCACCCTCACACGAGCGCCGCCTCCCTCCGCTGTGGTCGCCCCGCCTCCAGCCGCGACCACCACCACTGTCAGGGCCTCCGGCCCCCTGCCGCTGTTCCCGTCTTCTCCGGCCCCCAGCACTACCTCCGTCGACGCCAGCGCCGCTATCTCCCCCGTCCCTTGGCGCAGCTGCTGCCGCCGCCGTCCTTTCTCCACCGCGGGGCCGACCCGACCTGGCCGAGCACCCCCCTTGGTGAGCTCCTTCTCCCCTATCCCTCTGTTCCCCCTCCACCGGTGGTCTGACCCGACCATGGCCGAGCTTCTCCGCACCCTCTCTCCCCTCTCTTGGGCTGTGAGCTCCTCGGGGAGTGAGCCCCTCGATCGGCGCGCCTCGGGCAGGGTGCTGCCTCGAGCAGTGCGCTGCCTCGTGCAGCGTGTCACCTCGGGCAGCGCCCCCCCTCGGTTGGTGCGCTTTCTCGTTGCCTGTGTTTCTAGGACGCGTGCACCTCGATGTACGTGTCAGTCACATTTTCGTGCCACCTCGATGCACGTGCTGCCTTGGGCAGCGGGACGCCTCGAGCCCCGCGCTGCCTCGGGCACCGTGCCCCATTGGTTTGCGTGTTGCCTTGTTTCTTGTGTCTCGGCCTTTGTGCCCATCTCGGTTTTCGTGCCGCTCCGATTTGCGTATCTGTATCGATTTGCGTGCCGTAGTGGTATGTGTGCCACCTTGGACTTTGTGCCATCCCGATTTGCGTGCACGTACGGATTAACGTACTGCCTTGGTTTGCGTATCACCTTCGACTCCGCACCGCATCGATTTGCGTGCATACGTCGACTTGTATGCTGCATTGATTTGCGTGCTTCCTTGAATCTCGCTCCGTCTCGATTCGCGTGCACGCCTCGATTTGCGTGTCGCGTTGATTCGTGTGCCATTTCGATATTCGTGATTTCCTTGATCTACGTGCACGTCTCGATTTACGTACACGTTGTCTCCTGTTCATTTCGATCTTTGAGTCATCTTGATTCTCGTGCGCGTCTCGATATACGTGCATGTCTCGGTTTGCGTGACTATATCAGTTCGCGTGCCTCGGTTTCTGTGCCAGATGCCTGCACTGCTTGCGGGACCTATACGGTATATTCTTCTGCCATCCTCCGTGATTTGCTTTATTATTTTATTATTTAATTCTAATGATTGTTTATTGTGTGTTCCGAGGACCTCGATGGACGTGCTAGCTTGTATCCAGATCGTCGAATACTTGCTTACCTAGCCGAGCCCTCTAGGCAAGTATCCCTTGCTCATCGGCGGCTCTTGCCATCTCTCCTGGATTTTATTGTATTTAATTTATTGTATAACCATGAGTAGTGTCTTAGCAGTAGAACTGCCATGATAACCTAGACTAGCTTGGTCTGATATTGGGATAGACCGTATCGGACAACTCGGATGGGTCATCCACACCTCCGAGGACACGAGCACGACTCATGATAGAGTTGCAAAGTTTATTTGTATATTCTATTCTATTGAAATATGTCATGTATTATTTACCTCTGAACATGTTTTCTACAAAAATATTATCCACAGAATTGAAATCAAGCCAAGATATTCATTTCAATCAAAATCAGAACAATGATTACAAATGGGTATCAAAACTTCAAATACATGATAAATGTAAAAGAATTATTTAGGAGGAGTAATGATCTCCTGAATACGAACGATTACATTATTCATCTTTTCATCATGAGCTTTCTTGATTCGCTCTGCTGTTTCTGCTCCAATCATTCGTTGGTCATATTCTACAATAATAGAGCTACGGCGATTGGTCTCCTCAATCTGATTAGTTTGCATCAAATCTCGCTCATGCTGTAAAACTTGACAGCGTTCAGCTGCAGATTTTCGATCAGTAGCAATCTTTGATTGTTCTGTTTCCACAGAGGCAATTTGCTCCTGAATACGAGCTAGCTCTTCCCTCAGCTTTCTAAGTTCTTCAGCTTTTGACGCTTCATTTTGCTCTAGGCGTTCCATATTCTGACGAGTACTTATGATTTCTTCGTCTTTCGCCATTAGCTCTTTGGAAGACTGAGCGAGGAATTCTGTCAGAGCAATGTGCTGAGCTTGAGCTTCATTCTCCAATTGAGCAATCTCAGCTGCAGTCAGAGAATTAACGTCCTCCTTTTTAATCTCCCAATATTTATGGATGCTTGCTTCCAATTCATTCAGGAGATGTTCAAAGAAGACACATTGAGTCTCATAACCAGATTGTCTCAAAGCTGAACGTGGAAAACTTGTCGCCTCTCGAAGACTCGAAAAGGGCATAGTTTCATCTTTCATGAATCGTCTCGAATATGTGTCCAGATATGTATAAATAATATCTGAATACATCCCCATGACTTTTGCTATCCCTGTGTCAAAACTGGGAGTCGCTGTAATAGTAGGGGAAGGAGCAGGAGGAGCCTCTATTCTTGGAGCTGAAGTTAATGCCTTTGGAGAACTCGGCAGATGTGAACTCCCCTCACCCACTTCAGTTTGAATAAGTGGGGCTTGAGTAGAACTCATAGCCGGTGCAGTTCCTACAGCTGTTGGAATCAAAGAAATATGATCAGAAATTTAAAGACAATAAAACCAAGACAAGACAAAACTTTGATGAATAAAATATTACCTGGAGTTGGTTCATATTCAGTCTCCTTCGGATCATTCAATCCGGCTCTTAGTCTGTTCAGGGTACTTTCTGACACGGGATTTATTTCACTGCTTCCCGCCTCAGAAGTACTCGGAATTTGAACTCCTATTTCCAGATGCCTCTCCGGTTCTGGTGTCAACCCTGAGTGTTGACCAATGGTCTTTAATGCATCGATTGGTGTTTTAGACGGTGATTCATCGTCTATCTCCATGTCTTCTTCTCCAGAAGAATGAAACGACGGTTCATAGTCAACTTGTTCGCTCTCTGAAGTTTCAACAATTGGATTGAGAGGAGTGGCTTCCTTCACTGATTCTCCCGAAATCAGTAAGTCATTAGCCATTTCAGTCTGATGCTCGGCCTCTACCGCAGGTTGACTAATTTTCTGCGCATCATCGGCCATTGGTGGAACTGAGCCTATATCAGAAGGCCTAGAAGACCCAGCAGTTTCAGGAATCTCTTCTTCTTCTGTCTTTACAGAAAAATCAAAAGCAGCTTGCTTTTCTGCAGCCAATCGCATAGCACGATCGGTGGGACTCTCTGCATCCAGACAAATTACGGATTTAGTTTTTGAAACTATTACTTTCCTTCCTATTCTTTTGGTTAAAGGAACAGTAGGATAATTGTCTATTGGATCACTACCTGCTTCATCAACATCTGTGGCTCGTTCAGAAACAGGAGAATTCCCGGGAATAGTAATTCCTCCGCGACTTCGAGTCTCTGCTCGAGTAGCTCTTTTTGCGGCAGGACCCGCAGCACCTTTACTCCTCTTCCTCTTCGGTGTATTATCAACAGATATACTCGCTTCAGCACTCCCGATAGGCACATGCAATGGTTGATGAAGGTCATCAGAGAAGAAAGTTTCCAAAACATCATCATCAACTTCATCGGTGGCCAGAGGATCTTCTTTTTCGTGACAATCCCTAGGCAAGGCGGATTTGGTTGATTTCTTTTCAACATGAATAAAGCTTTTACCTAAGATGCTAAATTTTTCATCAAAGGTATTAGCTGATACATAAAATCTGGCATAGGACGCCAATATCTTAGCTCCTCTCCGATAGTTGACCGGATCTGGCATAGAAAAAGTAGCCCCTGTACCTTTGGCAATGTAATATAGCCAAGCTCTGGCACCATCAACCAACCCGCCTTGATGAGCAAAACACGTCGTTGTATTGCCCACATGCAACTGATCGTAACCAAATTGACGAGCAAATCTGCTCGGAAGATATGGTTCTAGATATGTGATGTTGTCACGGCGGCAAATTAAATGAGATGGCCTGATTCTCTTTAGCCATTCATGTTGGACATCATCCAACTCATTAGCACCAACGCCGTCAATCAATCTCCCGGGCATGGTCTCATAACCAATAGGGGGAGGAACACAGGTGAAGCTCCATAGTTCTCCCATGTTCAAGATGGTTCTGCAATCGGTTAAAGTGTCATATCTCCATTTCGGTATGTGCTTGTACCTTTCAAGGAAAGTATCATCTGGCCTAGCCATCCCAGAACTCATCAGAGATTCGAAATGCAGAAGCAGCCATCCAAACAAGTATGTAAAGGGCATTTCTACCCGAGGAAAGGACGTTAGGCTCTTCCGTGCCAATTCGAACATCCTATCTGTGTATGCCCTTAATCCGGCATTCAGACGGCAGGTCATTGCCGTTAATAGATCCATCTTATACCCAAAACCCAGACGGACTGCTGCGAAGACGACTCCTCTGTGCATCCTGTCTGCCGAACAGGTGCCAGGAACTACGAATTTCCTCAGCCAAAGAGATATGAATTCGGCCAGATGACCTTCAACGGACAATTCTCGGCCACCCTGCTTAATATAGGTTTCTAACCTATCACCGGCCTTGTAGCTGTCGATGTCTTCTTCGACGACAATGTCATCATGATTAGTCTCCCGGATTAATCTGTTAATCTCGGCTTGACTCAAGGGCTTGAATTTACCGACATACTGCTCGGTCTTTTTCTTCTTTTGAACTTCGTCAGTGCGGCCTTGAAACAAATAAGCCATCCACTTCGAAGAATAGCAATTGGAGTCCCCCTCTCCACCTTGTCCCTTATAAAAAGCTTTACAGATGCTGTAATGACACATTAATTCTTCAAATACATAAAGAATTAGTGGGTTGGCTGCAGAAATCTTATTCATTTCGTCAACAAAAGGGATATATTCTTCATATGGCAAATCTGCCGTTGGTAGCTGAGATATATATGCCATTTCATGAAGGGCGAATCCCATCTCGCCCTTTGGGGTCATAAAGGTGCCGGTCCGATAGCTATATCTCTCCGCTAATGCCAAAAACAGATCCGGGTTTGGTTTGAAACCATAAGCAGTACACTTAATGGCATCATATAAACCTATCGCCTTCAACTGTGCACCGAAGTTCTGCAAAATCCATCTCACTAGAGCAGTCCATCTAGTGTTCTCTGGATTTACTAGACCAGTCAGCCTCATTGACTGTTTTGGGTAGATGGCATTCTTTAATTGAGCAAATTCGTTGGCAAAAATTGGGACTCTGACTGGCTTCAGCAGTGCCGAGTCCTCAGGAGGGATGGTAGCAGGTAACAGTCCTCGCAGAGATGTGACATGTGGTTCAGTACCACTGCGGAATCTCCCTTGACGATATCCGATCCACCCAGCCTTAGCTTGTCGGGATGGAGTAATATCCCACTTCATCTGTCTTTGCTGGCCCGAATGGAATAAACGGGCTATGTTGATACTCTTTGTCAAACCAGTCAAATACATTGGCTGATTTACATCACCATCCCTATAGTAACTGTATGATACTTTGTCCAAAGCAGGCTGGGAATTCATGTCAATAGCATCTCCAAAAAGGAATGCTGGCTTCAAATGGGCAACACCATCTACACTCTGTAACGGCAGTCCACTCATCAGGTTCAGCAAAGTATCATCTTTCTGATTGGTCAACAGAGCTATTCTGGTGGAAGGTCCGTCAAATTAGGGAAAACGAACATGTGATAGATCACTTCTATAATTATTTCCCATACTTCCTTCAAATTCTGCTTCCTGAGCCAGAATATCCACTGCAAATGAAGAATAAAGTATTAAAAAATCTTCAATGTCAAGAGATGATAAAGTTTAAACATACGCTCAGTTTTTACTAAGCGTACAGCTCAACATACGCTCAGTTTTTACTAAGCGTACAGCTCAACATACGCTCAGTTTTTACTAAGCGTACAGCTCAACTTACGCTCAGCGTATAGCTCAACATACGCTCAATTTTCTTTAAGCGTATGGCAGACTCAAGGTTCAGCGTACGCTCAATTTTCTTTAAGCGTATGGTAGACTCAAGGTTCAGTATACGCTCAGTTTTCTTTAAGCGTATGGCAGACTCAAAGTTCAGTATATGATCAGTTTATCTTAAGTGAATGATTTTAAAAAGTTCAGTTTATGATCAGTTTGAGCGTATCAGCGTATGGTTGACAAGATGATCATCAAAAATTTACGCTAATACAGGAGTTAGCGTATCTCAATGAGACAAATTGCCATAGCATATTCTTTTAAGATAGTGTATTTTGATATTTCTATCAAAAATACGTGTATCTTACATATATACGCTCCAAACATATTTTTCGTAAAAACGAAAAACATGGAATACGGCTGAACCCTAAAGAGGGAAGCGTATTTGCTGATGTATTGACCCTAAAGAGGGATACGCTCTTTGAGTTCTGTTCTAACCAGAGCCCTAAAAAGGGAATAGTTATTTGTTCATCATCGTCGTCCTTACCATAAAGAGGTTTCAATGGCCGTTCACTGTGTAAAACACACTGACTGGTCGTCTTCTTGGTGGTAGCAGTGTCGACGGCAGGATGAGATGACTCTTCAGGGGCTTTCCCCTTTCCTTTCGCAGCAGCATCAACCTTGGGTGCCATTAATGGAGATGGAGTTGAAGACGAAGAAGAAGAAGAAAGATCTTGAGTTTCTAAAAGCGCTTTTCTCTCTCAAAGGCAAAAGCTGTGGTAAAGAAATAAAATAGGTTTTTGAAGACCTATTTATAGAAGAAAGAAAGAAGTTCAAACGGCGGATATTCTTTAAACAAAATCCCTAAAGATTTGCACTGATATTGAGGAAGATAACAAACTCATGCCAGCGTGTCAGGACTTATTCTCACTTTAAAGTTCAAAGTAATTTTAAACTTTTGAAATTCATAAAGTTCGAAAACTTTGAAGGGGGTCTTGTAGGGTGTAAAAAATTATGACACGCTGACATGAAACTCAGTCCAAGTCATACGCTCAAAGCCATACGCTCAGTCCAAGTCATACGCTCAAGGTCATACGCTCAGTCAAGACCATACGCTCATCCAAAGGCCGTACGCTCAGTGAATATTTTATTATTTTCTGAGATGACAGCACAGCATATATTTAATAAAGGATGAATCTGACACTTCGTCTTTCGTGCAAAGACAGCTGTCCAATGAAGACTAGCCGTCGTATAGGTATTCGAAGAGTCGGTTTTGTCTTTTACGACGACAGCTCAGCATCTCTTATAAATGTAAAAGCCATCATTACTGTCAGTTTTGACAGTCTGGCAGCCATCATATCCGCAGTCACGACACTCGAGAAGATTTTGTCAGTTATTGGAAGATATGGCGTATCAAAGAAGATTGATGATGGCCACGTGTCTACTTATTCAAACATGCCATGTGTCTACTTATTCAAACATACAACTCCTTCCCAACAAAGTGAGCGTATGGATCTCATACGACTCCTTCCCAACAAAGTGAGCGTATGGATCTCATACGACTCCTTCCCAACCAAGTGAGCGTATGGATCTCATACGACTCCTTCCCAACCAAGTGAACGTATGGATTCCATACGACTCCTTGTCAAGTGAGCGTATAGCTTCCATACGACTCCCTGTCAATAATGTGAGCGTATCAACTTTATATGGTTCTACGCTGTCCAAGTCCGCGTATGCAAGACATGTACCTTCAAAGCTAGCATATGACTCTTCTTCTAAAGCAGCGTATCACAGCAGTTGTGTCCAGGATGATTTTCAATGTGCAGTTAACACACGTTCTCACGTGTTCTGCACTCAGTTATCCACTTCTTCAGAAGTTATGCAACGTGGCATTCATGCCATCAATCTCTCCTGAATATGCTCAACTACTTTCAACCGCATGCTAATGTGTCTCCATCAGAATTTGCCACGCGTCCCTGCAGTTATGCACACGTCAAGTAAATACCTGAGCGTATGCTTAAGGACAGTTATCCTGAACTCTATAAAAGAGAGTTTCTTCATCTTCATCAGACACGACAGTCAATTTCAGAGAGAACAGAGAGATTGCCCAGTTGTTGTCCAAGTTCTTCGAAGTTCAAGTTTTCTTCATCGCATCGTCCAAGGGATAAAGTAATCGTCTTCTAGATTAGATTCCTACAGTTGTAATTTTCTCAGATACAAAATAAATAAAGTGAATTTATTTATGGAAAACACATCGTCCAAGGGATAAAGTAATCGTCTTCTAGATTAGATTCCTACAGTTGTAATTTTCTCAGATACAAAATAAATAAAGTGAATTTATTTATGGAAAACAAATTGGCGACTCTGCTGGGGAAAGCTGTCTCCTCCAACGAGATAGCAACAACTCAATACGATACTTCGTCGATCGGCTTGACGAAGAAGACGATGGTTGTACAATTCGACCAATCGACTTATGAAGAAATGCTCAAGGCGAAGGAGGGCCGCACTGCTTCCTCCGCTTTTCCTGCTGCCAAGAAGAAGGGACGCTCTGTCTATGTCCCTAAGTCTTCTTCAACAGCCCAAGACGCTTCTGTTACTTCTCACGCTGACAAGAACACGTCTTCAACTTCAACTAAGCACACTTCGGCTTCTCTGAACACGGCAACAGTGGCTTCTCCTAGTCACGCTGACAAAGTTGGTTCTTTAACCAAGTCAGCATGTACAAGGAAAACCATCTCTGGACATGTCAAAGTCCTTTCTTCCTCTACTCTTACGACAGCAGTCGGCTCTTTAGCCATTGATGACTCTGAGCGTATGGCATTTAAAGGGCAGCGTACGGCAAAGGTAGCGTACAAAAGCCAACATCAGGCAGCGTGCGCTAAGCCAAAGCCAGCGTATGCTAATAAAAAGGCAGCATATGACCAGAAGTCCAAACTGAAGTCAGCGTATGCTAACAGATACAGTCCTTTGACTGTTTCTCAAAATCAAGCTGGGGGTTCTCTTCCACAGAACATACAAATGATTCCCCCTCAACTTGTACATCTTGTGCCAACCAAGGAGAAAGACTCTTTAGTCAACTCCTCTACTCCTAAGGTCTTTACCTCTGGAGTTAATTTGACTAGTACTCTTACTAGATCAAACAAAAGAAAACGCCTTTTGGCTAATTCCTCTAAAGATGGATTATTACCGACTCCCAGTCGGAATAACACCTATCTTCCTTCTCTCCAAATTTCTCGATCTGAGAAAGGCAAATTACAAGTATCCAAGACTGATATCAAAGTCAGATCTCCTACGGATCTTCGTGACAAGCTTAATCAGAATCGTCTCGGTTCTACTGAGACAAGTATATTAGACCCTGATGCAGAATATGCCAAAAATTATGTGGCTCAAATTAATCAGTCTTTATACACTCAAGAACCGAGAAGACAGAAGAACAAAAGACAAGTTTCTACACAGAAACTATCTTCAAGTACTTCCCAATCTGTTCCTACAGATCTCCGGGAGTATTTGCAAAATAAACGGAGAATTGACACTCCATCAGGCTATGATATTGCTCATATTTGCCATAAAAAGCATGGTTGCAACTTCCAACCTCGAGTTGTAATTCAATGTTGTTGTTCACCAAAAAGACAATCTGTTTTCGAACGGATTCAGTATGAACCAATATTGGATGAAGATGAACCTCTTTATGCTTCTGTCAACATGACCTCCAAAAATATTGGGGGTAGCATACGGTCTGATGATATATCAGACTCTGAAGATGGTGTTTATCTCGGCACCCGATCCAGGACCGGAGCCTTGGCCAGGGTCTCTTCTTCTTCTCATCCAAGTGGTAATCCGGAGATTACAGAGGACTTCCTTGGAGAATCCAATTTTCCAGTATTGACTCCCGTAAATAGCCCCGGGAAAGATACTGATTCACACAGTGATGATTCAGAACAGACTATTTTATCATCTATTCTTCGAATGATTACTACATACATGGCAGAGGGCAATCATGAACCTTCAACTAGCACCGAAGCTCATGAACAAAGGATTTCTTCCTTAGAACAACAGTTGCGAGCTATGGCAGATACGTTGAATGCTATGCACACTCTTATGCAAGCTCAGCATCAAACTCAGCAAGTCCAACAGACAGCTCCTCCAGTTATATTAAATACTCCTGATGTTCCAAACCCGGAACCCTCTACTATTCCGGGGGTACAATCTAATGTTCCTGTACAACCCACTCCAAGTCAGTCTGGAGCTGGGGGTGGTACATATGCTGCAATCCCTCCTCCCAATTACACTCAACAAGTTACAACTCCCCAATCTTCTGGAATTGTTACTAAAGAGTTAAGGAATCTCCGAACTCAATTCGAGGCATTCAAACAGAAGGATGGCTTACAAAGGTTAGGTATCAAGCAACCTTACCCGATAGAATAGAAGCAGGTATCATATCCTCCTAAATACAAGCCTCCGACTATCTCTTTCTTTGATGGGACAACTTCCCCAAGTCAGTTCATTAATCACTTTGAGGTAATGACTGATCAACTGCAACCAAGTGACGCCCTCCTTACTCGGGTGTTCGTTGGATGTCTCAAAGGAACGACTTATGAATGGTATAGAAGTCTCCCTGATGGGTGCATTACCTCATTTGCTGGTTTCAAGCAAATGTTTCTTGAACGATTCTATGAAGGGCTCAATGACATGACCATGTCAGCCCTCATAAGAATTAAACAGAAAAATAACGAAACCACCGAGGACTTCATTGAAAGATTTAGAAGAGAAGCCCTCAAAATGCCTCTCGGAACTCTCGATGCTGTTACTATCGATACTTGCAAGTCGAATCTCTTACCCATTATCAGCATGTGGACAGGGTCCACTCAGTTCCAAGATTGGCCTTCATTCATCGTCAGTGCCAAAGCTGCCGAGGTCAGTGCTGAAACCTTCAAGGGTCTGGGGGTACAAATGGCTCCCAAGGAATCAAATCAGAGTGCTAGCAATAGTACTCGACCCAACAATCGCAAAGGGAAAGAAGCTCTTGAAGTCAATCTCCAAAGCAGTAGTCAAGAGGTAAAGACTACCCAAGCTACTCCAGCTCCAACAAATCAACAACAGAGACCTCCTCGACCGAAGGAAGAATATTCTTTCGACGATGACGATGTTCAGGGCATCTTTGAATGCTTGCTCAAGGGTAACAAGATTCAATTGCCAAAAATCTAAAAGCCTGATGAAGCCAATAAGACAGATCATCCAAAATATTGTCCATATCATAGAATGCTGGGTCATACAATCCGGTCTTACTATGTATTAAAAGGGAAGATTCAAGAGATGATTAAATCAGGAGCTGTGACACTAACACCCAAAGACAAAATAGTCACAGCAAATGTAATATCAATGCAGTTCGGTGACTTCCCTCCCTTAATGTTGGAAAGTGGGATTGTTCCTATCCCCAAAGCAACTCTCGAAGTTGTAAACATCCCACCAGCACAGAATGACGGACTTGTTCCTGTCACAACTAAGAAGGGAGAGATCATGTGGATTCACCCGGATTTAATGATGGAGTTTGAAACGTCTTCCTCTTCTCCTCGGAAGACTCCATCATCTAAAAAGAAGCTCGGGAAGACTAAGTCATGCAATGTGACTTCTAGTTTTACACCCAATTTTTATCTAACCTCTACTTTCATCTCGGCAGGAAATTCACTCCCTACGGAGATAAAATCTGTACCTCAATTTGAAGATAGGTACAAGCCTGCTTTTCATCTATACAGTTCACAATCTCGTGAATTGATGGCGAAGATGGGTTATGATCTAGCCACTGCTCCTGGTTTGAACTCAGGCAAAGGACTCCGAGCACCTTTAGCCATCACTATGAGGCATAATCAATCTCGTGTTGGCCTTGGTTTCTGGAATGAAGCTCTCATCAAACATAAAATAACCAAGAGCAAGATAAAGAATTGCAACATGGTTTCCATAAACCCTGAACCAGAATCTGAAGTTGAAGTTCATGCTGGAACTTGATCAGGAAAAATATATCTGAAAGATTATGCTGAAATTCCTGAAGAAACTTCTGATGTCCCTCCGGTTACAGCTCCAATACCAGTCTCTACTGAAGAGCCTTTAAATGTTCCTGTTGAGACAGTTCCTTCTAAACCAACAGCAGCTGACAAAGGCAAACAACAAGTCCGCTTCGACAAACCATTGAAGAAGTCATCTCCTACAGGACTTGAAAAGCCTTATAATTTTGATATATTGGCTCAACTAGCCAATACCCCAGCTAAATTATCAATCTTCGAGCTCTTACGCCTCTCTAAAGAGACTCGAGAAACTCTAAGTGAAGCACTGCTGCAAGCAGAAACCTGCCTAACTCTTCTCAAGAAGTTGAAAACAGAATCTGTTTCTCATTGCCATAATGTATTGGAATTTATTCCAAACATTACCTTTACGCAGGACGATATGCTGCTAGAGGATAATCGACATGACCGTCCTTTGTATCATACAGGATATATCGATTCTATGAAGGTTGATCGTCTACTGATTGATCCAGGATCCGCTCTCAGTATTATGCCAAAAGCTATGCTAGATGCACTGAAGATACCTGTGCATAGTCTTTCCAGCACTATCACTACCATCTTGGGATTCAATCAAGGAAAAAGCGAGCCTTTGGGCAAGATTCGCCTCAAATTTCAAATAGGCGATCTTCGCACTAAAGTTACTTTTTACATCATCGACAATCATGGTTGCTCATACAATGCTCTATTGGAGAGACCATTCTTGCATGAACATAATGTTGTTCCTTCGACTCTTCATCAGTGCTTCAAATATGTTGATGATAATGGAGAAGTTCAAAAGGAGGTTGCAGATCTCTATCCATTCAAAGGAGTTGAAGCTTACTTCAATGACGCTCGCATGTACAAAGATGAATACTCAAAAGTCTTACAAGCTATGGATAATGATGATGAGATAGCAAAAGTTGGCACTTTTGTTATTCCTGTAAAAGGGCGTATCACTCCTCCGCAGTCTGTTAAATCATCTGAAGAAGGCTCACTGATAATTCCTGTCAGTGGACGTACTACTGTGTTGTATTCCCAAGCTCCACAAAGTTCACTGATAATTCCTGTCAGTGGACGTACCACTCCCCCTCCACCTTCTCAGGCTAGACCAGATACTCTAGTCATTCCAGTCAGTGGACGTACTACTTATCCACGATCTTCTTCAAGGGAGCTCACCTCTTCTGAGCCTTTTGTTATCGATCTTAATCGAAACAAAACTTCTGATCGCCCTTCCTCTCCCCCTTTTGTCATTAATTTGACTAAGTCTGATAAGGCTCAGCCTTCTGTTGTAAATACAGTATCTAATATTAATGAAGCATCTCCTTTGCAGTATATTGATGTCTGTAATCATGTACAAAGTTATTTACAATTGCTAGATAGCTTAGAGTCACTAATTATAGGGGTTGTTCAAACTCTTCATACAGACGTATCATTGGAATCTATACAAAAATCATACTTCGTGGTCCCTGCTAGAAAGAAGGGAGAAAGTCCGATCTTCTTTTATAAAGGACCCCAGAATCCTCCTAACTTGGAAGAAGATGACATAAACGACGATACTGGAAGGTTACAACTGCGTCGCTACAGTCAGCAATCCAAAAATATTATTAAGAATATGGGTTGTGACTTTAGAACCAGTCTCAATAATGGAAAAGGAAGAAGAATGCCTGTTCGAATTCCTCCATTAAAATACGGAAGGATAAAATGTGGTTTAGGTTACATTGCTCCTACCTCCTTTATCAACATCGTCCATGAAGATTCAAAATCCGATGAAGACGAACGATCTGAATCTTCCGATTCCCTTTCTTGGGATTCTGACACGAGTATTGGCGATCTCCATCGTTCTATTCTATCCATCAATATGGTCTCCGTTGGTGGCCCGAAAGAAAATGATGAAGATGAGGATGATTTTGAAATATCACCCGAATCGGAACAATGGGCTCAAAGATTAGATAATTAATGGAAATTCAGGTTCGAGCAGAGGGAACCTCCTACTGAAGATAAACTGATCCAAATTGATGTTGGTGAAGAAGGGTCTCCTAAACCAATATTCATCAGTAAAAGTCTTTCAGAAATGGATAAGCAAGACATGATTAAACTTATTCGTGATTATATCGATGTCTTTGCCTGGAGTTATGAGGATATGCCAGGACTAGATCCAAAGATTGCAATGCACAAACTTAATATCATGCCAAATGCTAAACCGGTCAAACAACAACAGCGACGATTTCGTCCAGACATCATGGATGCAATTGAAGCTGAAGTCAACAAGCTTATGGCTTCTGGATTTATTCGAGAGGAACAACATCCTGAATGGGTGGCTAACATCGTTCCTATCCTTAAAAAGACTGGCAAGATCCGAGTCTGTATAGACTTTCGCGATCTCAATGCGGCTTGTCCTAAAGACGAGTTTCCTCTTCCAATTACTGATGTCATGATCGATAATACATGTGGTTTCGAACGAATGTCATTCATGGATGGGTATTCGGGATACAATCAAATCAAAATATTCCCAGATGATGAAAAACACACTTCCTTCAGAACGCCGATCGGTACATACTGTTATACAGTGATGCCGTTTGGTCTTAAGAATGCAGAAGCAACATATCAGCGAGCAATGAGCACTATATTCCGCGAACATCTCCGGAAAATAGTCGAATGCTATGTTGATGATATTGC
Organism: Iris pallida; assembly: GCA_029216955.1. Classification (NCBI taxonomy): domain Eukaryota; kingdom Viridiplantae; phylum Streptophyta; class Magnoliopsida; order Asparagales; family Iridaceae; genus Iris; species Iris pallida. The sequence continues at coordinate 13,433,741 of JANAVB010037420.1, forward strand.
AGTCAAAAGTCGACGAAAGGAGGATCATATCCAAGATTTGAAGACTATCTTTGATTTAATGCGTCAGCATCAACTTAAAATGAACCCTACTAAGTCCTTCCTGGGTGTCTCTAGTGGTAAATTTCTTGGCTTCGTCATTACCGCTAAAGGTATACACGTGGATCCCGAGAAGATCAAAGCCATTCAAGAGATGCGTCCTCCACGTACCTTAAAAGAGCTACGAGGATTTCAAGAAAGAATTGCTTATATCAGGAGATTCATTTCCAACTTATCAGGACGCTGCAGACCATTCAACAAACTTCTGAAGAAAGGTGTATCTTTCGTTTGGAACGAAGAATGTCAAAAAGCATTTGACAATATTAAACAGTATCTCATAAACCCTCCAGTTTTGGTACCTCCCGTCTCGGGAATACCATTCCTTCTATATGTTCGAGCTATGGATCATTCTCTTGGTGCATTACTTGCTCAGAAAAATAAAGATGGCCATGAACAGGCTATTTATTATCTCAGTCGCACAATGACAGGTGCTGAACCGCGTTATTCTCCAATCGAGAAAGAATGCTTAGCATTAATGTTTGCTGTTCAGAAGACGCGACATTATATTATTGGTCAAACGATTCACGTCATTTCTAGAGTAAATCCCATCAGGATTATGATGAAGAAACCTGGTATTCTCAACTCCATACTAGCTAATTGGGGAATCTTGTTAGCTCAATACGATATGCATTATATTCCTCAGAAGTCAGTTAAAGGACAGGCTCTTGCTGATTTTTTGGCTGCTCATGTGATTCCAGAAGATTCTAAATTATATGATGAGATCCCAGATGAAGTTTGGATTCAAATCTAGTTTCTGAAGAAATTTCTACCTGGCGTCTATTCTTTGATGGAGCATCTAGAATAGGTCCTAACGGCGATATTGTCGCCGGAGTTGGGATTGTTCTTGTATCCCCAGAAGGATTAACTATTCAGAGGGCTTATTCTCTAGATCAATCATGTTCAAACAATGTAGCCGAATACAATGCATTACTCATCGGCCTTCAACTTGCTAAACACCTAGATATTCAATATTTGGACGTTTATGGAGACTCCAAGCTTATCATCAATCAGATCAGAGGAACGTATGAAGTTCGTCATCAGGATTTGATACCTTATCATCGAGCAGCACTCTCTATAGCCTCATCTTTTGAAGGTTTCTTTATTGAACATGTTCGACGAGCCTATAATGCAGAAGCTGATGCTTTAGCTAATCTTGCTGCTGTATTAGCTATACCAATCAGACGTCAGCAAGTGATAGTGGTTTATAACCGAGAACTATTCTGTGTTGAGAATAATTTGGCCTTGGCTTTTCCCTATAAACCAGACAAAAATTCTCTCAACCTTAATGCTGGATTAAAGTTTGACAAAATGTCCTCATCTTCTTCCGATTCTACTATGGAATATGACTTTTCTAATAAAACAGAAGCCATAACTGAAGACTGGAGACGTCCGTTTCTAGACTTTGTTTTGTATGATATACTTCCTGATAATCCGAGTGATGCAGCGTCTATCCGGCGTCGATCTCTCAGATTCTATTATAATCATACGACGAAGACATTATATCGTCGGTCTTACGACGGTCTTCTCCTTTGATGCATTGCTGGTGAAGAAGCACAACAGATAATCCGTGAAGCACGTGATGGTATTTGCGGAGCTCATCAACCAAGTCCGAAACTTCAAGATCGTATCCGACGTATGGGTTATTATTGGCCCACGATGGTGGCTGACGCTATTCAATATGCTCGGAAATGTAAAGCCTGTCAAATTCATGCAGACTTTATCCATCAACCTTCAGAGTTCTTACACCCAACAGCGGCATCATGGCCCTTTGAAGCTTGGGGCATGGACGTCATTGGTCCCATTAACCCACCATCATTAAGAGGACATCGATTTATTCTAGCAATAACCGATTACTTTTCCAAGTGGGCTGAAGCAATCCCGTTATCTGAAGTCAAAACTTCTAGTGTTATCAACTTCGTCAAACATCATGTTATCTATCGATTTGGTGTTCCTTGACGTATTATCCATGATAACGGACCGCAGTTCGTCAGTCAGAAATTTACTCGATTCTGCGACGATCATCGGATCAATAATTTAGCTTCTACAGCATATAATCCAGCAGCTAATGGATTGGCAGAAGCTTTCAATAAAATAATCATCAAACTCTTAAAAAGTTTGTTTCTTCCAATAAACGCAACTGGAGCGAGAAGCTTGGTGAATGTTTATGGGCCTACCGTACTACAGTTCGCAATGCGACCGGATGTACGCCTTTCTCTTTGGTATATGGGTGTGAAGCTGTTCTTCCCCTTGAGATCCAGATTCCTTCTCTCAGAATTGCAATTTCCAATGAACTTACAACAGAAAACAATGATCGTCTTCGACTTCAAGAATTGGAAGCTCTAGATGAAAAACGATTGTATGCTCAACAAAATATCGAGCTGTATCAAGCCCGAATCTCAAAGCTTTTAACCGAAAAGTCAAAGTCAGAGCATATCAGAAGGGAGAACTGGTCCTTACTGTCAGACGTCCTATGACCATGACACATATGAGCAAAGGCAAATTTGATGCGAAATGGGAAGGCCCATTCGTAGTAAACAAAGTCTTCTCTAACGGAGCATATCAACTTGCTTCTATGGATGGGAAAGTCATGATGATGCCTATCAATGGCAAATTTTTAAAGAAATATTATGTATAATATTTTCATCATTCCCCAGCAAATATAAAATTCTTCTCTACAAAAGTTATTTCGATATCGTTATCCCCAGAGGAAACTGATATTCCACCATGTATCATCTTCCCAGAGAATTTGATATTTTGTTTTATTAGATCCCCAGTGGTTTTAATAAAGATCTTGAATAGAAAATCATGTCCATATTACCTCTGAATTTTCTATCTCAGTATGTATCATATTTTCTATTCTATGAAAATGATATCTCGTCTTTTGATTTCCGAGTCCAAAGATCATGGAAAATAGAATCTAAAGATATCTTTATATCTGAATTCTGTTTTCTCTAATCAGTATTAAACTAAAAATCTTTGGTTTAGTATCATGATAGAGTTGCAAAGTTTATTTGTATATTCTATTCCATTGAAATATGTCATGTATTATTTACCTCTGAACATATTTTCTACAAAAATATTATCCACAAAATAAATCAAGCCAAGATATTCATTTCAATCAAAATCAGAACAATGATTACAAATGGGTATCAAAACTTCAATACATGATAAATGTAAAAGAATTATTTAGGAGGAGTAATGATCTCCTGAATACGAACGATTACATTATTCATCTTTCTTCATGAGCTTTCTTGATTCGCTCTGCTGTTTCAGCTCCAATCATCCGTTGGTCATATTCTACAATAATAGAACTACGGCGATTGGTCTCTTCAATTTGATTGGTTTGCATCAATTCTCGCTCCCACTGTAAAACTTGACAGCGTTCAGCTGCAGATTTACGATCAGTAGCAATCTTTGATTGTTCTGTTTCCACAGAGGCAATTTGCTCCTGAATACGAGCTAGCTCTTCCCTCAACTTTCTAAGCTCTTCAGCTTTTGACGCTTCATCTTTCTCTAGGCGTTCCATATTCTGACGAGTATTTATTATTTCTTCGTCTTTCGCCATTAGCTCTTTGGAAGACTGAGCGAGGAATTCTGTCAGAGCAATGTGCTGAGCTTGAGCTTCATTCTCTAATTGAGCAATCTCAGCTGCAGTCAGAAAATTAATATCTTCCTTTTTAATCTCCCAATATTTTTGGATGTTGGCTTCTAAATCATTCAAGAGATGTTCAAAGAAGACACATTAAGCCTCATAACCAGATTGTCTCAAGGCTGAACGTGGGAAACTAGTCGCCTCTCGAAGACTCGAAAAGGGCATAGTCTCATCTTTTATGAGTCGCCTCGAATATGTATCCAGATATGTATAAATAATATCTGAATACATCCCCATGACTTTTGCTATCCCTGTGTCAAAACTGGAAGTCGCTGCAATAGTAGGGGAAGGAGCAGGAGGAGCCTCTATTCTTGGAGCTGAAGTTAGTGCTTTTGGAGAACTCGGCAGATGGGAACTCCCCTCACCCACTTCAGTTTGAATAAGTGGGGCTTGAGTAGAACTCATAGCCGGTGCAGTTCCTACAGCTGTTGGAATCAAAGAAACATGATCAGAAATTTAAAGACAATAAAACCAAGACAAGACAAAACTTTGATGAATAAAATATTACCTGGAGTTGGTTCATATTCAGTCTCCTTCGGATCATTCAATCCGGCTCTTAGTCTGTTCAGGGTACTTTCTGACACGGGATTTATTTCACTGCTTCCCGCCCCAGAAGTACTCGGAACTTGAACTTCTATATGCCTTTCCGGCTCTGGTGTCAACCCTGAGTGTTGACCAATGGTCTTCAGTGCATCAATTGGTGTTTTAGACGGTGATTCATCGTCTATCTCCATGTCTTCTTCTCCAGAAGAATGAGACGACGGTTCATAGTCAACTTGTTTGCTCTCTGAAGCTTCAACAATTGGATTGAGAGGAGTGGCTTCCTTCACTGATTCTCCCGAAATCAGTAAGTTATTAGCCGTTTCAGTCTGATGCTCGGCCTCTACCGCAGGTTGACTAATTTCCTGCGCATCATCAGCCATTGGTGGAACTGAGCCTATATCAGAAGGCCTAGAAGACCCAGTAGTTTCAGGAATCTCTTCTTCTTCTGTCTTTACAGAAAAATCAAAAGCAGCTTGCTTTTCTGCGGCCAATCGCATAGCACGATCGGTGGGACTCTCTGCATCCAGACAAATTACGGATTTAGTTTTTGAAACTATCACTTTCCTTCCTATTCTTTTAGTTAATGGAACAGTAGGATAATTGTCTATTGGATCACTACCTGCTTCATCAACATCTCTGGCTCGATTAGAAACAGGAGAATTCCCGAGAATAGTAATTCCTCCGCGACTTCGAGTCTCTGCTCGAGTAGCTCTTTTTGCGGCAGGACCCGCAGCACCTTTACTCCTCTTCCTCTTCGGGGTATTATCAACAGATATACTCTCTTCAGCACTCCCGATAGGCACATGCAATGGTTGATGAAGGTCATCAGAGAAAAAAGTTTCCAAAACATCATCATCAACTTCATCGGTGGCCAGAGGATCTTCTTTGTCGTGACAATCCCTAGGCAAGGCGGATTTGGTTGATTTCTTTTCAACATGAATAAAGCTTTTACCTAAGATGCTAAATTTTTCATCAAAGGTATTAGCTGATACATAAAATCTGGCATAGGACGCCAATATCTTAGATCCTCTCCGATAGTTGACCGGATCTGGCATAGAAAAGGTAGCCCCTGTACCTTTGGCAATGTAATATAGCCAAGCTCTGGCACCATCAACCAACCCGCCTTGATGAGCAAAACATGTCGTTGCATTGCCCACATGCAACTGATCGTAACCAAATTGACGAGCAAATCTGCTCGGAAGATATGGCTCTAGATATGTGATGTTGTCACGGCGGCAAATTAAATGAGATGGCCTGATTCTCTTTAGCCATTCATGTTGGACATCATCCAACTCATTAGCACCAACGCCGTCAATCAATCTCCCGGGCATGGTCTCATAACCAACAGGTGGAGGAACACAGGTGAAGCTCCATAGTTCTCCCCTGTTCAAGATGGTTCTGCAATCGGTTAAAGTGTCATATCTCCATTTCGGTATATGCTTGTACCTTTCAAGGAAAGTATCATCTGGCCTAGCCATCCCAGTACTCATGAAGGATTCAAAATGTAGAAGCAGCCATCCAAACAAGTATGTAAGGGTATTTCTACCCGAGGAAAGGACGTCAGGCTCTTCCGTGCCAATTCGAACATCCTATCTGTGTATGCCCTTAATCCGGCATTCAGACGGCAGGTCATTGCCGTTAATAGATCCATCTTATACCCAAAAACCAGAAGGACTGCTGCGAAGACGACTCCTCTGTGCATCCTGTCTGCCGAACAGGTGCCAAGAACTACGAATTTCCTCAGCCAAAGAGATATGAATTCGGCCAGATGACCTTCAGCGGACAATTCTCGGCCACCCTGCTTAATATAGGTTTCTAACCTATCATCAGCCTTGTAGCTGTCGATGTCTTCTTCGACGACAATGTCGTCATGATTAGTCTCTCAGATTAATCTGTTAATCTCGGCTTGACTCAAGGGCTTGAATTTACCGACATACTGATCGGTCTTTTTCTTCTTCTGAATTTCGTCAGTGCGGCCTTGAAACAAATAAGCCATCCACTTCGAAGAATAGCAATTGGAGTCCCCCTCTCCACCTTGTCCCTTATAAAAAGCTTTACAGATGCTGTAATGACACATTAATTCTTCAAATACATAAAGAATTAGTGGGTTGGCTGCAGAAATCTTATTCATTTCATCAACAAAAGGGATATATTCTTCATATGGCAAATCTGCTGTTGGTAGCTGAGATATATATGCCATTTCATGAAGGGCGAATCCCATCTCGCCCTTTGGGGTCATGAAGGTGCCGGTCCGATAGTTATATCTCTCCGCTAATGCCAAAAACAGATCCGGGTTTGGTTTGAAACCATAAGCAGTACACTTAATGGCATCATATAAATCTATCGCCTTCAACTGTGCACCGAAGTTCTGCAAAATCCATCTCACTAGAGCAGTCCATCTAGTGTTCTCTGGATTTACTAGACCAGTCAGCCTCATTGACTGTTTTGGGTAGATGGCATTCTTTAATTGAGCAAATTCGTTGGCAAAAATTAGGACTCTGACTGGCTTCAGCAGTGTCGAGTCCTCAGGAGGGATGGTGGCAGGTAACAGTCCTCGCAGAGATGTGACATGTGGTTCAGTACCACTGCGGAACCTTCCTTGACGATATCCAATCCACCCAGCCTTAGCTTGTCGGGATGGAGTAATATCCCACTTCATCTGTCTTTGCTGGCCCGAATAGAATAAACGGGCTATGTTGATACTCTTTGTCAAACCAGTCAAATACATAGGTTGATTTGCATCACCATCCCTGTGATAAGAGTATGCTACTTTGTCAAGAGCAGGCTGAGAATTCATGTCAATAGCATCTCCAAAAAGGAATGCTGGCTTCAAATGGGCAACACCATCTACACTCTGTAACGGCAGTCCACTCATCAGGTTCAGCAAAGTATCATCTTTTTGATTGGTCAACAGAGCTATTCTTGTGGAAGGTCCGTCAAATTGGGGAAAACGAACATGTGATAGATCACTTCTATAATTATTTCCCATACTTCCTTCAAATTCTGCTTCCTGAGCCAGAATATCCACTGCAAATGAAGAATAAAGTATTAAAAATCTTCAATATCGAGATAGTATAAAGTTTAATATACGCTTAGTTTTACTAAGCGTACAGCTCAATTTACGCTCAATTCTTACTAAGCGTATGGCAGACTCAAGGTTCAGCATACGCTCAGTTTTCTTTAAGCGTATGGCAGACTCAAGGTTCAGCATACGCTCAGTTTTCTTTAAGCGTATGGCAGACTCAAGGTTCAGCATACGCTCAGTTTTCCTTAAAGCGTATGGCAGACTCAAGGTTCAGCATACGCTCAGTTTTCCTTAAAGCGTATGGCAGACTCAAGGTTCAGCATACGCTCAGTTTTCCTTAAGCGTACGGCAGACTCAAGGTTCAGTATATGCTCAGTTTATCTTAAGTGAATGATTTTAAAAGTTCAGTTTATGATCAGTTTGAGCGTATCAGCGTATGGTTGACAAGATGATCATCAAAAATTACGCTAACACAGGAGTTAGCGTATTTCAATGAGACAAATTGCCATAGCATATTCTTTTAAGATAGCGTATTTTGATATCTCTATCATATGCGTATCTTACAGATATACGCTCCAAACATATTTTTCGTAAAAACAAAAAACATGGAATACGACTAAACCCTAAAGAGGGAAGCGTATTTGCTGACGTATTGACCCTAAAGAGGGATACGTTTTCTGAGTTTTGTTCTAACCAGAGCCCTAAAAAGGGAATAGTTATTTGTTCATCATCTTCGTCCTCACCATAAAGAGGTTTCAATGGCCGTTCACTGCGTGAAATATGCTGACTGGCCGTCTTCTTGGTGGTGGCAGTGTCGATGGCAGGATGAGACGACTCCTCAGGGGCTTTCCCCTTTCCTTTCGCAGAAGCATCAGTTTTGGGCGCCATTAATGGAGGTTGAGTCGAAGACGAAGAAGGGGAAGAAGGATTTTGAGTTTCTGCAAACACTTTTCTCTCTCGAAAGCAAAAGCTATGGTAAAGAAATAAAATAGGTTTTGGAAGACCTATTTATAGAAGAAAGGAAGAAGTTCAAACGGCGGATATTCTTTAAATAAAATCCCTAAAGATTTGCACTGATATTGAGGAAGATAACAAACTCATGCCAGCATGTCAGGACTTATTCTTACGTTAAAGTTCAAAGTAATTTCGAACTTTTGAAATTCATAAGTTCGAAAACTTTGAAGGGGGTCTTGTAGGGTGTGAAAATTATGACACGCTGATATAAGACTCAGTCCAAGTCATACGCTCAAGCCATACGCTTAAGGCCATACGCTCAGTCAAGGCCATACGCTCATCTAAAGGCCGTACGCTCAGTGAATATTTTATTATTTTCTGAGATGACAGCACAGCATATATTTAATAAAGGATAAATCTGACACTTCGTCTTTCGTGCAAAGACAGCTGTTCAATGAAGACTAGCCGTCGTATAGGTTTTCGAAGAGTCGGTTTTGTCTTTTACGAGGACAGCTCAGCATCTCTCATAAATGTAAAAGCCATCATTACTGTCAGTTTTGACAGTCTGTCAGCCATCATATCCGCAGTCACGACGCTCGAGAAGATTTTGTTAGTTATTGGAAGATATGGCGTATCAAAGAAGATTGATGATGGCCATGTGTCTACTTATTCGAACATGCCACGTGTTTACTTATTCAATCATACGACTCCTTTCCAATTAAGTGAGCGTATGGATCTCATACGACTCCTTCCCAATTAAGTGAGCGTATGGATCTCATACGACTCCTTTCCAATTAAGTGAGCGTATGGATCTCATACGACTCCTTCCAACTAAGTGAGCGTATGGACCCCATACGACTCCTTGCCAACCAAATGAGCGTATGGATTCCATACGACTCCTTGTCAAGTGAGCGTATAGTTTCCATACGACTCCCTGTCAATAATGTGAGCGTATCAGCTTTATATGGTTCTACGCTGTCCAAGTCAGTGTATGCAAGACATGTGCCTTCAAAAGCTAGTGTATGACTCTTCCTCTAAGGCAGCGTATCACAGCAGTTGTGTCCAGAATGATTTTCAACGTGCAGTTAACACATGTTCTCACGTGTCCTGCACTCAGTTATCCACTTCTTCAGAAGTTATGCAACGTGGCATTCATGCCATCAATCTCTCCTGAATATGCTCCACTACTTTCAACCGCACGCTAATGTGTCTCCATCAGAATTTGTCACGCGTCCCTGCAGTTATGCACACGTCAAGTAACTACCTGAGCGTATGCTTAAGGACAGTTATCCTGAACTCTATAAAAGAGAGTTTCTTCATCTTCATCAGACACGACTACAGTCAATTTCAGAGAGAACAGAGAGATTGC
>JANAVB010037420.1:13450879-13528379 GCA_029216955.1 Iris pallida
TGGGTTAAAAATCAGATTATTGATAAAATTCGAGATAATCAGTCGTATAGTCCATCGTGTTGTAAAAGATATATTTAGGGAACATCGAATACATATTAAATACTGTAAGGCTTGGAAAGCTAGAGAACTTGCTCTATCCGAAATAAATGGTAGTTATATTGATGCATATAGTACTCGAAGAGTATGGTCTTAGAATTATTGAGACAAATCCAGGTAGTCAATGTTTTATGAAGATTACAGAAATAATAGGTTTGAAAGAATTTTTATTTGTGTCAAGGCATTGCATATGGATTTCTAAGGGGATGCTTACCTGTGATTAGTATTGATGCTACTTTTCTTTCCTCTAAATATAGAGGTATTTTATTTATTGCTTGTGCTCATGATCCTAACTATCAACTATACCTATTGCATATGCTGTTGCTGAGAGTGAAAACACTGATTCTTGGAATTGGTTTTTAAACGGTTTAAGAATATCTTTTGAAAGATTTTTTGATGCCTGAAATACAATTTCTTTTATATCGGATAACAGAAATGATTGATAATGCATGCGTGCTATTTTTTCGGAATCGTCTCATTTTTTTGTATTCAACATTTTAAAGAAAACCAAAAACGATTTGATCAAGGTAATGAAAACCAAATATGTAATAAAGCTTCTTGGTCACTAGTCAATTTCCAGAACCAAGTTTGCCCTCATAGCGCCATGTGTTGTGTTCTCGACACCGTACTTCCTTTTATAATCACATAGCTATATATAAAACATACAAACTATATTATTACTAAACATATAAAAAAAAAATTTATTGACTAACACAATTAAAATTAAATATACCTCTCCAGAAAATATCAGACTACATATGTGCGACTCACGTTGCTGCTTAATCAAATCTGTAGTTGGTCCCCCCGTATACAACCGTCGTTTTGGCTAGCCATCTGTAAAAAGATGGTTGTCAAAACGCATATGTAAGAGCATGATAGATTAGAGTTTCGGTTTATATGATTAGGGTTTGGATTATGTTAGGTTAAGTTCGGGTTGAGATTAGGGTTAGGATTAGGAAAATGGTTTGGATAAGGTTAATGGTTTAGTTTACGGGTTAGGGTTAAGGTTAATGTTAGGTTAAAGATTTAGCTTAGGTTAGGTTTTGTTAGGGGTTAGGGAGATGGTTGTCAAAGGGTTAAAGTTAAGATTTAGCTTAGGAAATTGGTTTGGATTATGTTAGGGTTAATGTTAGGTTAAAGATTTAGCTTAGGTTAGGGTTGGGATCTAGATTAGATGTAGATTAGTCTAAAGGGTTAGAATTAGGGTCTAATTAGGTGTAGATTAGTCTTAAGGGTTAGGATTGGGATGTAGATTAGTCTTAAGGGTTAGGATTGTGGTCTAGATTAGTCTTAATGGTTATGATTGGGATCTAGATTAGGTTTAGATTTGTCTTAGGTTAGATGTTATCATTAGAGTTAATATAAAATGCTAAAAGTATCATAATATAAAATGCTAACAAAATGATAATATAAATGCTAGATTAGATTTACTAACCAAGCCTTCTTCTTTTCTTCTTCTTCTTCTTCTGCTGCTTCTTCTTCTTCTCACTTCTTCTTCTTCTGTCTCCTTCTTACTTCTTCTTCTCCGTTCTCTTCTACTTCTCCTACTCCTTTTCTCAGATCTACTTTACTCCCCTCCAACCACCAACACCCGCACTTACTTTCACTCTGAACCAACCCAACGACAGAGAACCGAAGAAAACCGAACCAACGTGGACAAAAAAACCAACCAAACGAATTTCCGACATTGCGTGTGTCGGAAATTTTGGTCATGCCAAATTTCCGACACACGGTTTGTCGAAAATTTGACGAAGTCAAATTTCCGACAAACGGGTGTCGGAAATTGGGCTTGACCAATTTTCCGACACACGCAATGTCGATGCTATCGTTGACGCTAAATTCAATAACTTTTATCGTTTTCGTTAATTTTATATAAAATTATATCGCTACAGTAAATATTCTGTATATATATATATATAATATATATATAGATATATATATATATATCTATATATATATATATATATATATATATATATATATATATATGAAACCCAGTTTTTGATTTACAATTTATAAATTTATATAATATTATTACTATTATTATTATATTATGGGTTCAAAATTAATTTTAAAATTATAATTTGGATTTTTGGTTGCTGTTTGCCATTAAAATTGTTTTGATTGAAATCTTAATACAAACAGAACAGTGATACAATATAGGACTTAGATGTAGTCCTAGGAGTACACTTTTGTTTAAGCTGGGTCCTTAGTGCCAATGGAGCGAGTGGTAATGCGTTGACTCCGTTGACCGGCTGACGACGGTTATCGGTTCTCTGAAGGTGTTGATTGCTCTGGGTACTGGAGCTTGCTGAGAGGAGGAAGACGTTGAGTGTCTAGAACTGCCTCTCGGTGATTCTCTGTTGTGGATTCTTTTTGAGTCTTGTGTGTCTGAGTCTCTGTGTGTGTGTGAAGGAGATGATCCTTCTATTTATAGTTTTGCAGACTGGCTGCTCATGCGCGCATGCAGGATGCGCCGGTGTGGGGACGCCACGTGGAGGTTGCTGATGGAGGCACACGGATGCTGCGCCCTGATCGGGGGAGAACTCTTCATACTGCTGTTGTGAGCCGGCACGTAGCAGAGAGAAGATCTTTCCGTTGCTGAAATCTTGGATGAGTTGAGTCAAAAGACACGTGTCATCGACTCATGGTTCGAAGATCTCGGATTTGGTGGAGAGAAGTGATCTGGTGAGCTGCGCCTTGGATTGGGCGCAGGAGGAGGCTGCGGCTCATAACCTTTAGGAGTTACAAACCATTTGGGGCGCATGGCTTTTGAGGCGCATACAGGCGACTTTCCTTCTGTCTTTCGGATCAGAGAGCAGTCTGAGGCGCATGGCTTTTGAGGCGCATGCTGATTTGGACGCATGGCCGTAGAGGCGCATGCTGATGGTGGAGTGGCCACGTGGCAGTAGCCGTGGAAATAAAGTCATGATGATGCTGACGTTGTCGACGCTTCATTTTCTGAATAAAGCTGTCAATTGTTCAAACTTTGGGAGGCGTGCTGCCAACTCTGTCAGTTCAGCATTTAATGTTGGTGACGTTCGATGGACAGCTGAGTGGGCACGTGGGTTGGCATTCCACTCGGTATGGAGATGTGTGAGGGCGCACCCTCTGTAATGTGCCGAGTACTGCAGGGCGCGTCTGGTGATGCGCCTGATGCCGAAGGGCGCGTCCGTGTGATAAGCTGTCTGGCTGGCGCATCGGACATGTCTTTTAATGATGCGGCTGTCTCGCTCTTCGAGTGCCATAAATAGCCGTTTGGCCGAATTCGAGGTGTCCGGTTCATCCATTTAATGTAAATTCATTGCACGGAATTCGGAGGGCCATCCACTTGGCGCGTGGGTTTGATCTGCCCGGCCTATAAATAGTGGCATGGAGAGAAGATTTGCTTATCTCCTTCACGTTCTTCCAACATGAACTTGAACATGCGGGTGCATTCTGTTGACGAAGTGCTCCCGAGGGTGAAGATGAGACGCTGTGTTGTCTTCGATGCTCTTGAAGGTGACTGTTACATCCAAAAGACGGAGTCGAGGGCTTCCGAGGCAGGCGGAAGGTGCCTGTTGCATCCAAAGATAGGGATGCTCGGGCCTTGTCCCCGTTATTCCGGAAGAGCCGTAGATCGGAATGGCGGTGCTAGGCTCTCTCTTCCTTCAAAGTGGGGTTTCCCTACTTTGATCGTGTTGAAAGCTGCTCCTTTAGCCGCGATTTCGATCACGGTCTTCCTTCGGCTTTGGAGGCTCTTTCGAAGCCTCCCCTGGCCACAGCATTTGCGGTGCTCTTCTCTTCCTTGGTTCCAGCCAGGGTAATTTGGCTGAAGGGATGCACACAACTGAGCTGGATGTACATGACTGAGCTGCTGAAGATATGGTGGGATGCGCCTGGTTGGAGGCGCATGATGTCTGCTGCGCCTGACTGACAGCGCATGGTGACTGGCAGCGCATGATGACTGCTGCGCCTAACTGGAGGCGCATGGTGGCCGCTGGCTGTAGACTTAGGATCTTTCCTTTGTAGAAATTCTCCTTTGTACAACCTTTTCTAGACATGTAATAGACTTTTATATATAAATAAAAAGTCCTTCTTCAGATGTCCATGGTTATTGACTTTGCTGTGAAGTGTTCTGTGTGAGTCTTGGCGCATGTAGTGTCTGGCGCATGGGCTTTCTGGTTGTGAAATTCTATGCTTCTACAGTTGCCGACCTGACCCGAGCCTGGACCAGTTCGAACCCAATTGCCCGAAACCCAATTGGAACCCACTCCATTTTATTTGAAATCCTGATTTCTTTTACAAAAAAAAAAGTATAAAACTAATCCTAAACTAACCCTTTCCCCACGTTGGACCAGCTCCCCATCCCCACGTAATGACCAACTATCTCTCCACAAATCACACCCTCCCACTCACCTCTCCCATTAATTCCCCTCAAAACCCACCATTCACCACCAGCACCATCACTCAAACTTCTTCACTTTTCCTCATCCCCCTCCTCTCTCCTTCCCCAAGCTTCCCAACCCGCGACCAGAGCTCAGCCCTACGCCGACCCCCGACCCCTCCAGCCAGCGCCCCCGATCCGCCCGAGCGCCGCGCCCTCCAGCGGCGCCCGCCCCGACGTTCTCCCGGCCGCCCCGCGGCCAACCCCGCGCGTGACCGAGCCCAGCACCCCTTTCCAGCCGCTGCCGCCCCGGCAGCCCGATCCGCGCGCGCGTAGCCCCGTCCCGAGTGGCCGGTACCTGCGTGTGCTTTCGGCGTGGTTCGATTCCGATTTCGAGTTCGTTTCCGCCGGATTCGCGTGTCCCGAGTCCGAGGCAACCCTTCGGATTCCGTCGATTTGGATAATTTCTGGTTAATCACAGTAGTTCGTCCCTCCCGTAATTGTCTATGATGATTTGGTCCCCGATCCCTTTTCGGGAATTCGGATTTTGTTACGTTTTTGGTTTCGAAAATTTCGGAACCATTTGATTGATAGGTTCTGTGGATACTTTGATAGTTTTAGGTTCTGTGAATAGTTTGTTGGTTTCGTTTTTCCGAAAACTCTTCGGAAAGAGTTCTGTAGGTTCGGATTGGAATTGTTGGCTTTGGAAATAGGACCTTTGGTTTCTTAGTTCTGTAGGTTTGGGTTGGATTTTTCCAAGAAACTTTCGGAAAAGTTTCTGTTGGTTTCTGTGAGGCTTTCCGAGATGGTTTCGGGATTTCTGAATTCGTTTCGGGTTTTCCGAATTAATTTGAGAAAATGTTTTGTGAATATTTTACATGTAAATTTTGGGTTTTCCTGGTTTGGAAGTTGAATTCTGGGTGTTCCCTGGTTTAGGACTTTTTTATAAATGGTGATTATGGCACACTTTCCAGTTTTTTGGTTGACCGAAAATAGAGGAAGTGCTGTCGGATTTTCTATAAAATTAATTATATAATTTTAAAAATGGTTTTCGGAAAAGAATATCGTTTTGGATTTTTGGGCGATGACCGTATTGGTCAATGGGCCCTGGCTAAGTACAAACGAAACCGGTTTCGCCCGGACGTTGAGGCATTAGCCTATATGACGATTGGACCAATATCTGAGACTCACTATTTAATTTATTTTAATTATTATCTTTATTTATAATTAAATTGTAGGGTAATTTTATAACTAACAAATATTTCTTCTTATTTCAATTCATATAAAATAATTTGTAAGTGCATAAGCCCAGCTTTTCTATTTCCTTTCTTTGTGGCCTGTAAATATTGTAGCGTAGTTTTTCTTTTTTTCTGGTTTTGCTGGTTTTTAGCATAGACGCGTAAAAACTGAAATAAATAATTTTTGATATAGAAAAATTAATAAGATTTCTCTCACATTAAAATTTACAAGTTTGTAATATTTTAAACAAAAATCATGTTTTCTCATTAAACAAGAAATTTAGTTTTATATGTATAATTACGAAAATATAAAGTTTTAAACCAATTAAATTGGTAACTACGAGTTTTCCAAAATAAAAGTTAAAGTAATCTTTCCCTCGTTATTAATTACAACGCACCGATAATCGTGTTTTGTTCGTGTTTACTAATAAAGAATAAAATTTGATTAGGACACAACTTAGAGATTGCAACTAGCATAGTTAGCTTGGTAACTCTGGAATCTGAGTCAACTTCTCGAATGTAGGATTTCGAGGACGAGTCTAAATCCCATCTCGAAGTCTTCAACCCTTCAAGTCCAGTCCAAGTTGAGGCAAGTACATTTGTGTTAGCTTACAATTATTTAATAATCGCTTTACTGCAAGTTTAAACCACGATGCAACACGGAACTCTCTCTGAGAGCACTGACTGATTGACTGTTGGGTACCGAGGGAATAGTGTAATGATTATGACCACATCCAAGGTAAAAACTTAGAACTGTATTAGCTTACCCCTCATACACATGGGGATAAGCCATATCGTTTCAATAGGATACAACTGTACAACTCAAGCCGGTCATATTCATTGCCTATTCAAATCACAATGTTTTTAACTGCTAGAAAACTGTTTACTTCAATTTGTTTAAAAGTGCATGATTCTATTATTATTTTAATTGTCGAATTAGCATGAATTGTACTTTGCTCCCTCCTGACTGGAGATAACATTTTTAGGGGATATTGAGGATGCTGAGCTGTTAATCAACAGCTATTATGACCCGGTTCTGTACCCCGTGGTGTTGCCAGAGTCCCGTTTGGAGGACGCAGGACCTGAGGCCGATGAGCCAAATGCTTAGCTAGATTTTCTTTTTTCCATTTTTGTTGTTTCTTTGAAATTTTGTTATTTTGAACTCAGTATTTAATTCAGTTCATTTACTTCCATTTGTATTTATTTCAATGTTTAATAAAGTTTTAAATTCCCGAATATTGAGTTGTGACAAACGTAGATATTGTTGTGGTTACCTGCTAATGGGACAGCTTACTGCCGCCGTCTCAACAACGGTGCAGGCTGGGCATGATCCGGTTCGATCCAATTATTTGGGATCGGATCGTGACATGTTTTTAGTGGTGGCCCATGCAGGTCAAGAACAACAAACTTAGGAAACATACCTAGAAACAATTAGAACACTAGAAACATTGATTTGTCACAACATGGTCCGAATTATATACATAAATATTTTGTTTGATTATAGACTGGTAGGATACCTTGCTTATGTTTTCATCCTAAACCTTCCAGAATATGACCAAGGAAAAGACCACCCCTGCTGGCGATGGGTGTCATCACCCGAACACACCCATCTCCTCCAGCACGTCCAGACCCTTCACCGTTGCAGCTGACCGACCGTCCCCACCAATCTCCAGCACTCCGCGGCGTTTACACCACTACATCTCAAGCGGCGAACCCTACACTTCCCCGGGCTGAGCCGCAGACCCCTGCGGTAGTGCCCGCACCAGCTGCCCCACCAGTGCCCGTGGATCCCACCGATCTAGTGGGCATGCTACGAGGAGTGCTTGAAGCCCAGAGAGCCCAAGCAGAAGCTCATCGAGAACAGACTGCAGCCCAAGCTGAAGCCCATCGCAAGCAGACCGCGATTATGAGAGAAGGCTTGGAGAATGCCCACATGTGGCTATGGCTGCCCTCGAGAGAGGAGGAACCACTTCATTGGAGCCACGACCTGCCAAGGTAAACATAATTCAGGAGTTAAGTTATATATCATTAAGGCCATTCTTTTGATTAGAGGCGTATTATTACATGAAGGTCGGAGATATAGAGAGTTTCAAGAAGCAGGGCCCTCGGCCTTTCAAAGGGACCGAGGGTATCATCTACGCCGATGAATGGCTAGATAGCATGGAGCGTCTCTTGAGCGTCGCTCGACTCCCAGAGGACCTCAAGACCGAAGCGGTAGGACTCCAGCTGCAAGATGTGGCAAGCACCTGGTATCGGAATGAACCCCGACTCCAGGACAAGCAGCTTGACTGGGACACCTTCAAGAGGCTGTTCCGCAGGAAGTTCTTCCCAACATCAGAGATGCGGGAGATGGAAAGACAGTTATATATCTTAATTCCTTTATTCTACCCTTATGATTTATTTTATTTTTTTATATTTAGTTTTAGGGTCTCACATATACTTTGATATTATTTAGTAAATTCTTCGTCATAGTTAAGGTGGGAACTTTTAGAATTGATTAATTAAGTGTGCTTTAGTTAAGCATAGTGTATATTCCTAAGGAATCTAACACACTCATAGAGTATTTTTTTCATGAGCTTTGGTATGCCTACAACCAAATTTTACAACCCCCTACAACCGGTGTGAAACCCAGAATTTTTGAATTTTTGAATTATTGGATTGTAGCGTAATTTTTGTTTATTATTATTATTATTATTTAATAGTCGAAATTAGGAAAATATATTTTTTTAAAAATAATCGTTGATTTTTGTTAAGGCCCTACCCCCGATACCGAGTCCGGACTCCGACCCCGAGTCCGAACACCTGATCCCGGTTCCGAACCCATTCCTTTCATTCTTTTAATTTCTGAATATATATTTAATTTCTATTAATTAATAAATAATAATAAAACAAATCCCCACGGATTGGCCTGGTCATCCCACGACCAGGCCAGCACCCTCACTTCTCCCCATTTCACTCCACAACTCCCTCCTCTCTTTACAACTTCTTCTCCTCCTTTTATTTAATCACCCACTACCACCAACACTCTCCAGCACTTCCATTTTCCCCCCTCACTCAATTCCTCTCCCTCTCACTCTCCTCTTCCCTCTCTAGAGCCTCACCCGACCCCCCGTCCAGCCCGGCGCCGCCTCCTCCGGCGCCCAAACCCGCCTTCTCCGGTGCCCAAACCCGCCTCCGCCGGCCCGTCCAGCCCGGCGTCGCCCTCCCGCGCGCGCCCAGCCGGCCGTCCGCGTCTCCCGCCCGCGCGCCCCGACCCCGCTCCGGCCAAGCCCAGGTCGAGCTCCCAGCCGCGCACCCCCGGCCGCCCCGTGCCCGGCCAGCGCCCCGTGCCCGGCCAGCGCCCCTCCGGCACCGATCCCGCGAGCCCCTGCGCGCCGCTGACCCCCGCGGGTTTCCGACCCGCTTACCCCCCTGTGCCTCCCCGCTCAGGCCAGCACCCTCGCGCCGTAGCCGTGCGACGATCCGCTATTTACGTGATTTCCACAACAGTGCTGCTGTTGTCCGCCTCTTCCGCGGCTCCTGTGCGCTGTTCCAGCAATCCCGATCTGCTGTCCGCGTGGATATTTCTTGTCCTATTATCATCTGAGAGCTCTAGCCGAGCAACCCAAGGTATATCTCGTGTCCCCGTGTCCCTACCTTAGTGTCACGACCCGCACCCTTGTGAGGGGCACGAGCACGTGGGTACGTCCAGCCTACGCCGCAGTATCGGCGGTAGAACGCTGTATATAACGCCTGTAAATACTATGACTAACAGTATAAAGGTACCTGTACAGTATATACTCTCCGAATGGAGGTGACATATCAATACAGTCTCAATCACAGAATAAAACTAAGGTAGATAGCTCAGAAAGAGAACATATGATAGATGAAAGAGTAAATAAGTCCAGAGTCCAATACAAGCCCAGATATATACAACATCACAGGGTCTCAAAATATAATGTAGAAGCTACAGTCTGATAAAGCTAGCTGGATCGCAGTCCAGTCAAACCTAGCTAACCTACACTACTTTGGAAGTACAAAATCTAGTGGCTCTACTATAAGGCCACGATCCAAGGCTACTCCATCTGACTCGAGCCCATAATAGGTCGAGCAGTCCGACTCAGAATCATCTGTAATATATCATAACGGTATCCTGTCAGGAAAATGAGCAAGTACAAGCACTAAGAGCAGTTCCATGTGAATTGACAAATTCTATAAGAGACAGTATAATGAACTACAAGACAAAGATATATAAAGACTTGGGAACCGTTCGGAAGCCGAGTTACAACCCTTAAACCAAACAAGGACCGGGGTTGTAACTCTTCTCCCGAGCAGAACTTAGTCTCCAATCAAGGTACAATGTAAAGGCATGTAGAGCATGTGAGTAACTGTATATCATGACATGGTGAGAAAATACTGAATGTAGAACAGAGCAGGATATATGATAAGAAAAGTAAATATAAAATGTGTCTCGAATATTATAGCATAATGTGATCGGTATGGGTCAAGATCGGGCTTCCAGCCGACCGGCTACAAGTACGTGGACTCGGCCCGGCCGGAATGGTAAGCTATGGAGCAAGTAGTAGCACAGGTCAGGCTATACCCATCGTGAGGTGAGGGTATAGCTATGATACAAGTAGTAACTCAAGGTGGGCATTGATCACACTATCTATAATATTTCCCATTCCTCGAATAGTATACGGATCCGGACATAGCACGTCATGACGCGGGATTCCCTAAGAGGGGAGCAAGTCATCTTCAGGAATCGGCGTCAATACAAGTACAAGAATTAAGACCAAACAAGTACCCGTATCCCAAGAAATCCAGGAATGACATCTCATGACAGGAATCCGACAATACTAGTCCGTGAACTATCGTGTCTGAGAATCAAGTAAGACACTACGACTGGATCAGATATAGCAAATATCAAGACAATGAAAACTATCAGTGAATGTACTCGCCTGCTGTCCTGAGCTGTAGGGTATATCAATGCTCAGAGCGGTAATCAGAAACCTAAAGATGAGATACTGTATGTTAATTTAGGTTTAAACAAGTTTAAGAATAATTCACAATGAATGATATGCAATCTAGGTCAAACTAGGTCTCACTGAGTCACACTAAGTCCTGTCAAGTCAAATCTAGGTCAAATCAAGTTATATCAAGTCAATCTAAGTCAACCCTTGGTCATACCAGTCATCACAGGTCAAAACAAGTCGAAGAAAGTCAAACGGGGTCAAGAGTTGGCCTACAGTTGACTTTTGGTCAACTGGTCAACCCTGGTCAACTCTGGTCAACTCTAGGTCAACCCTAGGTCAAACTGGTCAAATGTTGACCAACAGTTGACTTTTGGTCAACTTGTCAACTCTGGTTTGGATTTGGTCAAATCTAGACAAAGTGTTGACTCACGGTTGACTTTAACTCTGGGTCAACCGAGCCAAAATCGGCTCAAATATGACATTTGTAGGGTGTACCCAACATGCCACCCAAGTTTTAAGTCAATCCGAATACCCGAACTCCGTATCTCGAAATTACCCGATTACTCCTTAATATTTACCCTTAAACCGTTCTAACTTGCCGCCAAGTGGCCTTCCCTTAGGAATTCCACTCCGTGCTTCCTAGGGTAGTAGGGTACTAGCCTATACAACCATTACCTACCAGTTTTCTAGGGTAAGTGGACATCCAGTCCATCTTACGGCCCGTATCGCCCGTTTATCCGTTATCTTGAATACTTTAAGATACGGGATGGTACGGTGCGATACCGACTCCCCAAGCCCACACGCAACCCCGATTCCAACTCCGAAGCCTACCCACAAAATCTAAATCACATTATCTAAGTCCTCTCCAAGTTTCGACGCGTTCCGAATCACGGAACTCAAAATCGCCACTTCACTAAAACTCACACAACCACTCACACACACCCTCAAACACCCATTTCCCACACTCTCTTAGGACTAGTTTTAGGGGCCATTTAGTGGGTTGATTAGGCGTATATATAGCTAGTATATAGGGGTATATATATACATTTTTTTTTTATATACCCATGTATATATATACATATATATATGGGTATATAGTGGGGATCTTAGGGGCTAAAAGGGGGGTGGTTTGGGGGTGCTCTGCTGCTCCTACTGCTGCTAACTGCTCCTACTGCTGCTGCTGATTCTGCTGCAGCTGCTGCTGCTGTTTGGGGGGGGGGGGGGCAGCAGCTCCCTAGGCCCCCCCTAGCTGCTGCCTACTGCTCTTCTTTCTCTCCCTCCTTCTCACCCTCTTACTCCCTCATTTCCTCCTCTATTTCTCTCTAAAAATCTCTCTATAATCTCTCTAAAATCCCTCTCTAACTCTCTAATATATATATATATATCACTCACCACATTTCCTCATTCCTTCCCCTCTCTATATATACAATACACACACACATATATATATACGATCACACACACATATATATATATATATATATATATATATATATATATATATATATATATATATATATATATATATATATATATATATATATCTATATATATATACACACACATATACACTCTCACACATGGACACACTCTCATGACACACTACCACTCGCCTCTACACACACACAAATACACACACATAAATACACTCACATAAATACACATGTATATATATATATATATATATATATATATATATATATATATATATATATATACATGTGTATTTATGTGAGTGTATTTATATATACACATGTATATATATATATATATATATATATATATATATATATATATATATATATATATATATATATATACTCACATAAATACACATGTATATATATATATATATATATATATATATATATATATATATATATATATATATATATATATATATATATATACCATTCTAAAAGGGGGTAAACCATAATAAATTCCTAAACTAGAATTTAAGGAAACCTACAAAGGCTAGGGTCAACTTGTAGAGAATGGTCTCCCCTATAATTTATGTGAAAGAATAAATAAAATAGGAGAATTTATGAGGGTTTAAATGACATACCTAAATGAAGATTTGGAGGAAGAAGAAGGAGTTGGAAGAAATGAATAAAGAGAGAAGAAGAAGACTTAGTGAAGAAGAAAGGAGAGGTGGAGGGGGTGTCTATAGGGGCCGGCCATGGTGGTCATGGTAGGGGCACTTGTATTTACAAGTTTGCCCCTCCCTAGCTTCTAGGCTAAGTTAAGACCCAAAATTGGTTTTGGAAATTCCTAAAAATAAATAAAAATCATAATTAAACTCAATTACTCATGGGGGACTAGTCCAAACTCCTAAACCTAAAAGTTTAGTGTGGTGGGCCATGGTTAAATAATATGCTAATTACGACTCAAGTCGAATTTTCCCGGGGTCCCGAATCAACTCGGAATGCGATGAAATTCGAACCCGACTCCTATAATAATTAAATAATAATATTCATGAAATAAAATTCCCAAAAATATTATAAAATGGAAAATTACCATTTTACCCCTAACTTGGAAAAGTGAGGGTGACACTTAGTGTCGATGATGATACAGTCCCCGATCCCGTTACGGGATTCGGTTTAGGCGATTGTAGTTTCGGATTTTTCCGAATACCATTTCAGAATAATTCGGTTTTGTGGATTCCGGTTTCCCGAACTCTATTTCGGGATTTTCGAATTTATTTCGGGAGTATTATGTGGTTTTGGCTACAAATAATTATGATGTGTTTTCGGGTTGGATATTATTTTTGTGTGGAATATTATTATGGATGGTTTGGGTTGTTTCCCTGGTTTGGGATATTATTTATGTTGACTTTTGGCACCGTCCCAGGATTTGGTTGTCCCAATTATAGAGGAGATGCTGTCCAAATTTTCGGGAAAGTTTTCAAAAAATAAAGTCTTTTAAAATGAGATTCTATTTTCAAAATTCGGTATTTTGCAAACGGATTACAAAAGTGGTTTTGTCATTTTGAAAGTGGATTTTGGAGTTTCATATCCTAATTAGGCGACGACCATATCGGTCGAATGAGCCTCGGCGAAGCGCAAATGCTACAGGATTCCTGTACGTTGAGGCGCTAGCCAGCAACATGACATTTGGACCAAGTCTGAGACGCATTTTACAACTATATTTATATTTATAATTATTTTTAGAACTGGTACTGCTGTTAGTATTTTTGGTGCAGGACTTCGGCCTACTGTTTGGACCGTTCGCGGCACTCAGAGCTCGCCTAGATGAATTAATTAATTTATGTAAAATTTGTAAAGGGCATAAGCCCAGTTTTCTATTTTATTTCGCTGTGACCCTGTATTGTGTAGTTTAGGTTTTTACTTTTTTTTTCTGAGTTGGTTTTCGTTATTAGACGCGCAATTATAATTTGGGTATTAATTATTTTGTATAAAAATTAATAAGGTTTTTTTACGATAAATTAACTTGAATAAAATATTGGTAAGATAACGAAGTCCATGTTTTATCACTAAAAGGAAAATCTAGTTTTATATATATATTTTTAAAATACAAAGTTTTGCCAAATTAACCGGTAATTGTCATTTTTTCAATTAATCAATAACCGACTTATTTAATTAAAATAATAATGAACGTAGATTGCGACGTTAGACGATTTCTGGTAGATTAATTAATAAACTTAAAGCCTGACTAGGGTCTACTTCTAGAGATTGTAACTAGCACACCTAGAATGGTTTCATTATGGTTCTAAGCCAAGGTTCTCAACTGTAGGATCTCGGAGACGAACCTGACATCCTCCTCGGTACCAACATTCTCGATCCAGTCAATTAACAGAGACAAGTTACGGTTATGTTTTCTTGTATTTTATTTAGTAATTATCTAGCTGCATGTTTAAACCACATTGCTACACGGAACCCTCTCCTAGGGTTCAAATATTGATTGATATTGATTGTGGGGATTGGGGAAATAGTGTAACGTTTATGGCCAATACCTCTCATATTGTATATTGTGCGACCTTATCCCTCTTACATACGGGGATAAGCCGTATCGCGTCGCTAGGATGCTATTGTATAACCCAAGCCGGTTATAGACGATTACACATTCAAAACACATTGTTTTCAATTGTTAAAATGCTGAAAAATATTGTTTCAACTGTTTAGCCTGCACTTTTCCATTATTACTTGAAATATGAGATACATATTCGTACTTGCTCCCTCATGACTGGAGACAACATTTTTAGGTGACATTGAGGATGCAGAGCTATTGTACAATAGCTACTATGATCCAGTTTTGTACCCTGTGGTGTTGCCGGAGTCTCCCTTGGAGGACGCAGGACCTGAGGCCGACGAGTCGACCACTTAGCTAGTCGTTTCCAGTTTTATAGTTTTGTTGTTTTGGAGTTTTGTTAATTTTGAATTCAGCAGTTTATTTCAGTTCTTTCATTTCCAGTTGTACTTTTCAATTGTTGAATAAAAGTTTTAAAATTTTCATATATTGAGAACAGCTTACTGCCGCCGTCTCATAACGGTGCAAGCTGGACATGATCCGGTTCGACCCAATAATTTGGGATCGGGTCGTGACAACCGGACACGTGTCGGATTTCGATTGGAGGAGGGGAAGAAATGGTGGGGCCGGGTGGAGCCCATATAGCAGGGGGGTGAGAGTGGTGGTGGGGTCCGGTGGGACCCATGTGTAAGGGGTAGGAGAGAGTAGTTGTAAAAAGGTTGTAAGAATTTGGTAGTAAACTTAGCATTTTCCTTTTTTCATATTCCCAAATAGCATGTGCTAATCAACAACTAAATTATTCCTCCCTAATCTTATAAATATCCCTAATTTCCCAAGCCATTCATTCCAAAATCATTTTTCTCTAAGCCCAAAATCCACTTTCCAATCCCATGCTCCACAATCCAAAACCCATTTTGTGAAGCTCCAAACCCAAACCCAATTGAGTTTCGAAATTGACCGACGTTAGAGTTTGAGTCTCGAATTACTGTGCCCATAGTCTAATGAACAGTGATTTCGATACCAAAATACTAACATCGGACTCGAGACCTAAATCCTAATATTCATATATATATGTGAGACCCTAAAACTAAATAATTCTTATATTTTATTATATACACTCATCACGGTTGGAGGATTTGAATCTTGTCCATCTCATTTGATTTTCGTGCTACTTTTCACATTAGCTACAGGTGCTCGACTTTTGCACCCTTATTTGTCATTCCAGATTCTTACCAAAATATATAGACATACCCAAAAATATGGACAAAGTTCATTCAACCGGTATGGACAATCGTGTTATTTTAACATGACGGTAACACTTATAGTACTTATGTATAAGTAAAAAGATTTAAGGGGCATATATAGAGAGGAGAAAAAGTTTGAGGGCTTATATCTAACTTTAAGAAAAAAATTTAAGAGATTTTTTTACTTGCCTTATGACACATAATTTGTAAGAGGGGTGGGCTACCTTATGACATTTTAATCTCAAGGTCTATGTGCATCCCACCAAATAGGCAAGTATGGAATTTAATTCAGATGTGTGAAGTACATTGTTACACTAAAAATAGGAATTAGTTGTATCTCTATGTGACATAAGTCACAAACGAACATATATAATACATTTATGGCTGGTTAATCATAGGTCATTTATTTATAGGTATAATGTACTTAATTTTTTTTTTTTTTTTTGATGAAGTCCATTCGGCTAAGTATACCACCATTACAATATATAAGTTGTACGAGTTGTTATTATTTTTCTCATATTGTTCCTTTTAGCTATCTAAGTGTACTAACACTTATTTTTATGTGTTCCCTGTATTTTAGAACCTCCATCAATTCGATATAACATAATATAAATGCTCGCATGCGTTACAAAGTCTCCGAAAATGCATATATTTTTTTGTTGCGATGAAAATACATAATTTTTTGTGTGTGTGATGAAAATACGTAATTATTTTTGATGGTATACATGTATGCATACAATGTGTAATTTGACCGATTCCAAGTAGGACATAGATCCAAAATAGATTCTAAATCAGGATCTGAACAAATATTTCCAATTGAACGGTTTACAATTGCTGCACGTCCTTGCGGCGTTCGATTTGAACCGGCACGTCGAACCGGAACTCAACCGGCTAGTAAAATATCCGCTCCGGTTCATTCTCGCACGGTTCGGTGTCCACGTGTTCCTGACTCGTGTATAAAAAAATCTAGGGAAAATAGAGGGAGCGAGAGTGCCATTTCTCCAAACCCTAAACCCTAGCCATAAACCCATTTCGTTCTCACAGCCACTACTCTCTCCCTTCCATTTCTTTGTTCTCTTCCTCTTCTCCACACCATCGCCGGCTCGAGCCACCTCCGCCATCGACCACCGGGACCGGCCGGCGGTCCACCGCCACCTCCTCCGCCTCCGCCATCGGTCCTTTGCGGGAGTTCGAACACCGGTGTGATGTTTAATTCTTCTCACTGTCATGCCAGTCTTTTCGTTCTTGTATTTGGAGTTGATGATACTTTTATAGGCGATTATGCGATGATAATATTTTTTATATACGAAGATGATATTTTTGTATTACTGTGTGATGGTAATTCTTGTATTAACTCCCGGACACGGGCACCGTACAATCCGGCGTTGGATTCGACACAAATCGGGCAGGACTGGCCGAAATAGTTCTCTGTTAATGTGGCGATAGTTCTGTTACTACTTACAGTGCGATGATTGTTCTTTCCAACTATTAAATTCATGATAATTCTATTATTTTAGACAAACGATAAGGGTACTACAACAATTGATAGGGGGATGCACAAATTTACCAAAATTGCAATATCCAAAATGCCTCTTGAGAATTGCTAGGGGACATCACAACTTTAAGTATATAAGAAAAATTGGCTTCTTCCTCCTCCTTTCCAAATTCATAAACATAAATCCATGTTTTTTTGGGCATAGTTTCTTAGTAGATAGTCCCGTTTGAGACTATTTCTGAAGTTTCGAACTCCACTAATAGAGTTTCGAAGCTTAAAAAATCGAAACAATCCCGTTTTGGACGACAAAGGACTACCAAAATTTTGGTATTCCTGTCACAAAATTTAATTTTTTGGCAAATTAGTTTGGACAAAAGATACGATTAGAATAAAAAAAAGATACGAGTAGAATTAAAAAATAGGTTTATCTTTTGATACAAAAGATATGAATATAATAAAAATCTGATGTTGAGCAATTAGTAAAGACATTATTTGTTAAAAAAGGATTATTGTAATATGTTCAATAAAGATATAATTAGAATATTTTATTTGTGTGAAATGATATGTTTAGTAAAGATATGAATAACCACACCTTCATCCTAATATTAATCTTATCTTGACATATTTTTGGTAGCGAGACAAAAATAAAATCCTAATTTTAAACAGTAGTTGGATATGCACATGGTTGTCGAAATTTTGGCAGTCCTATTTATTGCTAGGACTGTTTTGGCAGTCCTATAGGACTGCCAAAATTTAAACAGTCCTAGTACAAAAAACATCTCTATGTTAGGACTGTTAAATTTTTGGCAGTCCTATCTATTGTTAGGACTACCAAAATTTGGCAGTCTCGCGTCGTCCTCAACGGGACTGTGTTGATTTTTGTCATTTCAGAACCCCACTCCTATAATGGAATCAAAATTTCATTTGATGGGGTCCTAAAGTCTCATTTTGGACTATCTACTACAAGATTATGATTGGAGGAGGAATATGAAGAGGAAAAGGAAAAGGATTGTTGTGTTAGAGAAGAAAGAGAATGGTGTTGCTCCCTAGCAAATGTTATGTTAGCTCCTAAAAAAATTCTGACTTAAGCATGTTGCCCTGTATCCTGTGCTGCCCCCCTATTAATTGTTGTGAATTTGTAATGCTATTATGGTTTGTCTTATTTTAATGCAATGATATATGCCTGCTATTAGTTGTATTTATTCTAATACGTGGTGTAACTGTGGAATAATAGATCATTGGTGACATCGAATTAATATTTTGCTTTAAGAGAAGTGCAGAAAGGCATCAACTTCACACTCGATGTACATATTTCTTGAATAGTTTTTGCATTGTTATTTCAATTCATTTTCAATTTCACAATTTCAATTTTACCTCTTCTTACATTCTTACTAGATGTCACAAAAAGAACCACCTAATATTGTGGAGGGAACAATTCCCCAATCTACAAGGAACACAATTGTGATATGTAAACCTTAGTTGAAGAGAAAGCCAATGACCCTAGGTCACTAGTATGGGAACTTTTTTTTTTTTTGAATGAAAATGGTAAGTAAAGGAAAAGACATGTTGGATGCAGAGAATGTAATGCTGCAAGACATGGAGGCTTGAGATATGAGTATCCGAGCACGCTTATCAAGAATGTTCAATCCTACGATCAAACTGACAACCCCAGGCCCGAAAGGGGGACATGGACATTCAAAGATCCCTGCCGACCTTCAAATAAGAGAATGCTTCCCAAACAACTAAAGGAAAGGTTCAATTAAGGGAGAGAGATGTAGGCGTGCATACTTCACTTGCAGCTGCCATGGTCATAGCTGCCTCTTGTCAAAAACTGTAGTTGGATTGCTACCATCAGGAGGTTCGACAGAATACTGATCACCCATGATATTTCGTAACTATTCTCCAATTGTTCACCATAGGAGGGTAACTGGAATAGTTCTACCAAGTTTCTGATGATTAACAACTGAACCTGTAGGCGTTATCACTGTCGTTGCCACTGCCTCCCTTGTTGGACCAACTTCTATGTGAGTGAGCTCTGGTTCTGAACTAATTATGTTGACCGGCTATGAGCTATCAGGGAAATATACGAATATGAATCGTCAGAAGCAATCAACTCGATTAACAGTTTACTAGATGTTGTATTCTTATATATTCTTAAGTGCTATTCTACCTAACTGAATTTTGTTATGATTACATCTGAAATAGTACATATTACGTTTTGGTTACCAGTTCTTTCATGGGGGTTTTATTGAATTATTTGTGCTCGAATTGCTAATAAGCATATTCAGAGATTTCAAGAGCATTATTTGTTTCTATCCCACTGATTTTGAATGAGCTCCTGATGCGATCGAGAATTGGTTATACTCTGTAAGAAAAGCTGATCTAATGGTCTCAGTCACTGTTTAATTGGGTGAAAAAAATTCTGCTTCTTGAAATTCTGATTGGTTTGATTGGTTTTTATTGATGTAGCTCTTTGGAAATAAATTTTAAACTTAGGTTTCCACTATGCAGCAGTTAGTTGCTGAGTACGTGTTTATATGTTAGTTAATCTGGTTCTTTCTTTTCTTCTCGTTGCTTTTCGAGGGTGATCTTTAATCATAAGTTTGTGTAATTGTCCACGTGTTACAATCTCCAAGTGCCCAACTTTAAGTGGTAGACATATTCCAGGGTTATTGTGATATCAATGGATGAAGATGTTCTCAGCAAAAAGAAACATCATGGAACAAAGAAAAAGACTCCATTCCAACTCCAATCACTGGAAAAATACTACTCAGGTATTGTCTTCTCTTGCAACTATCATGAAATCTAAATTAGTGGTGTTCTTTCTTTAATTTTGCATACTTTTTAAATCTATTATTCCTCTAAGCAGAGGAGAAATATCCAAAGCACAAGGACATGGAGGATTATGCAGCATCCCTAAACCTGACATACAAGCAGATACGTATATGGTTTGTTGAGAGGAGAAGAAAAGAAAAGCGGGAAAATGAAGTTCATGGTTGCTGTAAGAGCCTTCAAGGTGGTCGTAGCGTCCAGAAGCCTAGCACCATAAATGTTGGAAAACAGAAACCTGATGAAAGCACCATCAATGTTGGAAAACAAGCTAATTACAGTTTAGGTCAGAGTGGGTTGCAATCTCAAGCTAAATCAAAAAACAACATAGCGGTGAATCCGAAATCCTACCAGTTGAAGGATGATATGTTACTTGCTTGCAATGGACGTACGAGACATAAAGAAAAACGAACACCACCACCAGAAAGCTATAATAGAAGCTCATCAAGCCAGGAGAGGAGGGAACTCCACACATCTATGAAGTATGACCGAGCAACCAAGTCAAAGAGGAAATACTATTCACTCTCAAATAATCAACATGTTAACCAAACGACAAATTGTGTTTTGCTGCAAGATCTGTTCTCTAAAGACTATATCTTAAAAAGATTATTTCGAAAAGATGGTCCGCCGCTTGGAGCAGAGTTTGATTCTCTTCCAACTAATGCTTATGGCGCTTCTGGTTCTTCCGCTGGTATGCCTTGTTATGCTTTGTTTCTTTGAGCCTTTTAGTATTTGTCTTTCTTTTAAGCAGGCATCTTTATTCACTCCAGAGGTAATATGGATAATAGTTCTTATCTGCAAGTTGGCCAATTTATCAATTCCGTTCATATAAACTAATGCATTTGCATCTGATCAGATTCTGCTGTTGTTCAAGATTGTCGAGATAGCCAAAGAATTTCCAAAAGGAGAAAGGTAATTTGGAATCATATTAAGGCTGCCTGATAAGTTCTCTTCTTCTAGTTGCAGTCATTCTATTTTGTATTAGAAACATGCTTACTTAATGCCAAAAGATATTTTTTGCTCCCTATTTGAGTAAAATTTCCTCTCGATTTCAATAATCAGAAATATCTCATCCAGTAGTATGCAATCAGATTGGTTTCAAATTGCAAGGACCCAGAGAGTGTATAATTGTGAATGTTCTCTATGCATTTGTGTTTTGTACCCTTCATTGTTAGATATGATATTGACAATAGTCTGATTGTATCTGTTGTTTATTTGGATTAATTTTCCTTGAGAAAAATGGTCTGCATAAATGATGTGTCTACCAAGTTTGATAAGTTCCATTCAGAATCTGAAGTAAATTCTTTTTCTTTGTGGTCTTTCTGTTTAAAGTATGTACAGGTCTTGGATTCTGCTAACATGGAATCTGGAATTCTCCACACACGCGATGCTCCAACAATGAAGTATGGTATTGGGAAGGGTTTGATGACAATGTTGCGCGCAGCAAATTTTGATAATTTGAAACGTTCATCTGCACTTAATTTTGTTGATGGAAGTGCTGACTTGTTACGAACAACGTCTTCTTTAAAGGATACATTATGTGGGGCGTCCAAAGCAATAAAGCAACCTACACTGGTTCCGGTAGTGATCTTTTTCAGTTGGTTTCTTTTCTTTTATTAGTCCACGTTAGACTCGTACCTATTATGAGTATCCTTCTTAGTTGCAATATGTGTTTTTTTTAGCATATTTGGCCTCATGATCTCCCCTTACACCCACTATTGTTTTCTTAGAAACGAAGTACTTGGCGTAAAAAGTCACCGGAGAAGAAAAAACCTCCCCTGAAAAGAAAGAAGGTAACCTCACTAAAACATTCTGTTGTATAAATATAATTCTAATAATAAATTGATGAATGAACTCGGCATTCATTCGACCGAAGAGATTGCTTAGCCATTTGAGTCTCTAGTACGAGTTACACAGATATGCTGTCAAACTGTCGATATTGTCAAATTATAAGTAGTAACTACAAAGAGGATCTTCTATTGATGCTGGAATAAGAATTTGGGCATGCATTAATTAAGCTACTGTGGTTAAAACTCAGGTACAATGCAAGAAGGATACAAATCAGAACAAACCTCATCGAACAACATGCATACTGTCGACTGAAGCAAATTCTCTAAAACAGCCTGATGCTTTCATTCAATATGTTGATGATGAGGAGTTGGAGCTCCGAGAATTACAAGCAGGGCCAAATCCATTAAGATGTTCTGCTCACCTTACTTCGAATGGAACGCACAATTGTCCACTTTGCAAAGGTTTGCTCATTTGCTTGATTTTTATGCCATTCACTATTCGCAGAAGTGCGACAATAATTTTCTCTCTTCCAGACTTACTGGCCAGGTTTCCTCCAACAACTATTATGATGAAACAGCCTTTATGCACAAGACCTTGGGCTTCTTCTCAAGAGCTTGTTAAGAAACTTATCAAGGTTTGTGAATATGTGACTTGTTATTTGTTGAACTTTTTGTAAGTAGAAGAATCTTACAGCTTGCATCAGTTTCTTCAACATTAAGCTTTGTTCTCTAAGAAAGATGATGTTTCACAAGTTTACTTCTATTCTGAACATAACACTTAGTTCTGCGAATACTTAAAAGTTTGGCAAGTAGTACAACTGTCTAAACATTAAATTTTTTGTTTAGTTAAATCCATTCCAGATGATATCTACTTGAGTTGTCTATACTAATGCAGAGAAGGGGTACCCCAATTTTTAGTGAATCATTTCTATGTTCTACGTCTTACTAATTCTTACTGTTGCTTTTGAAGTTTGCAGCCAGAATATAATTATGAAGATCTTCACTTCTTTTGATTCATGTAGTTTGACTTTTAATCTTTAGTTTTTTGGCAGTTTCCCGAGAACTGCATGCAACCTTCTTCCATGACAAAGTGGTTATGTTACAACTATATTTTGTAAAACTAATTAGCAATTTGGTTATACAAATTACCAATGTCTAGACTCTAGATTACTTAGAAAAGATCATATAAACGTGGTTAAACTTCTGCTATAATATTAGATTCACTCAATTAGTTGTTTGCTAATTTTTCAGAGTCCCAACCTACTGATTTTTTTGATTAATTTGTTGAAACACAACAACAGGATAAGCGTTGGAATTATAGTAGCCGAGTCATAAACAACCACATAGTTCTAAATGTGAAGCACAATTTGGAATAATTTTCATATTTACATCATTTAACCGTTAATCTTTTTCCTGTTCAGGTTTTGCGGTTTTTGTACAATATTGCTACTACCGTTGAATTATGCCCATTTACAATTAATGAACTTGCTCAAGCATTCACTGATAAGGTCAGTTTCATATAATTTTTGGCATGTATGCAATTGTAGTGTATGCACTTGCATCATTTTATGATATTGCTTGCCAATGTACTTATCTCAAACTCATGACCTCGTATATTTACTCTAGGACTCCATGTTACTTGGAAAGATTCATGTGACCCTTCTCAACTATCTGCTGTTTGATGTGCAAAGGGAGCTATCTGCTGGAATGACTCCCCGAGCATCCAAAGATGGCAGGTTTCTCGGATTTCTTCAATTTGTAAGTCATAAGATCCTCAGGCAATTGCTTATTCAATCACGAGAATACACTTATATTCTTTTTTGTATTATGCATTTACTTGTCATCGGTTACTTTACAACACAACATCGTGCAAGAATTTATGGCATCTATGCTTTCCTTTACTTAGTGAATTCCTCTTCTTTAATATGCTGTTGCTTCTATACCTTATCAAGGTCTTCTATATCTTATCAAGGTATTGTGTTTGGTTGAGCTGTGTACAAGTCCATCATTATAATATATTTTTGCGAGTATAGTTATGTGCTTAACCCATAACTGTTCAAAGTTGTATTCCTCATGATACACCCTAAGGTGTAGAAAGCTAGGCCCGAAGAGACCGAGAAAAAATAAAGCCATCCATGTATAACTTCATTACAATTCAGACTAAGACATTTCTATCCTCTCTTTACCCATTTGATAGGTTATGCGTATTTTTGAATATTATGTAACACTTGCATACTAAAATCATATCCAAGCTGTAAGAGATTCAAAAATCCAAGAGGAACTCGTGAGTTCTTAATTTTTAAAACTCGCCCATGAAAAACCGTTAGATTACATGCATCTCATCCCTTGATTTTTTCAAGGGACTAAAGAGAAAAATAAGTACACTTTCAATGTTAGTGAAATGCACGTGTCACATTCATAACCGTTAGATTAGATGCATCTCATCCCTCAATTTTTTCAAGGGACTAAAGAGAAAAATAAGTACACTTTTAATGTTACACGTGTCACATTCATATTGCAAGTTCTTATTTGAGTTTCTGTAGTCGAACTGAGATCCAAAAATCCTAGAGGAACTCACGAGTTCTTAATTTTTAAAGCTGTAAGATACATATAAAAGGCTATTTAGGAGCAAAAAGAAGAATCTTAAGTTTAAACACAGAAAATAAGTAGGAATTAGTCTGGTTAAGTAAGAATTAGACCCAACAAATGTGTACCTTAATCTCGTTAATTAACTTGTCATGCTATATTTTACGCTGGTATGCATATGCCTGCTATCGGTGATCCATTGGCTATATGCGTTAAATTGATTTATCATGTGCCTTTTGAATCTAATCCAATTACACATATTTTCAATATTAAAATGAATTTTGACCTTTTTTCTTAGCAATTTTGATCAGCTTAAATTTCCAGGAAACCACCATTTTTTGATGACTAATCAAGGTGGTTACTACAAATGCGTAGGCTGTCTAATAATTTTGGCAGCCTATATCTTGGGCAACGTTAGAGAACCAGGCTTGGATAGATCAGGTGTTGCACCTATATTTGAATATAAGTATGTACTAGATAGGGTAGGCTCGAAAAAACGGATTAGACTGGTGTCTGAAACTAGGTTAGGACTGGGTCTTTTTGTATTTTCAGTTTTTTTGATGCGGTGTTGCACAATGTTATGTTTTACAGCAGAAGCATCTAACATTCTAGTGAAACGAAGTGTAGATTGGGAGTATCAATCAAAATTATATACATCATTGGCAATTTCATTCTGGTGTTGGTGGAGACTTTTCCGAAAACCTAGCCAAGGTATTGTTATCCGCATATAGCCTACATTTAAAGAGAATCCCCCCAAAGACCACAAAGTCGGGAGCCCACCTAACTACCTAAGAAAGGAAGAGGGCCAACATTTTCTGTTCTGTAATCTCAATT
This sequence comes from Iris pallida, assembly GCA_029216955.1. NCBI lineage: Eukaryota > Viridiplantae > Streptophyta > Magnoliopsida > Asparagales > Iridaceae > Iris > Iris pallida. The sequence goes on from JANAVB010037420.1 coordinate 13,476,300, forward strand.
AGTCAAGTTATATCAGAAAAAAATGGCGTGATACATGCATCATCTGATGTAATTATAATGTTATCATGTAACCCCTTAATATAAGTACTGCATGTATTTGCCTGATATATTCTTACCTCTTCGTCTAGACTCATTTGTATTGGGGAACTTGGAGGGTGCTCCTTGGTCGCATGAGCCTAAACTGCATGACAAATAAGGTAGTTGTACCTACCATTGAGTCACCGATAACCTTATAATGGCCTTGTCCTCTCTTGCATGTAGCTACCTTGACTAGGAATTTCGATACAGGTGCAGGGAGTTGGTGTCACACTGATAGTCGGTCATATACACTTTGTCTAGTTTCATGCTCCATAGCCGACCCCATTCTGACACTTTGTCTAGTTTCATGCTCCATAGCCAACCCCATTTTGATGGGAGAATCTTAGATGGTGATGATTCTGATGATGATGACTGCATTTTTCTGGTATTATCTTTGCAAGTATGACATTTTTTGAATTTACTTGTGTGAAGCATGTACATCTAGTTTCTTTACTAATGTGGATTGATTAGGATGAATTGCAGATCACTAAGTACTAGAACAAGATCCATGGGTGTGAGGGAGAGAGGGATGGAGGGAAGAGGCGGGTTGTGATATATTCTTCTCTAATTAATAATTTGAATAGAAGGTAAAACAAAACCATCCAAATGCATCCACGTAAGGATACAAGATCATACTGAACTCAAGCTTAATTGCTAGAAAGTTTTATCCCATGGACTGAAGTTTGAACATTAGATCTTTAATGTTACCCAAACTAAGAACACAAAAATGATTGGAAAGGGACACAAGTCCGATAGGATTATGATTCCACTATAAGGATAAAGCTAATGAATGAACTCCTGATGAGAATCAAAGAGAAGGTTAGCAGGGATGGAATTCCTTAAGACTTCTTATAGGGTCTATTTTCATGTGTTCTGCAAGGCTTTTGCATGTAATATAAGTTTACTAGGAGTATAGGTCAACTAAGATAACCTGTAAATCAATTCTGCTTTTTCTCATTACCTGAACAATAGCTAACAACAATAACTAAATGGCATCCACGTAGGACTAGTACGTGACCATGCCAGCTAGTATGCATAAGTAGGCTACTCCAATATATGGAACTTAAGGTCACATACTTATGCTGTAAATGAGCTCCAGTTCATAAAATATATCAAAGGGTCACGTATCTATATAGAAATGATCTCATCCACAAAATAAAGATAATAGCTAAGCAGGAAACAACAATGACATATATAAACTGCAGGAAATAAAAATCAAAAGTATTGATAGTCGAGTGGAGACAAATCCACTACCAAATAACTATTTGTAACTGAAGCATGAAATAGTCCAATACAATATGAATGAAAAGGAAAGGACAATGAAATAAGTAACCCATCTAGAAAGAAATCAGTAGAACTATGAAGGCAAGACCTCCTCGTCTACAAGTCCAAATCTGGTCTTGGTCCGTACATCTGAGTACTTCTGATCGTCTAAGTCTGAAAGAAAATTAGGTTCTCAGAGTGACGTAGCAAGATACAAACATGTTATAAATACAAAATACAAAATGGTGTTTCTAACCTCCCAAGTACAAATTTAGAGGTCGACGTTCGCATGCATGGTCTGGTGTAGGGTAAAATATGAAATTTACGTAGCTCGAGGCTAGTGGTATACATATATTGTACACCGGTAATTTGTAAACCTTGCATAACGTTCGGCGAACGTCAGAGGCCACCTATGAATATGGGTCATTAATCCCATAGTTCTATCGGACACTATGGTTCACCGATATGGATATTCCATACGTCTAGTGACTGTCCTTGTCCTCAATTTTCACATTGTCCAAGTCGTATACACAAAATGTCCAATTTGTAACTGCTTTTGAGTTTATAATGCACTAATCAAAACAATTACGTTTTAACCGTCACACCTCACCTCCCGTGCGTATCGGTGGCCACCCGACTACGATAGTCCTTGTCCATATCATGAGTCTCATCTTTGTTATGTGTGTGTCATGACCAAATGAGATATGATAATATCCCACAATCATAAGGTAGTCTACTAAAACTAAGCCAACATGCATAATATAAATATAAAACACGTAGCACTACAAACTCCGCCGTTCGCACCCAAGTCTAGCTTGGACACAGTTTATATCATATGAAGTAAAAGAAATAAGAAATAAATATATGACATTATGAAATAAACATAAATAAACAGTAATCATAGCGAGGTAGATCCCGTAGGACCGATCGTCCTCGCTAAGGCGTGATGCTGCATGAGCCTAGATTGCGCTCGTGCAAGGCGGGTTTCATAACGGCTGATTACAAGAGCTTGCAATGGGGTCGTCGCACATAATTCTCAAGCAGAAACATTGAATATACAAGGCAACACAAGAATTAAAACAAAATCAGAGTCTTTATTGATAATGAACATAAGATTACAAAGGCGCGTAGCCAAGATTACAATCACTCAAGCTCACTTTTCTCTCTGATTACAAGTCACTTAGCTCTCTCTCTCATCTCTCATCACAATTTGACCAGCCAACGGATGCTTCAGATAGACGATGTCCATACATTATGTCCCGTATACGATTTATATCGATTTTCTCGATTGAGTCATCCGTTTGTACACCTTAACTTTACCTCGATTCAGTTTTATCTAGTCAATCGTTTCTGCATTTGTACTTGCGCAATCCCAATCCGGTGCGCGTTGTTTCTAGTTCGTTCGAATCAACTCGTCAAATCTTTAAGATTACTACTTACTCAATGATACTCAATCTAAGGCTTTACATATTGCGACGCTTGCTGATAGACTTATTGGCACCCCGAATCCTCAATCGATCGACACCCCCGAGGCTATCCCATACATCACTTAGGGATGAAGTCATTTGACAAATCCTCAAAACTGTCATTTGATTCACAATTGATTACTTCGAATCTTCGTTCGAATTGATTCCTCAAAATCCAAGCACGCTAATCTAATCGCATCGACGATAACATCGTCTGATGGCACCCCCATCGATAGCCATTCCGTATTCTATAAGTCAAGTCAATTTCGATCCCATTTGAAACAATTCGAGTTTCGCATACGACTTTTTCTAAGGTCGACGTAATTCTTGGTGTATATGCCAAGCCTGACTTAGCCAACCGTGCTTATTTGAAGTTAACTTTGTTCATCCAATTTTTTTCGTAATCCTTTTCAAAATATATAGACTTATTGTATGGACATCCCGTGGGACATTTGAGAGAGCACCAATGTATCAATCGCGGCATCAACATCAGAGTTTGCGGAACCAACATCGGAGTTACAGAATTCAATCGAAATCCAATGACGTAAAGTCGTGCTTTGATACCATTATGTCATGTTCCAATCCCCCAGGACCGATCGTCCTCACTAAGGCGTGCTGTCGCACGAGCCTAGATTGTGCTTGTGTAAAGCGGGTTTCATAACGGCCGATTACAACAGCTTGCAACGGGGTCGTCGCACAGAAGTCCCAAACAGAAACATTGAATATACATGACAACACAAGAATTGAAACAAAATCAGAGTCTTTATTGATAATGAACATAATATTACAAAGGCGCGTAGCCAAGATTACAATCACTCATGCTCACTTTTCTCTCTGATTACAAGTCACTCAGCTCTCTCTCATCTCTCATTACAATTTGACGAGCCAGCGGATGCTTCAGATAGGCGATGTCCATACATTATGTCCCGTATAAGTTCTGACTCCATGCGGCCGCACGTCTCAAAACGTAAAGGAATTTCGTGCCTCGACGCATCCAAGCGACCTCCGCACCAACGAACTTTTACCTGTGTCTGCACATGGAAACTGTGTGGGTGTCAGTACTCAACTGTACTGGTGGAGTGAGCTTCTCGTCCATCAATACAAAACCAACACGTTCATTTACTTTGTGCAACATAATCCCTTTATGATTGTCTTTCTATTCTTGTCTTAGGATCGATTTTAGGACAGGCTTTTGGTCTATTTGTGTCTCTAGACCATCACCTGCGATTGCACCTATAACTTGCTTATCGTTGTGCCTCTAGGCCATTCTCGTGCTTGCAACATCAATGTGTCGGCTCGTGCCTCTCTTCGACTTATACTTTGGGAAGCAAAATGTTTCGTATCATTGACTTGGTCCGTGCTTCAAACATTCGAGGCCGTGCCTCACAATTCAACATGACTTAACCAACTTTGCCTTACGGTCGTTTCTGACTTAACTCGAGACGACCCAATCCGACTTGTGTACCTTGTGTTGACTCAAACACGACATCACATTCGTGCGAAAGTACGTATCCTTGCTATAGCCAAATCTTAGGCTCCATAATGGTGTTGCAACCGTGCACACATACTTAACTCACTTCGTGCCGTGCTTGTACTATCTTTGATTAGACCGACACCGTGCATGCAGATTGCCGCTTAGCACACCAGCTTATCTATATGAAAGGTCACTAGCAATGTCAAGCTATCTTGGACTTATAGCTGGGTTAGACGACGATCCTTTTGCGCGCATGCAAAAGTTCCCGAATCACCTGGGCCGATTCATTGCTGACGCGCGCCGATTCATTGCTGGCTCATGCTATAACTCGCTTCACCTAGGCCGACATGATCCCGGTGTCCCGACGATCATTCGAGAAGACTACACCTTGTGCACAAGTTGTCCATGACCATGCAATGGTGTCTACCTAACTCACCATATGACTCATTGTGTCTTCTTTAATCTTGACCATGCTTTCCATACTTTTCGAGAGACTCCCAAGCCACGAGACCGATCTCGTCGACAAACGATCGCGGGAACTTTTCTATTCTTTGAAACACAGGGAACGACTATTGCGTAGCCTTCCAGCTTAACTTGAACAAAGCGTGTTCTGTAGACCGTGGCATGCCCTCGAACCAACTGTGGCTCGTGCCTTAAACCCACTTGTGTTCTGTGCGATACTACCGTCCAAGTCATATTTTATATGACGAGCCTTGCTATTAGGGGTGAGCGTCGGTATAATCGGTCGGTATTTGGTCAATTTTTTCGGTATTTTTTAAAATCGGTATTTGAAAAATCAATACCAATATCGTACCATTTAGAATCGGTATTTTCGGTTTCGGTTAAATCGGTATTCGGTCGGTTTTTGTTCGGTATCAGTATTTTACCAATTAATATTTGATCAATTAACACACTTAATATTGTAGAACCTCTTAACCTATAATATATATTTTTTACTTTTTTGGAAGCATTAATTTTAAAGCCAAGCCTCTACCAACCAAACAATTAATCAAAATTATTAGAACAATATGTAACAAGTCGCAAACACCTAAAAATGAGCTTCAAATATCAAACGCGTGTTAGAATTTTTATCGTACCCTGTCGATCCATGAGATGAAGAACATAAATTAAATTGCGGAAGCGTACCTGAATCCATTGCTAGACTTGATGGATGTTGAAGCGATCGTCTCTTTATTGGGTTCGATCTTCCAACTTGTTACGACCCTTGATGACAAAGAAGAATTCGAATCCTTTGTCCCTCTCTTTCTGTTGATGGGGATGCAGAAGAGAAAAAGAGAACCTCTATTTTGGTGGCCGTATAAGTTGGGGACCATAACCCAAATATATATATATATATATATATATATATATATATATATATATATATATATATATGTGTTGGTATTTCTAATTTGGCCCCTCATCAAATTAAAATTATCTCCGGTATCTACACATTAATTCCATGACAATTATTCTCCATTATATTAAGCCAATTAATTTTACACTACTCCATTATATTCATGCATATTTAATATAATGTAGAATTTTCACTAAAATCCATTCCAAGTTCTAGAAAACCCAACCAAAACAAAGATAAAAATAAAAATGAGTAGTGTAAAATTAATCATAAACAACATTAAAAAATGTGTGTGTGTATATGTGTAAATATATATATATATATATATATATATATGTGTGTGTGTGAGTGTGAATCGGTTCGGTTCGGTATTTTCGGTATGGTATTACACTCAAACCGTTACCATTACCATTATACCGTAATTTAGTTGGTTCGGCAATTCGGTATCGGTACATAATTTTGGTTCGGTTTTTTGGAATATTTTTAATCGGTATTCGGTCGGTTTTTTCGGTATCGGTCGGTATTTGCTCACCCCTAATTGCTATCGTGGGGCTATGTGGCTAGAACAACTACAGAAATCGTGGGACAATGCTTGTTATGACTTCGATAGCGCAGTATACTTTGCCTAACTTAATCGTGTAACAACTTGACGAGCAAAGGCTATGTCAAGCCTTGCACCGTGGGAACGTGCCGTGCACGCGTTCGACTTTAACAACCAAGTTCTTTGGGTGCCTAGATTTATGACATAAGTCGTGCGATACAACTTAACCCGTGGGACGAGCAAAGGCTATGTCAAGCCTTGGACGATATGACCGTGCATGCTTTATTAAGCATTTATGCGTGCGACGCCTATGACTTATGCTAAGTTCATAGCTTTGTGGCAACATCGACCAACTTTTCTTCTCCCAAGCCACGGGACGAAGGACCGAGTGTCATTTTGAAAGCACGCTGTGCAACACTTCTAAGCCGACCGTGGGACCTTTCCATATTTTAACTCAATTCGACCCAACTTGGAATTATTTTCTTAGCTATGTGGATTCGTCTTTTTTATTATCAAGCCTACTTGTGTAGTTGAAAACTTTCGTTTTATTAGTGTGAAGGCCAAGATGAGGTAAGTTTACCAAAGCCACCTACCTGAGCGAGGAGTTGCCTCGACCGAGCAGGACTTCGAGCAGGCCACTGCATGGCTAAGTCCGAACGCTGTTGGCGTTTCGATTCTTCAGATTGAGCTGAGCGGGACGGGATATTACAATACTTTCCTGGTGTATGGGAAGAGTCTAGACATTCTGGCATCGAACTCGTCAAGTCAGGTATATCATGAAAAGTGGGAACAAAACAGACAATTTCGGATGCTGGAATAAACATCACGAACTTGTCCAGAATTGTTGAGATAGTTAGAATAGCCTAGCTATAAGTCCAATTTGGACACAGACAAAAATGACAATTTTGGACCAAACGGAGTCTGCAGGCGGTCCGGTCCCACTTTGTAAAAAAAAACATGTTAGAACAAAGGTGTCCAAATTTAGCAAACTATATGTCTAACAAGGCTAAAATGACGATACGATTTCAACGATATGTCCAGATTTGAACTCCGGTGAGCCGAACAAAAAAATGTTCGTCGATTCGGATCGTGGAGCATGAGAAACGACGATCCGATCAACTATTTCGGAATCGGACGAAACTTGGGTTACATGACAAGTCAGACAGGTGACCGGTTTGAATTATGTCCAAGCCCACACGTGACCGGTTTGAATTATGTCCAAGCCCACACGTCGAGAAATACCGTACGCACCTTTCGATGCAATCGGTTCGTGCTGGGGTGGTTCGTGGACGACACCCGATTCTAGGGATTTCTAAATTTTAAACCGTTTCATGGAGCTAATTTTGGCTCTTCTTTTGATCTATCATTAGGTTGAATTAGGTTCTGAAAATTGGCATGGTTATAGACAAGTTAACCAAGAGTGCATGTGAGCAAGTGGTACTGGATTATATCGAACGTTCAGTAAGTTCTGCTTGCTCAAACTTCCAGAAAAATCACATAATTCTGATTTAAGTTTAAATGGAAACTTACAGTTTTTTCGTGGTTTTTGACTAGAAATTAAACTATAGAAAATTTCAATTGGGGTGAAGAAGTTATCTTGAATTGCGTATAACAAGACAAGTTCTGCATATTTGCATGTAGGGAGATGTGGCGCAAAAAAAAAATTGGACGCCAGTGTGGCTGGCGCCAGACTTTTGTTTTTTTTTCATGCATATTTGCACGTAGGGGATGTGGTGCCAGTTCAAATGGCACCAAAAAAAATTGGGTTATCTTTTAGTTTGGTTTAGTTTAACATTTTAGTTTGGTTTAATATATTAGTTAATTTGTTATTATCTATACTATGGATAATAACAAATTATATTAGTTATTATATTTATTTCTATATATTAATTTTATATTAACTAATATATTTTATTATTATCAATATTAGTTAATATACGAATATATATATATATATATATATATATATATATATATATATAAATTGATTTATATATTTTTATTTATATATATTTATTTCTATTAGTAACAAATAAATATAGATAACAGTAAACTAATATAGAAAATAGTAAATAAATATATACAAATAAATATATTAGTATACAAATAAATATATTAATATATACAAATAAATATAAAATATAGACAATACCAAATAAATCTATACAAATTAATATATACAAATTAATTTGTATATTAACTAATAGTTTTTGTTATTATCCGTATTAATTAATATACAAATTAATATAATAATAAAAAATTAATATACATATATATAATTGTTATTATCTATATACATATATTAATTTGTTATTATATATATATATATATATATATATATATATATATATATATATATATAATTTTGTATATTAGTATGTATATAGATATATTAATTATTATTATCTATATTAATTTGTATAATAATTAATATGGATAATAACAAAATATGTTAGTTAATATACAAATTAAATTGTATATATTAATTTTTATTATCTATTTTTCATATTTATTTGTCTATATTGATATATTTATTTGTATACTAATATAGTTAATCTATTAGTGGAAAAAAAAAACAAAGTCTGGAGCCAGTCACAATGGCGTCCAGTTTTTTTTATTTTTTTGTTTGACGCTAGTTGAACCGGCGCCACATCCCACTATGTAAATGTGCAGAATTTGTTATGGTCTACGCAATTCAAGATAACTTCTTCATCGGAATTGAAAATTTCTGATTAAACTAGTTTTAACCATGAACGCTACGAATGATATCAAAATTGAGCGGGTTAACTAAGGTGTGTACCTGTGCAAATAGATCGGAATTTGGTTGTTCGAGGAGGATGAACAGACCCTTAAAACTTGGCTCAACGCGGTTGGGTTTGCTCTACACAACGGAGTTCTTGCTGAACGGGGAGGAGTTTGTCGACTCGAGGGGGTGTTGCGCATGACGGGTGGTGCGCACGGCTCTGCGGCGGTGCTCGTCGGTGGGTGGTTGCGCACAACGTGCGTTCAAAAGTCAACGACGAGCTGTGGTGAATGGGAGCAGAGTGAAAGGATGGAGGGAGTGAGAAAGATGGAAGATGGAGGGAGAAAGGGGAGATGAACGTAGGAGGGAGGTTGTCGAGAGGAAGTCAGGAAGAGCATGGGGTGTTCGCGTCGTGCGGTTCTTCCGCGGGAAAGAGAAGTCGGGGTTGTGGTTTGAAATGGTGAGTGGGTCACTGGAAGAATGGGAAATAAGGGGTTTGGATGAGTTAATGGGTTTAGACCTATATAACTAATGTGTTTAAGAATGATGGGTTATGGGTTTGGTTGGTTTACACTTTGTAATTTGCTGGCCAACCTGTTATAAAAATCACAATCAAAAGCTCTCTTTCGGCCATATTGGTCCGCTATGGAGCATGAGAAATCTCTTCAACAAATGTTACAATCTTTTTACTAGTTTTCTTTGTTGCACATACACGGATATACATGACAAGGTAGGGACACGGCGAGATGGACACCACCTATTTTGCTGTGTCCTATTAATTTTTGGACTTTGGAGATGGACACGGCGGATATTTTGCTGTGTCCTATTTGGCGAGATGGACTTTGGTTGGTTTACACTTTGTAATTTACTGGCCAATCTGTTATAAAAATCATAATCAAACTTGTCCATATTGGTCCGCTATGGAGCATGATAAATCTCTTCAACAAATGTTGCAATCTTTTTACTAGTTTTCTTTGTTGCACAGACACGGATATACATGACAAGGTAGGGACACGGCGAGATGGACACCACCTATTTTGCTGTGTCCTATTATTTTTTGGACTTTGGAGTGTCCAGATTGTGTCCAATACGTGTCCGACATGACATACACTACATTTTTGGAGTGTCTATGCTTCCTAGCTAGTTTTCAACCTGAAATCAGCCATTTGTTTTGGTTCCGTGTTCCTAGCTAAGTAGATATGAGCAAAGTTGGCCCTCACCATAAAACCTAGAAAGCATTGTTGGGATGTTTGACTTAGGCTGGCTTTAGGAATATTATTACTGGATGTTGTTTATGCTATTTTTTTCCTTGGAAAGCAGCCCAAGTCTGTTTGGTAACAAGTTATCAAAAAAGTTCTGAAAAGTCGGTTCATTTGGAAACTTTTGACAACAGCGTCCCACATGATGTCAAAAGTTGCTTCAGTTGTGACTTTTTGAAAAGCAGCAGCAATCCAAACCAAGCCTTAAACCTTTTTTGGTGATACAATTTAAGCTCATGAAAACCAAGTATCACCTCTAAGTTCCTCTAAACTTGGAAATTTACTTGAATATCATAGTATGGCCTAAATTTGTAGGGGCCATTATTTGTTTAAACATAGATATTCTGTCCAAGCTTCCAAGGCCCAATCCAACTTCAAGATCTTATGCTCCTTTGTTATATTTGTGCGCCCAGTGTTTTTCTTCTTGTTCCCTTCCTCTTTAATTGATACTTTTAATCATTTTGTAAAACATCTCATTTAATATGCATTTATTTGTATTCTAGATACGAGAGCAGGAGTGTGACGTGAACTTTTGGAGTCAATCCCTTAACCCTCTTACATGGACAGAGATATTACGGCAAGTTTTGGTTGCAGCTGGTTTTGGTTCAAAACCTAATATCACAAGGAGAGACTCTTCTAACAAGGTATTATGAAACTGCACCATCAATGTCATTACAGGTGAATGTAAATATTTTTGAATGCTGTCAAGCATTTTTTTATATGTACAAGTGTCTTTGTTAGTAATGGAGTGTCTCATACTAACAACTTTCTAGGCTCTTGGTACTGCTGTTATGTTGTATTATGTTTACTTGGGCAATGTTTTCTCTAAACACTTGTATGGATAGTAGGTAATTCATTTTCATGCATTTAGTTTTTGATTAGGTTAGTTTGGTTAAAAGGAGTAGTTCCCCACGGCTGACAAATGGAGAGGTTTAGGCTGTCAAAAGGCACCGGCTATCCGCATACTGCGTCAGCAATGGTGAAGACCAATTTTGATAATCTCATTGGGATGTCATAAGTTTTATGCCTTATTCGCTTTGTAACATGCTACCTATCTCACAGATGTTCAGCCACGTACTATATGTGTTCATATCTGTTACTGACGCAAATTGGATTGGATGGCGAGGAAGAACAAAAAGAGAGGCTGTAGTTAAAGATCATCTGGTTAACTACAGCTCTTGCCCTTGAGTTAGGGCCTACTGAAGCGTGGGTTCACTACAGCTCTTGCCCCCACCTCCTTTCATTTGGGTAGGGTTTAAGAACAGATGGAAAGAGTCTGTGTACAGGGTTTTGCCACTAGTGAACGACGTTTTGATTAGAAGAGTCTAAACTCAAACCAATTTTCACCTGTCTATATAGAGGGGATTTGGGTTTCTTAACTGAGAAACATCAAATGATGATCACACCCCAATCCTGTTACATAGGGCCAAAATTCTTTCTACGTTTACCCCTATTTCATCGAGTTACTGACAATTAATATGGTCAAAGTTCTTTCAAGAATTTTTAGCACAGATTTCTTTTGTATACAACCTAATAAATAATAATGAGTTTGTCATCTACTCTAGACTCTAGAGACCAAGAGAATCACAAATTGGACTAGTGATCTTGTGTTAAATGATATTTATAGAGAAAGTAAGAACGGATATAATGGTATCTATGTGTATTGAAGGTACTTATAAGAAGCCCTTTGGGTCTTCTGTGGCTGTGGACAGTCAAGGTATCAACAACACATTGCATACCTTTTACGTCTTTCTAGTTTCTAGTTGTCGGTTACTGGGAACACAACATGCACATTTTGCTTTTTCATTAGGTCTGGGTTGCTAAACTAGTAACAACACTACAAATTCAAATTATAGTCTGCTCTTTCTGCTGGAATGATCACCAATAGATTACATTTTTTGTTTCCTCTTTGGTTGTGGGCCAACAACACCACAACAATCTTTTTCCCCCTTTCCTAAAGGAACAAACATGTATTTGTTATTTAACATTCCTTGTCCCTCTAAAGTCTTACCACTTTTATCCCTATTTATGGATGCAATCGGGTCCGGATTTATCTGACCAGATCTTGATTCAAATGTAACATGAAGTGTAGCTTGAATTTTAAGGGAATGTTCTCATTGTGACCATGATTTTTCTATGTATAAGTTGAAGTAGGCTTGATCATATTATTTCATATTCTAGGGAGTTAGAGATAATTTGTATGTAAACCGTTTGATGCAATCATGCAATGATACAAAAAATTCCCTGTTGTTTCTCTGTTCTTATGTATTGTTGCGTTGCAGGATAAGAATCTTATGACAAAATATGGTTTACGTCCTCGCACACTTAAAGGTGAATTGTTTGGTATTCTATTTGAGCAAGGATACGGAGGGTTAAAAGTTACTGAAATAGCCAAAGCTTCCCAGGTACGGTGGGGACAGCATTGTACTTATCACCATGTACAGTATATGCATTTTCATATAAAATAGCTCTGCAAGGTTGGCTATAAGTTTTTTTTTTCCAACTTCTTTCCTCTTCAGATTGTCGCGCTGGACCTACCACACACTAAAGAAGAGTTAGAACAACTAATATGCTCAACTCTATCTAGTGACATTACATTATTTGAGAAGATTGCTCCTTTTGCATATCGCCTCCGCAGTAGTCCTCACATTGAAGGGGAAGAAGATTATCAGTCGGATAGTGAGGATTCAGGTAGTGTTGATGATGACTCGGGAGATTGTAGCACAAGCAGTAGTGATGACGATAATATGGATGTATGCAAGCAAAAGACAGTTAAGTTCAAGAGTCGGCGTAAACAAACTGCTCAGAAGTTGACAAAATACACTGAGATTGATGAGAGTTTTTCAGGAGAAGCATGGGTATTAGGATTGATGGAAGGTGAATATTCAAATCTGAGTGTTGATGAGAAGCTGGATGCATTAATAGCCTTGGTTGATCTTGCTGGAGCAGGTTCCAGTTTAAGAATGGAGGTAAATTGTGCTATAAATAGGGCACTACAAGCTTTATTGGAAAAATCTCGAACTTGTTTTCTTTTCTTTTTTCCTCTTCCCCTATGTCTTTCCCTTAATACTCGACCGTATAAGCTTTATTGAGGTTGTGTAGAAATTTTTAGTTGAATTTTCTATGCTTATAACTCTATTATATCTTGACTATAGCTTGTGCCATCATTAAATTAATTCATTTTCCCATTTCCTTCAAATGTCTAGTAATATTGTTTTTCTCAGATAATTGATTTTTCATTGCTTGAACCAAATCATGGTTGTATATGTCAGCCATGGCCGATATGTCAGTTCATAGGTAAAACAATACGATTTTGCAATATAGCAGCTGATATGTTTGACCTTTTGAGATAAATTAGTTGCTCTCTTAAAAAAACACTACTAGAAGACTTAACTCTTAAAATACTTTTATATTGTAAGTGTTAAATTATTTAGAGTCCTAAATAATGTTTTTTTATTTGTACATATCCATCTTAGTAAGACTCTTAAAACTGCTTCATACGAAATCTTCATGTTAGTAGTTCCTTATATCTGTAGTTATGATTGTTGTTAGTTTTAGTACACGTAGCTAGGACACACACACACACACACACACACACACACACACACACACACACACACACACATATATATGTACACAGACAATGTCCCCCAATATTCAACATCCAACACTTCAGAAAAAGGTTTACATGGAACGCTTTGAATTACAGAACATGAAATGGGGGTTGTTCCAGGTACGTGGTTACGCTGGGACAGATTTTTTTGAAATGCAATACATTAATCCTGAACGTGGAACATTTTTAAGGAACCAATCTGTAATATAATAGTCATGTATATTTAAGATTCAAAGTTAATCAAGTATCAAAAAATAACATCATAAATAATTCAAAACAAAAAAGAATTCATAAGTTCCAAAGGATACTGACAATAACTTTTCAAACCGTAGAAGCAAGTCTTACCACTCTACAACTATATCTTATTGTTCTCTTTAAAAGCTTGGCAAGAAACCCAAGTACACGATGTATTTGCTTGTTAGAACGTAGATTTGCACATTCCGATTTGTCGTCGTTCCACATTCTGGAACATGTGTTCGTGGATTGCGGACCGGATGCTCTCAGGTCGCGTATTCCCGAATTGTGGAAAGCTTCGTATATGTTTCCTATATTTGAATTCTAGAAACCATGTTTCAAAACCCAATCCAACATGAACTTGACATCCAACATCTACAATCTTGAACCAGAGGATCATTATGTTTATTCGTCACTGGTAAATACAAGAGCATGCAACAAAATTCAGAGAATGAAGGGGGCGGACATTGCTGTGCTGTGAACCGATTGGTATATTGTTTGGATTCATATATACTTTCAACCTGTGTATTGTCATTTTAGTCCGTATAACTTTCGACATTTTATTTTGTGGCCGGCATGACAACATTTCCTGATACATTTGAATGCAATAATCTTACCTTGATTGATGCAAATCAAGTTGACTGATACCGCATCAACTGACTGGCTTTTCGTACAGCAGCATCAAAATATCATTTACCTGTCAGATTGGTTGCAGGTGGGACCCATGTATCTACTGTCTCCCGTCTAATGTGTAAATACTCTCCCAACTTTGGTACAGTAAGATCATTGCGTGGTGTAGCACTTTGTAGGAAACTAAATTGTATTCTGTTCTCTGCTATATATTTTGGATAGTATCTTATTAAAAAGGATGCTCAAGTTTAGATTTACTGGAGTAAGTTTATTGGTAGCTTAATTCAACATTTCTATAGAGATTTACTGTGGATTTACGACTATTTCTTTGTAGGAGACCATTAGAGCCACATCAGTTGTCATTCCCAATATCCAATACCATGGTTCAGGTGCAAAGATAAAGAAATCATCTGTGAACCATCAACTTGTGACACAATCTTCAGCGATCTTTTCAGAGGCTTCTGGGAAGGATTCCTTCCAAAAGTTCAGCACTGCAGCTAAAGACAAATCCAGGTTGGATGCGCACCCAATGCAGTCAATACATTTAGGATCTGATCGTAGGTACAATAGCTATTGGCTATTTCTTGGTCCTTGTGATGCAAATGATCCAGGCCACCGAAGGGTTTATTTGGAATCTTCTGAAGATGGACACTGGGATGTGATTGATACGACAGAGGTAGATATTTATTCTGTTTTGACCGGTTAGATCTATAATTTTATGCTTATATACTTTAGATGATTAGGCACAGTGTTATTATTCATTTCTGTTTCCTTCAATGTTGTAGGGATTGGAAGCTCTATTATCAGCTTTAGACTGCAGAGGTACTCGGGAAGCACGTCTTGTTGCATCTTTAGATAAGAGGGTAGAATTTCTCTGTCAAGCTATGGATGACCATATGACTTCAGAAGGCAGACAGACAAGAGGCTGTGATCCATCAGAAGTCGAGACCAGTAGCGGATCTGGTTCATCACCAATTTCTGATGTAGACAACATATTAGGCCCGGTGGAAACAATGAACACGATTTCCTCCAGTTCCGGTGATATTAATCTTGAACTGGGCGGCAGCGAAGAAAAGAAGCACAGGTGGGATAGGTTACAATCCTTCGATAAATGGATTTGGAATGCTTTCTATTGCAATCTCAATGCTGTAAAAAAAAGTAAAAGGTCGTATATGGAATCGCTAGCTCGCTGTGGGAGTTGCCACGACTTATACTGGAGAGATGAGAAACATTGTATGATATGTCACACTACTTTTGAATTAGACTTTGACCTTGAAGAAAGATATGCCATCCATGTAGCAACATGTAAGTTACCAGAGGAGAGTTCTGACTTTCCGCAGCATAAGGTTCTACCTTCGCAGTTGCAAGCACTCAAAGCGGCAATTCATGCGATTGAGGTGAGCCCAAAGGCAGGACTGTTGATGCCTATGTTTTACTTTTTTTTTCATACTTAGTTTTAAATACTTGTTGAGCTTTGACATTTTTGTCTTTCTTTCCCAGTCAGGACATTTATTTATATATGATTTAGTGAGTTGCATTCCTTATGGAATTGATAACAAAATTCTTGTAGGCAAGTATCCCTGAGGTAGCCTTATCTGGTTCCTGGACGAGG
Organism: Iris pallida; assembly: GCA_029216955.1. Taxonomy (NCBI): domain Eukaryota; kingdom Viridiplantae; phylum Streptophyta; class Magnoliopsida; order Asparagales; family Iridaceae; genus Iris; species Iris pallida. The sequence continues at coordinate 13,492,570 of JANAVB010037420.1, forward strand.
TCAGGTCACAAGCTTTGGGCTAAACGGCTCAGGCGCACATCATCTCTGCCAGAGCTTTTGCAGGTTCCATTTTTGTTTTTGGCATTGAGTTTTGTGCTGAAAGTTTGTCTAATTATGCTTCTCACATGCAATGTTTTATTAATATCTGATTCAGGTTCTTTCCGATTTTGTGGGGGCCATAAATGAGGAATGGCTATATGAATCCAATCCTTCTTTAGGTTCCAATACTCTAGATGAGATCCTTGTATACTTTCAGACTATGCCACAAACCACTTCTGCTGTTGCACTTTGGATGGTTAAGTTGGATTTTCTAATTGCTCCTCATTTGGAAAATTTTCGATCTAATCAAGTACCAGACAGCAGGCCTCAATCAAAGCGTATGGCTCTCCACCCTACACTTCTATCTAATTCTTACCAGTGATCTATCGACCCATCACATATATATATGGTGCAACACCTACCTGTTTAAGTCTTTCTTATAGTATTTATTGGGGTGTAACTTTTGTGATTGAGCTACTTAGAGGCACTAGCACACAATCAGTTGGTGCCGAGTCCATGTTGTGTCCTGTCGGACACATAGGAGACATGACACAGGGACTCCATAGACTTGGACATGCCAAAATAGGTGCCATGTTCGTGTCAGTGTACATTCATGTCATGTTGTATTTGACTATCTGTGCATTGAACACAACATAGGTGGGATGTTTTGCTTCCATGTCAATTTGCTTGGGTCCTTTTAGTTTGCTAGGAAAAGTCTCGGGTCTCTCTATTTAGCTACCAAAAGTTAGGGGACTTCTCGTTATCTTTTCGTTACTTTCTAGGCTACTCATTTACCCAATTTTTAGTTACTGCTGGTAGACTAGATGAGTTCGGGGAAATCTCTATGTAATATGCAACCTAATTCCTATCTTGGTGTTGACTTCTGATGTTATGAGCAAACTACTACTAATCTTAACACCACCTTAATTGTTTTTAAGGAATTCATAAAAGTAAGAAGGTTAATAAGAACAAGTTCTGTTATTTTATTCATCATAAATGTCAAGTGGGAAAAGTTATTTGGTTTCCATCATCTTTCTGGATCCTAATATTAAAGAATCTCCTAGGTGTCCTTTTTCTAGATGTCATCTTCCTTCAACTGGCTAGGTTGATTGATTTGCGTTTAATTGGGCAAAGAAATGTCATAAGCAAGGTGATCCATGATCATAATTTCAGGACATTTTTTGAGGTACCCATGTCATTTTATTAGTATTCAGGAGGAGGGTGGCTGGTTCATTGAATCATTCTTGATAGTTAGGTTTTAACCTGTATTAACTGACTATATATTAACTTGTTTACCTCAAACAATTTCTTGATCAGGGATTGGGTCGGGTTGATCCGTTAATGCTTAACCTGAACCCTACCCGTTTATGGATGACCCATCTTTAAACGGCTCAATCCAGCCCGTTTAACTATATGGTACGGGCTAGCTGCAAATATATGTTTGGATGCAAATATGTTCACTAATAACCAAATGCAATTTAAATCCCCACTCCCAATTTGGACTGGGCCTTGGACAAACAATGATACAAGCAATATAACAACAACAACAACAACAAAGCTTTTATACCAGATTTTAACAAAGCCTTTAACCCAGTTTTAACAAAGCCTATAAGCCCAATTTTTGGGGTCGGCTGTAATCCTTTCCTTCCATTCAACTATGTTGGGTCATGTCCTCTGTAACACTAACAAAAAACATATTCTTTTAAACCTCAATCCTTTTTTGTCAAGGTTCTAAACGGCAGTAGGCGGGTGCGTGACGGAGAGGGTCTGTCTGCCGCCTAGGCGTCGTCTAGACGGTTGATACATTTTTACTATTTTACCATTTTTTTTTTGCATAATATTGCATATTTTAAGGATGTTTTATGCATAATTAAGTTGCAGAACAAAAAATTATGAAGTTTTAGTCTTGTAAAAGTGAACCATATGTCCATAATGCTTGCAAAATTGTTTTGCCAAAATGTCTAGTTAGGTATTGCTTTGCCTAGGCGTCCGCCTACGCCGTCTCACCTCTGCCTACACCGTCAAACCTTCGTTGACCGCCTACTCAACCGTCAACGGCAAAAGCGGTGCGGAGAGCGGCCGACTAGCGCCTAGGCGCCGTCTCGATTGCCATTAGAACATTGATTTTTGTTTAGGGCTCTCCTTTAGCAACTATATTTATTGTGCTCCTTACTGGAGCATCTATCGGTCTATGCTGCACATGTCCAAACAACCTAAGACTATTTTCTCAATCTTGTCCGCTTTTGGAGCTCTCTCTTCCCACAAATATGCTCTTTTTTATCCCATCTTTCGATGTATTGCAAGTCATCCAATAACATTCTCATTTCTGCTATACTCATTTTTTAGGTGTGCTGTTTCTTAAGCTCTATGCAAGTTCCCTGTGAGTAGAAGAGTAACCTATAAAAGAAATCAAATAAAGTAAGTAGACGAGCAAATGGATGCTATGAACATGAAGACGTTTTGGTGGTGGTGAACTTTATGATGGGCAACAAGAGGAGGTGGTGTGATCGGCCCTTATGTAGAGGATTTGGAGGAGGGTCAGACAGAGGGATCAGATGAAGAGAGTAGAGGTGGCTGTGAAGAGAAATGTGATCTGACGAGTGAGATTATGTAATCTATAACCGGATTTATGGGGTTTGAACTTGAGCTGTCCCTTAACCTGATCCGTTTGATCAGCCGGATCAAATGGTCAGCACCTTAGACGTAACCTGCTTATTAATCGGGTTATATGGGTTGTGCGTTTAAGCCTAAACCTGTTTAGCCCTGACCCAGACTTGCCTAAGAAGGCGGGTGGGCGGTTCCGACACAAAGTGCCACCAGTAGTCTGGCATATACAATGGCGGTAAAAAGAACAAACATACTATTGTTTTGAACTCGCTAAAAGACACTTTATTCTTGGACTGTCATCCTACCTATATTTGTTACCAAGGATACTATGGTGACAAAAGAAAATCATATGAAAACTATCTTCACATTATTAGTAATAAAAGGAAGCGTGTATAAAAGACCAGCCTGTTCTAGGAAAACTGCTAAGTGGTTAGTAATTTTTTTTTTTTTTTTACCTGAAGAAAGTGGTTAGTACTATTTAACTTGCCTTCTCTCATCCCTACATTTGTTGGCAGATGCTCTAGTTACTATCTATATCTGATTAACTTCTGATTGTTCTTGTTAAAAATGTTAATTCTTTCAGGAAGGCACGCCTGCACCAAATAGTTATTATTTATCTAGATGCATAATTTTTTATTAGCATCTGCACAGTTCCAGCTGTCTTCAAGAAGCTTGGTAATGCTCTCATCAAAGCACATCAAGGGATTGAGGGAAGGTACAGGCCCTTTTGATCTTTCTCACAAAAATGTTGGCATAATGGATGAGAGGCCATGTTCTAGTGATTTTCTGGCGTGGGACAGGAGGCCAAGTCCACAATCTTCTGGTTGGATCCACTTGATCCAAAAATTGGGCAATTACCTCAAATTGCTCAGCAGCACCGTTCTGACGGTTGTGATATTTGAAATGGAGGGTTCAGCTACTTCTACATCAGCTGATGCTGATACCGCCTGCCAACTTATAATCTTAATGGTCATATTCTCGTGTAGATAAAATCTTTGTTCATTCCCAGGGAATGCTCACAGTTTTTTTCTACTTCACACAAAATATTTGATGCGTCATAATGTGTGTTGGAGCCTTTTGGTGGTTGGTTAGAATAAGAGTTTTTTTTGGGGCAATTAATTCCTGGCTTGTTTTACCAGGGACGCTCTTTGAGGTGTGATCTCTGGCTTTGGTTGCCTAGGTAAGAGAAATGTAATTTTGCATAATGAGGTTTGTTGCAACATTTTAGAAAAGGTTAGTTCGACAGGTTCATGTTGTTCAAGAGTGGTTAGTTTATCGTCTTTTATAGCACTCTCTCTCACGCACGCCTGTTTGAGTGGTTAGCTTGATGTCTCCTGTAGCATAGCATCTCTCTTGCACCCACGCATAGCTGACATCTTATGAGTTTTGTTTGGTTACGTATAAAGCTCTAATGAGCTTTGTTAACTTTTATGATGATATGCTACAATCTTGATTGTTTTTTACTGCGATCGACCTTGTTAGAGTGAAAGTAGTGCTCCATATTGCTCAAATACGTGGAACAAAGGCTGTGCTATTCACCAGAGTTGCTTACAAAGTTTTATATTTGCATCTATAGTGTATGGTTTAATACTTTTCTTTTTTGACAAATTTGAGTTGAAATGTTTTGTATATATAATATATTCACCATTTCATGTACAAGTATGTACTAGTGTCTCATGTATATTATCTCGTGTTCTGAAAGATTTCTGTCAGCAGTCGTTTTGACCCCCTAATTTAAGGGAAGGAAATCATTTTGTTATAGCAGTCTTTATCAATTTGAAAAGTGAGTGGAGAACATATACCTGTTTAATTTCATACGCAGTATGTTTCTTTTTGGGTAACTCTACTCTATTTATAAGGTTGTATTAGACTAGATTTCATTTTGATATCTTTAAATCAATGTTACGTTGAATTTGAATTAACTTTATTTACATTCATATATCGATTTTCATTAGATATTAAATTATAGATTAGATTGGAATCAAAATATTATCAATCTGACTATACTGAATCATTTCAGGTGTAGTAAATTATATTTAAATAAAATTTTATATGTCAAATTTTGGGAAGAAGATCATGGAATATTAAGTTCATAACTTAAATAAACGATTATGTGATAATTTACACCAAACACTTCTTGGTTTATAAAACCAAATTTTCATTACAAAATCTTCGTTTATAGTGTTACGTTTAGTGCGTGCTGCATTGCCGGTCTTTTGGTCCTACTATCTCCAACTTTTACCATTATTATGAATTGAAGGAATAAAACACCTCAGTGGTTCGATCCGTTGATCTTCCACCATCCAACCTGATCTTATACATCACTTCGGTAGCCACAAGAGAGATTTTTTTGGCATGTAATGTTTTTAATCACAATCTTCTTTTATTTTCTTTTCTTCGGTAGAAAAATTAAACGACCAATCCCGTCTTAGATCCTGTCTCCAACAAGGGCCACCTCTAGGGGCGGGCACGGGTCGGGTCGGACCCAAATTTGTTGGACCCGGACCGGACCCGTTACTTGGCGGGGCGGGACGGGACGGGTCCAAAAAATATTGGACCCGGACCGGACCCGACCCGTTTGAAACGGGTCCGAAATGGGTCGACCCGCAGGTCCGAACGAGTCCAAAAAAAAGTTTAAAAAAATCTATAATAGTAAACATTTACATATGTTATATTGTCTATAAGAACAAAACAAGTCTAATGTCTTCCCAAACTTCTAGAATTTGTTTAGTAAACAATAAGATATTCTATTATGTATAGACTATAATAAAAAAAATGCTAAAAGTTGATATAAAAAAATATATACTCCTAGAAACGGGTCGGGCCGGGGTCCCGTTTATTTTGAAAATAGGACCCGTCCCGACCCGTTAATGTCACACGACCCGCCCCGTTTAAATTTCAAAATTTAGGAACCGACTTGTTTAGACATTTTACGGTTCGGACCGGGTCGGAACCGCGGGTCCTAGAACCGTATGCCCACCCCTAGCCACCTCTGCATCTCCTTTGCCATGGTCACTAATTCATCCTCTACAGTGTCAATTCCGTCAATTCCTTGTATAACTTATTCTCCTCTGACAAGCTTGATGAGGTTATTGATGTACATATGCACATATCGAGAAAGTTTATCAGTTAATTGGTACATGTTCGACATCCAATGATCAACAACGGACCTACCAATTCCGTCACTTTCTTCTCGGATCTTGTTCTCTTGTAATTATTGTTTGTCTACAATTATGCTAGTTCGGTATTGCCGATGATTGAGTTTATATTAATTTTTATGTATGTTTGGTCCACTGTTTTCAACTTCTACCAAATAAATGGAAGAAATAATACGTTCCCGTGACTCGATCCACTGATTTTCCGCCACCCAGGCGGAATCTTATGCCTCTCGTTAACCATAAGAGTCATTCGAGTTCAGTAAGCACACTACTTTATTATTATGGAATAACCCAATTGTAGTGAAAATTTTATATTATTTATAGTTATAATAAGGTTACTTGTGATTAAGATTATAGCTATTAGAAATAAATACAGTGATCCCCCCCCCCCCCCCCCCCCCCCACCCTCCCCTCCACCCAGAGACACACACACACACACACACTCCCCCAACCCATGCTTAATGAATATTACATGGACTATTCATATTCCGAAAATTACACTGACCACCCCATTTCTGTATAAATTTTATAAAATACAGGGGTGGTCAGTGTTATAAGTTTTTAAAGAAAATATAAGCTAATTAGTTTCGTAGTAGGAATAATTTCTCTAATAAGTGTAAAATATAGGGATAGTTAATGCAATTTGTCATATTAGTAATATTTTTAAAGCCTATGTTAGCAATAATTATATTATAAGTTAATTTTGTTAGTTAGAATATTTTTTTAGAAAATAATAAAAATGATGTATTCTTCATTGTAAAATTTCTACAAATTTGTAGAAAATTTGAAAGTGGTCTAAAAACAGCAAATGAATGTGATCTCAAAATCATACTTACAATTTCGGTGATTATAAGAATAATGTATTTTGCTTGAAAATATTGTGATTGTGATTTCAAAATCTCACGTATTACTTTGAAAATCTTGTTTAACTAATCCCCTAAGAAAGTATAAGATCTCCAATGTTTTATGGATCAAAGTGCAACGACAATAATTAAGAAACATGTTAAGAAATCAGTTGGCAGAAATAAGAATATTCTATAATGGACAGTTGATATTTTTTGCACTTTTTTGCTATCCATTTACTTTTTGACAGTTGATATTTTTTGATAGTTGATATTTTTTACAGTCTCCCCCAAATTGTATCTTCTATCCTCCCTAAATTGAATTCCTTGGATTCATGAGCAGTGCAGTGCAGACAAGCCTTCTGTCATAATTATTGAAATACCTATGGTACAATATGTTAGAAAATAATATTAAATCATGCAATCAGAAAAGCCGCCAAAACTAAGATAAGAATGAGAGTAAATGATTCGAGGTACATTATAAGCATTGTCTTTAGAATAGATTTCGCCCTCACGAATTGCTCAACATGAAGTCGTCATCTACCCCGGAGATACAACGAATTCAGGCGACCCGTGATATCGTGCATCTGATGGCGAATCCAACGGATAATCACAGTTTTGTCCGATTGAGGAGATGGACAGAGGTAGGGGTTTTGGAAAGGTTTTTGGTTTTGGTTACTTTTCATGTTTCTCTGATGAGTTTCTCGAGAGAGAAGATGGTGGCATTAACCTTCTAATTATTATAGGATGTATTGCCCTTCTTTTGACCTATGTATATTCATATGTTATAGTTGCTTTTACCTTGACACGAAAATAGTTTTTTTCTTTTTCTTTCTAAGCTTTGCTTGTTAATAGTACCTTAGGGCTGAGGTTAGAATTTGAATATTTTATTAACATTGTTGAAATATAATATATACTCAGAATTATCTCCAATTATGGTAACTTAAATTGAGATTTTCTAACTTAATTCTATGTAGCCATTAGTGAAAAATAAAAGGGAGAGTTTCTCAAAGTATGTGCAACTTTCGTAGAAGAGGAAGACGAGATTTAGAGATTTGGGATTGTTTGGAAAAGAGAGTTTCAAGGAGTTCTACATTGGTTCACTCTTATCATCCGTCTTCGATAATCCTTCTATCGTTGTATCTATTTTCATTCATAATATTGAGGAGTTTTGTTGATTGGATTGGATCAGTGGAGAAGCTAGAAAAAGTAGGTATATTTTCTTTTTCTTTTTTATGGTAATTTTTTTTTTGGGTTAGACTCAGATTTGATAGGAGAAGCTAGAAAGAAGTTGTGTTTGTGTTGTACTTGTTTTATGTGGATTTTGAGATGTTTGCAGGTTGTGCAATTTACTTTCGTCCTCGACTTGGTACTTCCGGTCGTTTGAGAACTAATGTTTCTTCCGGTTTGGGAACAACAATTATTTGCTTTATTTTTTCTTTTCGTTCCCAACAATGCACTGTGTTTCTGGGGCTGTTATGTTGCCTTGATACAAGTGTACGACCAATTTGTAGGTTTTTTTTTGTTTGAAATATGTAGGTTGTTTGATATATATATATATATATATATATATATATATATATATATATATATATATATATATATATCAAGATGGGTATAAATAAATGTGGGTGAAGTATGATGTAAAATATAACTATATATATTTATATAAAGTTTAAAACAAAATAACTAAAATAAAAAGGAAATAATAATAATTGTTTATAATAATAAATAGAGATAAAAAAATTAAATCAATAAAAGAAAAGCAGTATAAAAAGATAAAGAAAATATACTTATAAAAGAAATTAATTTAAAAGGAATTGAGATATAAAAGAAGTAAAAAAAAAAAAAGAAGTGGAAAAGTAAAAGAAATATGTAAAAAAAAAAAAAAAAACTTACACTGTAGTTTAAATCCAGAATTGCACCCCTTTTTTGTTTAAAAACATAAAACTCTTAATGTAAGGAGAGGTTCTTAAAAATCTTTCAAGCAAAGATTTCACAGGTCTCATTCAATCCTTAAACCCAATATCTTCCTAAACCTCATTAAAAAAAAACCAAATCATATATCCTAATTATGAAATGAGAATTCGATATAATCTAACTATGTTGATCAGGCACGAACACAACGTAACAATCTTCAAATCCCATCAATTAGTTTTAATAAATCGAATTTAATCCAATAAAAATCTGCCTGAAATTCTCGAATTGTTTTCTTCTATATAATGTATTTAAACAGAGCAGCAAATCTTGGTGTCAAGAAGTTCGTTCACTTAACAAAATCTGGTAGATAAGCTCAACATTCAATCATCTGCAGATGAGCAGATGCAGCAGCAGCAGCAGCAGGAAAAGAAGAAATTTGTTGCTGAAACTTTTTCCAGCAACGAGGAAGAGTACCAGAGACGTCCAACGTCTCCAGTGCACCTCCATTTCTCAATAGATGCTCCACCAACAGCATCTCAGCCTTTGTGCCAAGGAACATTGAAAGAACAACTTTCTTGAGACGATGCAAAGGTCTCCCACCAAAGCCTTCAAATGGCGAGTTTGGCTCGCAACTTTCCCACTCGTCTTCTTCGACTTCCCCAGTTATACGAGCAATATCCTCCGCAATTTCTTCGTACCGCATATGCAATGAAGCTTTATATTTGAGCCACCTCCAAATAGCGCTTTCGCGACGTCCACATATATATATATATATATATATATATATATATATATATATATATATATATATATATATATATATATATTAACAGATCATATTATATATACTAGTATACATGCACGTGATATTTCCAATATTATTATTATTACGAAGACTAAAGATAACTAATATAATTATTCTGTTTTTTATTAAAACTATTAAGGAAGACTAAAAGACATGTCTTAATTATTTTAGATTTATTATTATATATTATTGACACTCTCGTAATTAACTAGCTGTCCATATTAACTTTAATGAATCATTTTTAATAGTAAATATATGCAAGGATATTTTTGGAAAATAAAACTTTCACGGTGAAACCTAAATTTTCTTATTATATAGTAGTATAGATATAGATAATAGTATAGATGAATCATTTTTATTAGTAAATATATGCAAGAGTATTTTTGGAAAATAAAATTTTTACGGTGAAACCTAAATTTTCTTATTATATAGTAGTATAGATATAGATACTAGTATAGATGAATCGTTTTATTAGTAAATATATGCAAGGGTATTTTTCGAAAATAAAACTGTAAGTCTAACTTTTCTTATTACATAGTACTATAGATATGCAAGGATATTTTTGGAAAATAAAACTTTCACGGTGAAGCCTAATTTTTCTTATTATATAGTAGTATAAATTATTAGAAAATATAAGCAAGGGTATTTTTGGAAAATAATTTTTTTACGGTGAAATCTAACTTATTATATAGTAGTATAGATATAGATATGCAATGATATTTTTGGAAAATAAAACTTTTACCGGTGAAGCCTAAATTTTCTTATTATACAGTAGTATAGATACAACACAAATGTTTCAGACCAATACCTAAAATATGGATATATAGAATCAGGGCCGGCCCCGCGGTTTGGGTTGCCTTAGCCGGAGCTAACTTTTGTTGCCCTTTACCCGAAAGATAAATGTTTAATTTAAATTTTTGTTGAACCGGTCCTAAGTAAACTAAATGGCCTGGGGGGTTGCCCTATGGAGGGGGGTTGCCCAAGCCCGAAGTCTTGTCAGGCTTACCCCAGGGCCGGCCCTGTATAGAATGTGCAAGAGGTACGTACTTGTAGAGATAATTTCTCTAGCGACGTACAGTGATACAGAATGGAGGCGAGGGAATGAAGCATACTTCCATTGATTCGACCGCCTTTGTAATGTAATTTCTTCAGGTTCTTGAAGATGGGTGTTTGTGTTTTCGGAAGAACGACCTAAAATCCCAATCAAATAAGAAAAACGTTCCAAATTGTCAACTTTAAATCAAGGCTAATTTACTTTAAAACGTTCAACTATTATAGTAACTGGAGCAGACGATAAATAATCTCTATGTAGTAGTTGTGACGTTTCTCGATCTTGATGTCACAGAGGCCATGTATGTTAATCAATGGTAAACTAAGCGTGTGTTTGGTAGGAGGAAAAAGTGAGAGGAAGAAAAATAGAGGAGGAAAAAGTGAAGGAAAAGATTCATTTTCGTGGAGGGATTACTTTTCCTTCGTAATCTAAGAAATCCAATCCCCCAAAAGTGGGAGGAAAAGTGGAAGGAAGGCTTGTATTAATTAACAATTATACCCCCATATGAATGTATTATTTAAAAATTATTTATGAAGTCAAATGGTAAATAAGTATTTTTAGTTTATGGTAGAATTGGTAAACCTTATATTTTTTACTTTCTTTCCTTCCACTTTTTCTTTCATACCAAATAAAGTAAAATACATCTCTTATCTTTTCCATCCTTGCTACCAAACACAAAAGAAGAAAATGATCCTTCCTTTCCACATGGAAGAAAAATGAATCCTTATCTTTTTCCTTTCTTCTTACCAAACATAGCCTAAGACTATGTCCGGTAGGAATGATGGAAAAGTAGAAGGAAAAAAAATTAAAAAAAAGAATTTATTTTTTATCCATATGGTAAGAAAGGCTATTTCTTTCATTTGTATTTGGTATGATGGAAGGAAAATGGAAGTGATATATTTTTCTTTGTTTGGTATGGAAAGAAAAGTAAAAGAAGGAAAACAAAAAAAAAACTTTACCAATTATATCATCAACTAACAAAATTTATTTACCATTTGACTTTATTGAACTACTTCAAAATAATATAATTTATATATGGTATAATTGTAAATTAAGATGAGTATGTACTTTTTCAGAAAACCAATCTCTTCACTTTTTCTTCCATCCACTTTTCTTTCCTTACCAAACAAAATAAAATGTTTTCTCCTCCCACTTTCCTTATCCATTTTCTTTCTTCCTACTTGTGGTGATTGTACCATTGAATCCGTATATTTCAGAATATTGCATCAGAATTTTAGTTCTCATGAGCTAAGTTTGGTTAGAGCCTTTTCCCTCCTAGCAATCCCCCGTGGTTCGATTCCCTGATCTTCTGCCACCCAACCGGGATCTTATACCTCTCCTCGGTAACCACAAGAGCCACTCGAGTTTGGTAAATGTAGGTAACTAAGATGTTAGTGTAGGGACAATTTAGAGGGATTATATGTCAATTTTAAGAGCATCCACAGTGGAGACACTCCAAACACGTACTCCAAGTTATTAGAAATTGTGTAAATTATTATTTTTGGAGTGTCTTCTTGATATTAATACACTCCAAACAAATACTCCAAATTAACATTTTTCATCTCTTTTTTTTTCCATGTTTGGTAATATTTTTCCTCCATATTAGTTTTATTTATCTGAAAATTGCTGAGAAACCCAATTTCGGGGTGGACTTTTATGAAATGCCCACCCGCTGGATAAGTTTTATGAAATAACCAGAATTAAGTATTTTCACGTTAAATATTCCAAGATTCCCTTTTAGATGCCACCCGCTAGAAACTGCTATTTTTATAATACCGAAACTACCCCTCCGTGCGAATTGGTCATCTATATGTATTTGAATTCAAAAAACTCAGATCTGGATTGCGATTTTCGTCTTCTTCTTCTTCACGGAAAATCTGAATTCCATTGCTCTCATATTCAGCAGAGATCGCAAAGATCGTTCGTAGTTTGGTGTATTTTTCTTCAGTCGAACTCAGATCATCGCTCGTCATCATCATCATCATCTTCATCGTGGAGACATTTGAACTCAGATCTTCAATTGTGGAGAGAAGATCTTTCTTCTTCTTTTCCATAAGAATTATCATCGCTTTGAAAGAAGAACGAAACTCTTTATTCCTGAAAAAACTAAATTACACGTTTTAACACTGGAAATGACCATTCTCCGTCTTAATTAGGACGGAGAATGGCATTCTCCGTCTTAATTAGGACGGAGAATGCCATTCTCCGTTTTATTTAAGACGGAGAATGCCATTCTCCGTCCTAATTAACACGGAGAATGACATTCTCCGTTTCCGTCTTAATTAGGACCGAGAATGTCATTCTCCGTCTTAATTAGGACGGAGAATGGCATTCTCCGTTTTATTTAAGACGGAGAATGGCATTCTCCGTCCTAATTAAGACGGAGAATGGCATTCTCCGTGTTTCTAACACGGAGAATGGCATTCTCCGTGTTTCTAACACGGAGAATGGTCATTCTCCTGCGTTTTAACACTAGAATGACCATTCTCCGTGATAAATTACACGGAGAATGGCATTCTCCGTCCTAATTAAGACGGAGAATGGTCATTCTCCGTTTAATTTAGCACGGAGAATGGCCATTCTCCGTCTTAATTAGGACGGAGAATGCCATTCTCCGTTTTATTTAACACGGAGAATGACATTCTCCGTTTCATTTAACACGGAGAATGGCATTCTCCGTGTTTCTAACACGGAGAATGGTCATTCTCCTGCGTTTTAACACTGGAATGACCATTCTCCGTGTAAATTAAGACAGAGAATGTCATTCTCCGTCCTAATTAAGACGGAGAATGGTCATTCTCCGTGTAAATTAAGACGGAGAATGCCATTCTCCTGCATTTTATGGTTAGCTGAAACTTTGGAGGGCCATAACTTTTGACTGGGAGGTCGAAACGAGGTCCCGTTTGTCGCAAAATGAGCGTATCGTCGAGGAGACTGAAAGTAACAGCTTCACAGTTAGACGGCCTTCCGAAATTTTAGATTCGCAAAAAAATGATGTTTGGACCTCCGTTTTAGCACTTTTGTCGTTCGTCCCGGTCTTTCCGAAATTTTTCGACGAGTTTTTGAAGATTTTTGAGAAGAAAACCTAGATTCGAAAGTGAGCAGCGTATTACGTTTTTTTAAGAGCAGTTTTGTGGGTGTTTCCAATAAATTAAAAGGAAGGGCAAAAGGGTCATTTGGAACCCGCTTTGGATAAGTTTCTCTAATTCTGGGCACGCGATGAAAGTTTTTTTAGCGGTGGATTTTACATAAAACTTTTTTAGTTTTTGGGCATTTCATAAATCTTTCCTTTATTTATTTTTCTTCCATGTTTGATAAAATTGGTTAATATTGACGGGCCCAGAAATTAATATAGTGGAGCTAGCACACGCTCTTGGAGCGTCTCTTAGCTTTCTAGTAATTTTCAAGTATGGACAAGTGCCAACTGTTGTCTTCAAGTGGTACAAAATTTGGCTAAAGTCAAAATATAGCAATTGAAATTTCTTCCACTGTGGATGGCTCTAACATAATAATTGTAGGAAGGAATTTTTTTTTTTTGATAGTTGAAAATACCAACTTGCTAATAAAAATATTGTAGTATATCAAATTGTGAAAGCCTGGTGGTGGAGGATATTTAAAAGTAAATTAGCCTTAAATCCAATTCTAATGAAAGAAAAGCAACTTGTTGGAGCAACTTTGAAAGTTTGGTTTAACAATAAAAACTATGAATTTATTGACGAAGAGACAATGAACGATCTATATAGTTTAACAATGTCTTTAAACTAAATCGGACATTGAGCCAAAGTCCCCAACCCAAGAGAGCAAGTTTCTTCAATATTCGTACAAAAATCAATCGATCAATCTAATTTATTAGGGGGTGGGGCAACTCTTCTTTCTAAGCTACTGTTTGGGAAGGGGGGAAAATAGGAGGAAGAAAAAAGTTGAGGGAAAAGTGAGAGAAAAATTTTAAATGATGGTGTTTGAAAAGGAGGAGAGAAAATGGGGAGGAAAATTTGAGAGGAAAAAGTAGGTGGGTCCCACCAAAAAATTTTTCTCCCAAAAGTGGGAAGAAAATGGAAAGAGATGAGAGGAATTTGAGTGAATTTACCCCCACCACCCCTCAAAAAGTTAATATTAAATCATCATTTGAGAATATCAAGGAAAAAAATAGTAATTGTACCTCTATTCATAAACAAATAAAAAATTATTTTTAAACTTTTCCTTCCCCTACTTTTTGTCCATCCAAAAAGAGGAAGGAAAAATTAACTTTACTTTCATTTTCCTCTCCTCCATTTTCCTTTCTCTCAAATTTTTCTCTCCCTCCCCACAAATGTTCCCAAACACAGGGTAAAGGAAATCAAAAGGATACCTAGAACTACTACCGCCAGCCTTTAACTTGCAGAAGAGTAAGTAATGTAATTAAAAAAACATATGTTAATTAAGATATTATCCGAAAATTAATAAGGGGTACTTGACAAACCACGTTACGAGGTGTTTTTAGGGTCTGCTTGGCAACTGTAGGGTAACGGTTATGAGATATTTTTAGAATACCAGTTATGACCAATTATGAGGGTTTCGGTTTTGAATGGTTTTTAAGTAACAGCTTTTAAACCATTTCAATTCATGCTTGGTAATTCACTAACGAGCGGTTCTGAAAGTTTTTTACACAAATCAAATTAAATAGGAAAGGGTATTAGTGGTTATAATTACATAGTTTTGGTGATTATATAAATAAAATAAAATAATAAAATCCCTCAAAATCCACCGATTTGGAGTGTTTATAAAACCACCCAAAATTACATTACACCGATTTTGGAAGATTTTTGACCCAACCAAAACCAGTGTCTCAAAAGACGGTAGTTGACCTTATGATATACTAATTAAAATACGTACAAAGCACGTACATGTAGACTAGTTAATTCTACTATATAATAGGAAAACTTAGATGGTGAAACTTTTGAATTCCGAAAATATTCTTACATACTTATACTAATTAAAAATAGTTCATTAATTTTAATAAGGACAACTTAGTAATTAGGAAGACTACCCTTTGGTCTTCCCAAAGAGTCTTCCTAAACTAAGTAAGAAATGTTAAAATACGTGCAAGGCACGTGCAGTTTGTATGTTATGAAATCTCCTCTTTCCATACAACTTTTCATGTTCCCATGGTAATAAATTTTTATGTACTTACCATTTTTTAAATGTTATTATTCTCAATAGAAAATTAAAAGAACAAAATTCGTACTTTAATCACTTGGTATTGTAAAAGAAAAGCACACATGCACATAAATAGTCACCCGAAAAAGACGGTAGCTGACATTATGATATTCTAACTGAAATACGTACAAAATATGTACATGTAGACTAGTATATATATATATATATATATATATATATATATATATATATATAATTTGTTTCAGTCTAATTAATCCAATAATTAATTAAAAATCAAAAGTTAGAGAGTAGAATCAGGCCAAAAAATTTGAAGGATGCCCAAAAAATTGGACTTCTTTATATATATATATAAACTTTTGTAGACTTGTAAACATTACTTCTCATGCAAGATAAAGGTTTTATACCTTCTACGTATGGCTAATCTTTATGTATGACTGACCGAGTAAAACTATGTGTGACTTGCCTTAGTAAAGTTGGTTTCACTTACACTTAAATGTTCTATGTAAATGGGCATCGGTACGTTCACAGCATTTTAATTTTGTTATGGACAACCAAAATTTCTAGACAAGCGATTATGACGACCAGAATGCTTTGTTGTCTGCTGACTTGGACCGCGATCCTGATCCACAGCCACGTGTCACCAAATAATTGTCCTCCTGCTAGCTTCCGGGCCCATCCGCCAGGAGGCCAATCGGAATGCCACTTGTACCCCGCGGTCAAGACTGCAGTCCAAGCTCGCGGACAACGTAGCACAGAATATAAGTGTGCCTAAGTTCATACCTGAAAGAACCAAGTATTGACCGATAGCTTATGCGAGGTATAAGAAACCTCCATCAAACGCCTCATAAGTTCTCGTCGGGCGGGGAGGTTGCCGACGTCGACGATCCTCGATTTCGTCAAGCACTTCGCGTCCTCCAACCGAAAGCTCTCCGAGTAGTACCCTTCTACCCAGACCGATCGGAGATTGGGAGCTATGATCGTCGCCCGGAACCGCTGTCCGAGCAGGACGACTACGTCCTTGAGGCTCCGCGACGAGATTTCGAGATCGGTGACGGTGTTCGAAGCCAGGAGAAGAACCTCCAGGGCACGGCATTCGGAGAGCAGCGAGCCGAGGCCCGCGTTGGTGATCGAGCAGTACGCGAGCCGGAGCGACTTCAGGAGCACGAAGCCCTGGAGGTCGCGAGGGACGCGGGCCGGGATGCAGGCGGAGAGGAGCAAATGCTGGAGCGAGTGGGACGAGTCGGAGTGGAGGGGGAGCTCGGCGGGATAGGCGCTCAGTTCCAGATGCCGGACTCCTCCTCGCTCCGCGAGGACGCGGAGCCAGCGGCCGACGGCGTGGAAGAGGACCCTGCGGTCGGAGGTGCCGGCGCGCGACATGTGCAGCTGGAGGCTGAAGCTCTCCAGGGAAGGCGCGGTGCTGGCGTCGAGGATTCGGTCGAGGATGCGGACGTGGTCGGCCGTTCTGAGACCGTCGAGTGAAAAGGGAGGGTCCCTGTAGCATATGGAGCGGTGGCCGGTCCAGACGTGGCGCCACCGGCGGGAGAGGAGGGACGTCCTTGCCCTGCCTCGCGTGTCGGGGAGGAAGGAGAGGATGTGGAGGAGGAGATCCTCTCCGATGTTGCTGAGGTGGTCGATGTTCTCTTCTTCCTCGGTGGACATCTCGTCTACTAGTTAGGTTAATTCACTAGGGTTTAGGGTTTACTAGGGGACTGCATGTTGACAAGGGGATGTATATCGGCACGCGAGCCACGTGTCGCCTTCTGATAGGCCAGAGAATGGAACTGAAAACTAACATGAAACAAATCGGTTATTTTTTAATATATATATACGTTTCAAAATGGCTCAAGACTATATCATCAACCATTTTCTTTCTTTAATTAATATTTTAAAATTAACTACCTTAATTTCTTATCTTCTGTGTGGTTAACCTAACCCTCTCTTTTCACGTAAAAAATTAAAAATCATCCGATACTAGAATATATTTAAAAAAAATTGTGTTAAACTGACTACATAACATTATCTAATTAAACACATATTCAAAATTAAAAAAAAATCATAACAAATCATATTCAAATTATATTTACAATATTGTAATATAATTTAATTTTTTATATATTCTATTAATGATATTATTAATGTTTTATATTGCACGTGAACGTGACGTATATATAAAGGGGCTTCAAAACGACTCAAGATTGAGCCGTCTAAGCAGCGTATATCATCAACCATTTTCTATTTGAAAAAATAATGAAGATTTAAAAATTAACTATCTTTCTTATCTTCTGTGTGGGTAACCGAACCATATCTCCTCACATAAAAAATTAAAAATCACCCGATGATAGAATATATTTAAAATTAAAATTATGTTTAAACTAACTAGATAATATTATCTAATTAAACACATATCCAGAATTATTATTTTTTATGACAAATCACATTAAAATATATTCAAATTATATTTAAAATATTATAATATAATTTAAATTTTTATATACTCTATTAGTAGTATCATTGATTTTTTTATACGTACAACGCACGTGGGTGTATATATATATATATATATATATATATATATATATATATATATATATATATATAGGAAGCGGATCAAAAGTCCTCCTTAGAAAATTTCCTAAAAACCTCCTCACTCTCAATATTAACATTAATGTTAAAATATATTCAAATCATATCTATAATATATTTTTTACTAGCAACTTTAAAACATGAGATACCGAAGTTTTATTTAACCCAAAGAATTCAACTATTCGATGTTCAAATTTTTTTATATGTAAACATTTGTATTACAATTTCATCGAATAATATTTTTTTCCTAAAAAAAATTGTGATTTTAAATATACCTGTACTTCTTTGAAATACTCTCTTAAATATCTCACGTACCCAGTACCTATAAGAACTTAGAAAATATTTTTCAAAATTATTAAAAGATACTTAATTAGATGAGTCATTTATCAGAATTTCAATATTGTATGAAAAGATAAAAGCCATTTTTTCAAATCCTTTAGGAAAATAGATTTACTGTTGACTAATAGTGCTTTCATACATTATTTGAAGTAATTTTTTCATCTCATCCATTTACGATTCAGAACACTCGACTATGATAGTGATATTAGAGGTTGGGAAACAAGTGGTGTGTGTGCAATTTCAATGAAAGAAAAAAGGGGTGGGAGGTTACAACAGTTTAAAATTAGTATAAAAATTTGAATTAGTTGGTGACATTTTTATCCATACATAATAAAAAAAAATAGGCAAGAAAGTATTATACCAAAAAAATTAGTAATATTTCTAGTATTTGAAGTATACGTGTATACATACACACACACGGTTATATTATACCTGTCAATTGGGCCGGGCCGGCCCAGCTCGACACAGCCCGGGCCAAAAACTTAGCCCATGAGCTGGCACAGCCCGTTTAATCACGGGCCCGGACTGGCCCATTCTATTGGATCGTGCTAGGTCACATATGTCGGCCTATAAGGTAGGCTTGGCCCGGCCGGAAGCCCAGGTCCGAAGAATGAATACTTAATTGAGTTCTGAATACTTAACTGCAATGTGCAGTTCTTGATACACAAAAATAATAGCAATGTACAGAAAACATATAAACACACATTTTCTTTCTCCATGTAAATACCACAAATAAATTATGAAAGCAGTAATGAATGTCTCAGTTTACATCAAAATGGACAGCTGCTTTTTTTTCACATTCCAAATGAAGGTCTCAGTAATGGAGGTCTATTTCGCATTTGCTTATGATAAACACACATTTGCTTGTCTTTTCCATTTTCTTTGTTTTCACATTCCAAATGAAGGTCTTGGTTTGGGGATTATTAAGTTAAGAAATCAGAACTTAGCTTTGCGTGGGTCACCTGTCATCCGAGGCCCGGCCCGGTTCAATCTGAAGCCCACAGTTTCGTGGGTCATGTGCCGGACTGGACTCCAATTTTTATCCTTAGATCCAGCCCACTACAATGTATGGGCCTGAAAGATCCGGCCCACTTGACAGGCCTACATATAACGTTACTGAAGAGCCACATAATAATGTACTTTAAACTCAGATGAAGATTATAAGATGGGTAAACACAAGTGTAAACATCTTGGTATTTCTATGCAGCTATTAGGTCCACATCAAAATTAGATATGACAAACAAATCACAGAATAAAATAAAAACCAACTATTCTGAATCCCTTATGTGGTTAATTAAATATATTGTCAAATTAAATAAATTTGGTTAATTAAATAAAAACAACTATTTTTAAATATATTGTCAAATTTGGTTAATTAAATAGGTTTCTAGTATGTTTATTGTACCAAATTTGTCAATAATTTATACATAACATGTTTAAAATTTCGTATGCTTAAAATTAATGTACTGATTTAGATATGTCAAAAGTACGCAAGTATTATACGTTTATGAAAGATACGAAAAAATTCGCATACAATACGAGTTTTATTCGGATGATTGCTAACAAGGATCTGGACCGACTGGTTGGTGTTCGAGCCACGTATCCGCTAGAAGAGTAGGTGTATGTGAGTAAGACACCTCGAAGTTTCTTTAATATAAGAATCCAGAAAGATGAAGAAAACCAAATAACTTTTCCCACTTGACATTTATGATGAATAAAATAACACAACTTGTTCTTATTCATGATGGAGAGCACTAGATACATGGACCCCACCTGCAAGGCTGCAACCAGCAATGCAACCAATCTGACAGAGAAATGATATTTTGGTGCTGCTGTACCTACCAAAAGCCAGTCAGTTTGATGCGGTATCAATCAACTTGATTTGCGTCAATCAACGTAAGATTATTGCATTCAAATGTATCAGGAAATGTTGTCATGCCGGCCACAGAAGAAAAGTCTGACACTTACACGGACTAAAATGAATCCAAACAATATACCAATCGGTTCACAGCACAGCAACGTCCGCCCCCTTCATTCTCTGAATTTTGCTGCATGCTCTTGTATTTACCAGTGATAAAAAAACATAATGATCCTCTGGTTCAAGATTGTAGATGTTGGATGTCAAGTTCATGTTGGATTGGGTTTTGAAACATGGTTTCTTGAATTCAAATATGTAGGAAACATATACGAAGAAGCGTTCCACAATTCAAGAATACACGACCTGAGAGCATCCGGTCAGCAATCCAAGAACACACGTTCCAAAATGTGGAACGACAACAAATTCGAATGTTCAAATCTGCATTCTAACAAGCAAATATATCGTGTACTTGGGTTTCTTGCCAAGCTTTTAAAGAGAAAAGTAAGATATAGTTGTAGAGTGGTAGGACTTGCTTCTACGTTTTGAAAAGGCATTGTTAGTATCCTTCGGAACTTATGAATTCTTTTTAGTTTTGAATTTTTTATGACGTTATTTTATGTTACTTGATTAACTTTGAATCTTAAATATACATGACTATTATATTACATATTGGTTCCTTGAAAATGTTCCACGTTCAGGATTAACTTATTGCATTTCAAAAAAAAATTGTCCCAGCGTAACCATGTACCTGGGACAAGCCCCATTTTATGTTCCATAATTCGAAGCGTTCCATGTAACCTTTTTCTGAAGTGTTGGATGCCGAATATTGGGAGACATTGCGTGTGTATATATATGTGTGTGTTTGTGTCTGTGTCGTAGCTACGTGTACTAAAACTAACAACAATCATAACTACAGATATAAGGAACTACTAACATGAAGATTTCGTATGAAGCAGTTTTAACAGTCTTACTAAGATGGATATGTACAAATAAAAAAAACATTATTTAGGACTCTAAATAATTTAACACTTACAATATAAAAGTACTTTAAGAGCAAGTCATTTAGTAGTCTACTTTTAAGAGTTTAAGTAATTTATCTCAAAGGGTCAAACATGTCAGCTGCTATATTACAAAATCGTGTTGTTTTACCTATGAAACTGACATATCGGCCATGGCTGACATATACAACCATGCTTTGGTTCAAGCAATGAAAAATCAATTATCTGAGAAAAACAATATTCTTAGACATTTGAAGTTGAAGGAAATGGGAAAATGAATTAATTTAATGATGGCATAAGCTATAGTAAAGATATAATGGAGTTATAAGTATAACAAATTCAACAGAAAAAAATAGCATGATTGCATCAAAAAAATACATATTGCATGATTGCATCAAACAGTTTACATACAAATTATCTCTAACTCCCTAGAATACGAAATAACATGATCAAGCCTACTTCAACTCATACATAGAAGGCATGTAGAATTGTGGCAAAGCCAGATTTTATGAGAAAGAAGCAACTGGTAAATAGGCGGCAGAAATTTGATGGGTTCTTCCTGGATTTGAGTTCGTGTCCCACTTTGCTATCTTTATCATCATATAAATAGATTATAATTTTCAGGTGGAATGTGGATAAATATCATGATGCAGTGTTACAAAAATTGCACTTCTTGGGAGACCATTAGGAGTAGGTTACGGTACTGAATGGGTCGAGGGGTGGGTCACCGGCGCGGAGGAGGAGGGGTGGGGAGGGTCGGGGGCTGGTCGCGGAGGGAGGAGGAGGGGGGCGGGTCGGGGTCGGGTCGCTGACGGGGGGGGGGGGGGGGGGGGGGGGGGGGTTGTGGGCGGCTGGCAGGGAGGAGGGGGACGAGGCCACTACAAGAAAATACATTTTCAGCAACATAAGCCATATGTTGCGCAAAGTTAGATTTATGACGCCAAAGAGTTTCTGCGACATATTTGACTATGTCGCACACATGTAGCTGTAACCTTGTCTGGGAAAGTCTTTGGCGACATGAAATCACCTATGTCGCAGAATGTAATCACTTTTGGCGACATATCATATTTCATTTAAAAAAACTTTGGCGACATGTGTTTTGTGTGTCGCAAAAAGATGATACATTGGCAACATAACACATGTTGCCAAAAGTCTAATTTATTTTTTAATTGTTATAAAAAATGTTTTCTACTGCACAATTTGATGTCGCGAAAACTAATCTAGCCAAATAGAATACTCTTTTGGCTACACAATTTGATGTCGCAAAAGCTAATGTGCCAAATATAAATACGCTTTCCGTTGCACATTTTGATTTCGCAAAACTAATTTTTATTTTTTATATTATTTTTTATTTTCGCTTATATTTTTCAACGTAAATTATTATTTTTTTTGGAAATAACTTAGAAACAATAAAAAAAGTTATTCAAAAAACATGAGAACAAAGATCAACAAGTTATGTGAACAAAACATGAATCCAATATAATGTCTTTAAACATCTCTTTATAAAATAATCCATAATGAAATATTTTAACAAATTCAAGTAGCCCATATACTAAAAAAAAATGTATTCATGTACTATATTCAAGTTACACAACTATAATGTAGACATAAACACATGAATATTTAATCGACTTCCCAAAAAAAAAAAAAAATAGTCTACATGTACAATAGATCTCATGATATGAATGTCTTCCCCAAAAATTAGCTTTTGTCAATGTGCCTATTTGATCCTGCAAACCAAAAAAAAAAATTGTAAGTAACAAAAAATATATATACTAATAGAATGTTAGGTTTAAGGAACTATATATGCAAAAAGACCTACACACATATATATTATCACGTATATCCAGTGCAAGTTTAAGGGAATTACATGTGAAAACTCAATAAAATAACCCACGAGCATATTGTCTTAATATACACGAAAAGAATGATAGGATCAACATAATTGCTATTGATACTTTGACATTATCAAGATAATTACATGATTAAAAAGTAATATTGAGATCAAATTATATAATACACGCTTTGTGAAGCACTAAACAGTTCTAAAATGACAGTTTAAAATAGCATAATTCCAAGCATAATTTAAAATAGCGTAGATCCTTTAGTCAGTTTAAAAAATATTGGGGGAGGAAGGCACCCAGAGAAACTTTTGAAAAAGAAATTAAGAGTCTGATGAATGAAAGCTTAAATGCATGATGATAAAACACAATATAGCACAAGCAATTGTAAAATTGTGTGTGTGTGTGTGTGTGTGTGTGTGTGTGTGTGGGGAGGGGGGAATCTTAAATGTACATAAGAATTCAAATTCTATGTATTTGATTTGTAGTATCACAATTATTCAATTATTCAGCATATACAATGACGCAAAAGAAAAAGCATACCATAGTCTCAGAACCGACTTCTTCATGCTGGTGGAACCTACAAAGGTTGTTAATGATGTTAAGCTAAATGGTAACTGTCAAATGCACGACAGCTAGTGACTCCAAGTACACACTTTCAGTAATAACTTGAGTAAAATATTGTGTGGCATAAGTTTCAAGCAAGGAATGTAACCTGTTAGTATCTCGATCAAGAAATCCTCCAACAATTTGCAAATATTTGAAACAGCAGTAGGAAAAACAAAAGCAAGGATATTACCTTCCATGTAAGAGTAAATTACTGGCCTTTCACTACTAAAAAATTAGGATGCTAACAAATCTTCTGATAGACTCGTGGGTAGTTATCTGGGCTTGAATGGCCAATGAAGATATATAGCTTAGAACAAGTTTTCCTAGTCCTCTCCTCTCAAGCTCGGATTTGCAACTGAGGACCTGCAAAACAGTATAAAAATAAGCAATGCTACTCTTGGACTCTATTTCCATACAAAAAAGTGACATAGAAACACTTTGATGGTGATAAGTTATCATTTATATTTGTGGCATGTTTGGCTACTAGGATTAAAAATGAATGGTTAAATGCAAGAACAAGGGTATGTGTTGGAATAAAGAGATGGCATGTTGTCTGCTTTTTAAGTGCAGTATAGATATACTTTTCTCTAGGAACTTTATTGATTAAATTCCAAACCTCTGAAGAGTAGTTAGAATATTTTGAAGGAGATTGAAGGCCTTTGAAGTCCTTCTAGGGTGAAGAATCAAATTTGTTTTCTTGCCTGAACTGCATACGGAAGTACTATCTGGTTATTTGGAAACATGAATACAAGAAATTTTTATGGGCACGAAAAGCCGTACATTAAGATCTTGGGAGGATTCATGACAATATACGTATCCATTTTGAGGGCTGGGTATCAGTATTACATAAATGCTAAAACACAGCTCATTTTTATAACAGGAGTATTATATAAATGCACTACTTTGACTAAAACAAAGACAAAAGTAGAAGCATTCACATGCTTGTTTTTATAACTATACATCCATTCTTAACACAAAAAGTTCATCTATATTAATGACATTGATGAATTCAAAAAAAATATTTAAAGCTGGAAGAGTCACATGAACTGTGAGTTAAAGTAAAAAAAATTGTACAATAGAAGGAGATCGATTCTTTACAGAATGTTGATTAGTTGCATATGCAGCTTACTAGTGTTAAACATTCTACAAATTGCACCAAATGATATTAACTAGGTGTTTATTTTCCCTTTCATGGTTTTTAAGCACAGTTAACCAAATATTCTTCAACAAAATTAAGAAATCTTCGCTGAAAAGCCTAAGAAAATTGTATATCAATAGAAGCAATTACCCATATTAAGTGTATAATATACTAGTGTTCTCTTTAGTGGTTTTATTTCTATCAATAATATCATTTTTAAAAAGGTACTCTTTTTTGCAAAAGTGATAAAAGAGTATAATGAAGCTAGAATATAGCTCATGGCAGGACCCAGAAGAGATGCATGGAGGGAAATATACCTTAACACAAGTTATTAAAGGTTCTCAAACAATAAAATAATGCTAGTTACATCGAAATGCGGGATGAGCTAGTATTCCAACCATTTTATTTACATTACAATTAGCAACATCTAAAGAAAATAGGGGATATTAATTGTTGATTTTTTTTTACCAGATTTAAAGAAAGAGCCAGAATGAGGTTCATTCATGGTGCTGACATAAGATGGACCTGTACCTAATACCAAAGTGGTGGAAAATTAAGAACTCATATATATGAAGGTGGATACCAGCAATATGCGCCTGCATGCACATGGAAATTAATATTAGTAACAAGAAGGATTAGGAAAAGTAAAAAAGAAAAGAATGGTAAAGAATAAAATCACGGGTTAGAGAGTTCATGAATGAATGAGACGAGTTCTCAAAATCAATTGCAGGACAGTAGATTATTTGCCTCAAGTGCTAGCAAACAATAATGTCAAAAACAATTCTTACAACTAACCCGAAAAATAATAATTGACCAACACAATATATATATTTAAATAAGACTCCATTATGGTTCTCAAATGTAAGATTACAAATTGAAAGGACACAAACTTTTCATATATATATACCATGATTAATAGTGAATTTGACAATAGAAAAAATCTATGTATTGCGGAAACAAGTTAGTGCCACACTGGTACGACACAATATAGACAAAAGGAATAAATTTTCAGGCATTCAAGTATGTCCAAAAGAATACTGTCATGATCTATAAAATTCAGGCATTATTCACAATAAGCTATCATCTTTAGAAAGAGTATCGTATGAAAGAAATAATGGAAAATATTCTCGGCGGTGCATACCTCTAAAGAGATCTCAAACTCCCTCCAACGTCCCTCATGCTGCGTTACCCAGAGTGTATCTAACATAGCTCAAATTTCTTTGTGACATCCTATCGAATATTTAATGAGCAAGCTTCCATTCACTACTAAACCTTTTTTTCAAAAGAGTATAGGTGACAATAGCTTGGAGAAGAGATCTATGTAACTCTACGAGGTCCAGCTGGTCTGAGGGGCCTGGGGAGCTTGGGTTTGGTCGGGCTTCTCCTTGTCCGGATCACATTCAAAAGATGGATGGGAAGAAGGAAGGGAGAATAGTGGAGGTTGTGGTTCCAGGTTCCAAGGAGGAAGATGGACAGAGGAAGAGAAGAAAAGCATCAGCCGCACATGGTCCTCGCCCACAAGGACTTTCTTTTATCCCACCACGACATCGACGACATGGACAAGGTCCGCCTCTGCGACAAAGTTCTCGCCTCCATCAAACCCTAATTTAGGATGAACGTTTGTAACTTTTGGGACATCAAACTTTAATTTGTGAGAAAAGATGAGGGCTTTGGGGGACGCGGGTGGATCTCGATTTTTGCTGGTTTTTCTCTACATAGAGAAGTGGTCAACAGGAGGGAAGAGAAAAAAGTTTTAGGGGTTTTAATTTTTTGGAAATGTTTTAGCGGGAAATAAAATTATATCCTGTTTTATTTTAACCTTTTAGGTTTTTTTGGTTGGCGGCAAAACATTTTGGCAAAATTGCGACTAAAAAATAATAGTCTGTAATATATTGAGTAAATTCTACTTTTGGTCACTCAATATTTAAATTTTAAGTTTTAGTCATTCTCTGTATATATTTTTTACACACTATGCGACTAAAACTTTAATATTTCAAACAATGGGTGACCAAAAGTATAGTTTACCCATAATATTTCAACAAACGGTCGGAGAAGGAGGGAGGGTGATGGTGGGAATGGTGGCGGTGATATTAGGAGATAGAAGGGATTGGGAGTGAGGAGAGAAAATATGATTTTAAACATTTTTTGCTGGTCAAATAAAGGAGGGATTGTTGGTGAAACAAAAAAAAAAAACCGTCTCTCTGTTGAAATTTTTTTATGGTACAAAACATTTTTTTATATGTTATTATACTAAATTTATAAGATTACAAAAATGTGTTTTCCTACATAGGTACAGTCATCGAATATATAGTGTCTTTCTGCGACATGTGGTACATGTTGCAGAACATAAAGTGTCTTTCTGCGACATATGTTATATGTTGCGGAACATATAGTATCTTTCTGCGACATATGGTACATGTCGCGGAACATATAGTGTCTTTCTGCGACATGTAGATGTCGTGATATGTAGAGAATTTTTAGCGGGACTGATATTTTAATTCCCTCTAGTAAATTTTGTTTAGATTCTGCGACATACTAAAACTCATGTCGCCAATACATGTAAGAAAGTAGCTTTTAGAGACATAAAAGACCCTATGTCGCTAAAACATGTTGCTAAAAATGTAATTTCTTGTAGTGGGCTGGCCGACGATGGAAATGTGAGGGGGCTGGTGTGGGAATAAGGGGGAGCTGGTGTGGGAATGGAAAAGGGTAGTTTATGTATTTTTTTTTAAATGTTGTTAACTGTCATTTCTAATGGTTAATTGATGATAAGGATCTTTTTTTTCATGCGAAAAATCTAAGGAGATGCAGACTGATTAAGTTTTCTAAAATGTCTTTTTTTGTAAAATGAAACAAATCTATGGATGGTTTAAATGCATCTTACCATCGAATTCCCATTGGATGTATAGTAACTGTTCACGTGGTGGGAACAGTACCGGGGTATCAGCTTTGTCAGTTGGACGTGAAACAGGTCAGGAGGGAGGTGATTAGGAGTTGCGTTGGATCGCTGTATGGTGTGTGTGTGTTTATATGCAGATTTCTGAGTGAGGTGTTGGAGGAAAAGAAATGGGTGTGGTGTCCTCTGTTGTGTTTGGAAGGAGATGGGTGGGTGTTTAATGCTTGTACGGTCTGTGTCGGTCAGTCGGCCCGTGGCGTGTAGTAAGTAGATAGAACGTTCCCACCTCACCATCATTATCATCTCGTCCCCACCAGCATTATCTTCCCCTCGAGCAGTTTTGTCGCGCCCAACCCCATGAGCGCCTGCCCTGGAGCGCACTGCAACTCCATATAATATAATCAATTATACTATTTAACTTTCAAAATATTTGGATAATATAATTTTCTATTATGTGACATCTGACATGTCAGATGATATAATAGTTGATATAAAAAATTTTAACCCCAAAAATTAATTATTCAAATTTTTTAATATTAATGTTAATATTAATATTAATATTAATATTACTATTAATTTTAATATTAATATTAATTTTAATATTAATGTTAATGTTAATTTTAATGATAAGATTAATCTTAATGTTAATTATCATATTAATTTATTAATTTACTATTAATTTTAATTTTAATATTAATTTTATTGTTAAATTTTGTCATATCAGCTGCTATGTCAGCAACCATGTCATCTGTCACATATTGGGAGATGATATTACCCAAAAAAATTGGAAGCCAAATAGCATTTTTGTAATATAATACGCTACTTTCTGATTAGTTGGTACTAAGAGCATCATTAGTAGTTAGGACTCTCCAATGCCAATTTGGAGCCAAAATTTTCAAAAAAAGAGGTAAATGTAGAATGGGTTTGGTTTGTATGAGAATAGTAGGAAATGATAAAGTGAGCTCCGGTCCAAAAAATTGTGTGGTCAAAAATTAATGTAGGAAAAAAATAATATAAAGTTTAGAATCTAGAAAGTTTGGCTCCAAATTGGAACTTACTATTCTACAAAACAAGTTTCTACAATCTAGAATCTAGAAATTGGAAGTCCCAACCCTTAGCACCCATGGATGGGTTGGGACCGAAATTGTAGAAATTGGGATTAGGGATGAGACTTATTATTCTACAAAATGAGCTCCTATATTCTAAATCTAGAATCTAGAAAATGGGATGGGCCTTACTAATGATGCTCTAAGGCATGATATATTCTCCTTGTTCTGATAGGCTTGTTTATGCAGGTTGAATTGATTATGTTTTCTTCTTTGATCTTCTACATGCAAGTGTGAAGTGTGAATATAATTATATACATTATTTTATGCAGGAGGATGTGATCGATGAACTGTTGTTAGATTGTTTCGCCCTTGTTTTCTGACTGTGGTTTGGAAAGATCCAACTCATTGTATGAGTAAACATTTGGGTGCTTACTCTGTCACTATGCTTTTGGCTGTTGAGACTTGAGATGGCATTACTGTAGGATTTTGTGATGGCTGGTTGTGTATTAATTCTTCATATGCAGATGAATTTCTGGGTCCAGATTCAGTTTATACTTTTTGAGACTCTTCACCCAAAAGGCAGTCACTGATTTGTGATTTGATTTACAAATAGACCATTTCAGCTAAGATGTCTATTGATAGCAGAAGTATGCATTTTCCAAATATTGGGAACAGTTTGAAAAGTTATCAACATATATCCCTTTATATGTTTGGAAAGAAATTTTCAGATTTTCCGGCTCCA
This sequence comes from Iris pallida, assembly GCA_029216955.1. Lineage (NCBI taxonomy): Eukaryota > Viridiplantae > Streptophyta > Magnoliopsida > Asparagales > Iridaceae > Iris > Iris pallida. Next base: position 13,522,202 of record JANAVB010037420.1, read on the forward strand.
TCAATTTATATATAAAGTAGGGGTGAGTGTTCGATTTATTTGGTTCGGTCGAACCAAAATAATCAAAACTGAAACTCTAAAAATCTAAAACCAAACCTAATAATAGATTCTGTTCGTTCGGTTGAGATATTTCTATTATTAATGGTTTTGGTCCAAAGTTGTGATCATAGTTAAATTATATTAAAGTTTATGATTTTTATACACGCATTTGTTGTATTTCAAAGTTGGACTCAAAAATACATAAATAAAATTATTGTATTTCGGTAATTAAGCAGAATTTTTTTTTCAAATCGAACCGAATATTTTATTCAATTCAATTTGAGTCCAAAATCGAATAATGCCCACCTCTAGACTCTAGTGGAAAGGACGTGTATATTATATATATACTAGTAAATGCACGTACTTTGCACGTATAATAAGAATATTATTCAATTATAATCAAACATCTCTTCTAAATCATGTGGTTAGGTGCTAAGTAGTTTTCTTGTTTGGTTGGGTTCGATTTTCCATGTTGACAAATTTAACTTTAATTTTTCAACAATTTTTACATAATTTTTTTTAAAAATTAAATGGACCGTGATATAATTGTCACGCCCCGATTCCGTAGAATCGATAGTCGTCCCCCGGGCGTGATGCCGTGCGAACCTAAGTTGCGATCGCACAAGGCGTATACATAAGGTTATCCGAAACACAACATCAAGCTAGAGTACGCAGAGAAATTGAATGACACATTTGAAATAGAAATAGACTTTTTCATTGATGATAATAAAACTTTACATTAACTTCATTACATTCATTGCCGCGCGGGCTACAACATGACTTGACTTACAAAACGAACGCCGATGAGATAGTCGTTCCATACATTACACCCCTTTATACAAGCAAAACTATTACAAATTTCCACCTGCGATCGAGGCAAGCCGATTCGCCATCTTTTCTTTTGGACTGAGTGCGGGTCTTCTTCAAAAGGAATCCAGAACAAGCCTTTATGCGGACAAAGCTTCAAAAGTGTCCACGCCGCCTTGAGATTTTAGGTGGCACGCCCTTCGTGGTTCGGGGTACCTGCGTGGAGAGCGAGGATCAGTACATTACACTTTGTACTGGTGCGTGGCAAGTTAAATTCCAAGCTCTCATTTGGTTGAATGAGTTTATATGACTTAGTTCATGAATGTTTCTAACCATCCTAATGAATTTCATGCGAGCAATGACAAGCATAATGTAATTTACGACGGAACTTACCCCCGGCGGACCGCGCCGCGCCTTTAGAAACTTACCATGTTCTTCCTTGTCCATTGTTATCATTTATATTCCAAGTGCAACATTACGTGTGTTTGGTCACTGGCATCACAAGCCATCCTGGACGTATAGCTTTGTTAATCGGGATCCTTTCAACGCAAGTAGCTAGCTCCGTTGCAAGTCTCCGCTTAACCTGTGCTGAAACCTTATGCACGACTATACCCTGTTTCCTCCTAGGCCGAAACGGTTCCGTGGCCTCGGGTTGCCGCTCGAGGAAACTATCGCCTTGTCGACAAGTTGTCCATAACCGTGTGAAGACACATTTCCTTTTTAGTTATTAAGACATTAGCCTACATTCTCTTTGAAAACTCAATCCTTCTACCCGTGTTCGTGCCCTTGCATTTATCCTTTCCTTTGCAACAACACTATTGATTTTGCCTAAGAAGAGGGTCGAGAAGAGAAGGGTCAGCCACTCACCTTGAGTTTACCTTGGCGAGGGTCGCGCTAGACGTCGCCTACGCGATTACCTGAAATCGCACAAGCAACCGATTAGAACACTGCATTATTCAAGGAGTTCGATAGGAAATGCGAGTTCGAAATACAAGCCATGAAAACCATCGAAAACATTCACGAAAACGCATTCAGAAAACAAAGCCAAAACCAACGCAAGCGGCGTGAAAAGCAGAGCAACGGGAGGTCTCTCCCGACTCAGCCGCAGAGCCAATCCTCGAGGCACAACCCGCTGAATATGGGACTTGGTTCCGAAGAAGACATTCCATAACGAGGAATGGATCTTAATTCAACCGTTCCCGTTCGATCGACTCGGCCGGTCCCGACCGAATCGATAGCGACAGTGTTCCTTTCTCGCGCACCCCGTGGACAAGTACGGGGCACGATGTAGGGACGGGGCACTATAATAATGACGGCTTAGACGGCTCACTTTTGAGCCGTTTTAAAGCCTTATTATATAGTAGAATATATATATATATATATATATATATATATATATATATATATATATATATATATATATATAGAGAGAGAGAGAGAGAGAGCCAAAAACCCTCTAGTCTAGTGGTAGTGGTGAGTTCTCCACAATTACCTTCTATGTGTCTTCTAGCTTAAATAACTAGTGTGGAGGCACATAATTCGAGGGTGCGATGTTCGAAAAAATAAGGAATATCGAGGTTAAAAATTTCACATTTAAAAATATGTTGTCGAATTTGGTTAATTAAACATGTTCTCACCACGTTTTTTTATGTCAAAATTTTCAATAATTTATATGAAACACGTTTTAAAACTTCCCCCCTCTTGGTTTGGGTTTTTGTATACACACACGCAAACAGTGGAGACTCTCATTTCGATTCGGTGGAAAGTCGATTATTCCTTCCTTGTGGATACGTGTCACGCGCTGTCACTTCCCATTCCCAGAATACGTATTTTTAGAATGCATGTACTGTTTAAATGTAAATATTTTATATTTATCATGTATTGCTCTGTATTTAAATCCCTTTAATTTCATGTTAATTAATTTCCTGCAATTTTATTTCTGCAATTTACTTTCTGTTTTTATACTCTGCTTTAGCTTTGTTATGGGTTCGGCTCAGATTGGTTTAATTATGTTGGTTCATCATGAACCGAAATAAACCCCCACCAACCACCACTCCCCCATTTAAAGCCCCAAACCCTTTCTCTCTTTTCATTACTTCTTCTCATTACTCTTTTTTTTCCTCATAACTCTCCCACCAACCTAGGAGAGCAAGGCAAGTGCCAACTTGCTTCCTGATGGATCCCCATTTTTATTATTCCATCATCTTCCTTATTTGATTCTAAGTCTCTTTAGTACTCAGCATTTTCAATTTCCATAGCTTATTTGTTGTAGATCTAAGTTTGATACATTTTTGGGTTTCTTAAGTTTTGATCTAGTAAACTTTGTTATCTTCAAGTTTTGATGGTTCCATGTTGTAGAGAATTTCGTTCTACCCAATTTTGACCAATGGAAGTCCATATTTGGGCTTGGGATGAAGGGTTTATGGAGCTTGGAAGCAATGGCTTCCATGGTTCTGTTCTCAGAAAAATTCGGAGAAGAAGAACAGTCCCAGCCGCACACAGCGCATGAATCTCCATTCCTCAGGCGCATGAGATTATTTATTTCCCAATCTTATTTCACAGCCGCATGAATCTCCATTCCTCAGGCGCATGAGATTATTTATTTTCCAATCTCATTTCACAGCCGCATGAATCTCCATTCCTCAAGCGCATGAGATTATTTATTTCCCAATCTCATTTCACAGCCGCATGAATCTCCATTCCTCAGGCGCATGAGATTATTTATTTCCCAATCATTTTCCACAGCGCATGATATTATTTATTTTCCAATCATTTCCCACAACGCATGAGATTATTTATTTCCCATTCATTTTCCACAGCGCATGAGATTATTTATTTCCCAATCATTTTCCACAGCGCATGAGATTATTTATTTTCCAATCATTTTCCACAGCGCATGAGATTATTTATTTCCCAATTATTATTTATTTCCCAATCATTCCCCAGGCGCATGAGATTATTTATTTCTCAATCATTCTCAAGGCGCATGAGATTATTTATTTCCCAATCATTTCCCACAGCGCATGAGATTATTTATTTTCTAATATTTATTTCCCGAATTTGGCATTAATTAACATTGATTGTTATCTTGATTAATTATTGATCATGCGTTCCTAGATGGAACTAAGAGACTGGCTAGTCGTCTTATTGAAATGAATGAATGAGACACGTTCATATTAAGTATGAACTACTATAATCGATTGGCCGATCCTGAATATTGACATATAGACACATGCAGGCTTCAATTTATTTATTTATTTATTTTACTATAAAAGAAGCATGTGTACTTTATGGTCAAGGCATGATTGTTCCGTGGTTAGTTGGATTATTGCATTACGCTATGTAAGACCTACAACCTAACCGCACGGGCATCGTTGTAGAGTTGTGCATATCGTACCCCGTACGAAAGTACTCATTCCGAATGACCATGATCCACGACATGGGATTTCACTCAACGTAGAGACTATTAAGTTAAATAAAAATAATGATTGCATGGAGAGAATGGATTTCCGAGTTCTTACATGGCAGCCCTCTTGGGACTAGTAGTACCCGACAGGCCGGCTGGTCCCCACAGATACTGCAAACCTGCCACACGGGCATGGAGTGGTATCTGGTTATACTATTTATTGTATATTGTATATTGATGACGGGCGTCCTGCTGGTACTCGTCTAATTTATGATTGGCGCAATTGATTGATTGGATCGACTAGCCTTGCTTGTCCATAGTAAGAATTGAGAAATCCTTATTGCATAATTTCAGGATAACTTGGAACTCACAGTAGTAAGCCGTAGGAGTTGGATGGCCGTTTAAGTTGATTTGTTTGTGTATTGTAACTACTCTGTTCCCTAACTGAGATGATCAGAGCATCAGGACATGACGGCCCAACTTCTGTCCTTGTTTGGTTGGGAGGTTGGTTCGAAGTGTCGTGATGTGACGTGAATCCCAGTAGCAAGCAGAGATCTATTATTATATTCTCTTATTTACTGGTTTAATGTCTCATATCGTGCTTCCTTGCGGTACTTGCTATTAGAGGTCTAACCTCTCTGGTTTTGCATGGCCAGATTTAGAGCCGGTTCCCGAGGACTCGGCTTACCTCTACCTCCAAGATGGTCAATACTAGAGGAATGATCGCAGGAGGACTCGAGTGGGTTCCTTACTTCTCCGCTCGTTTTTTTAATTACTTTATATTTTGCCGCTTGGCACCGACATGTTAGTCGGATTGTCTTGTACTTACTCTTACATAATTGTAATTAAGTCAGACTGCAGCTGATAACAATTGTGTATATGTTGCTATATCATCTGGCTATGTTTTGTAAAGCCAGATCTCAAGAACATCTTGACTAAGCGTTTGGGACGCCTTATTGCTTATTCTTAAATGTTCTCTGTTATTGCTTCTTGTTTGAATGATTGAGACAATAGATTTGAAGTGACCATAGCGAGACTTTCATATAGTATGCACCCCCTTGTCTTTTAGACAGCATTGATCGTATTATACGGTATTCATCTACCCGTAATACGTAGCTGGCTGAGTCATTCCCCCGCTCTCCAGTATTCTGGTTCTGGGGCGTGACAAGATTTTAGTGGTGGCCCATGCAGGTCTGATTTCAGACTTGTGGGGTGTTTTAATTTATAGGATGTCTCAATCACACATGTTCCCCTTGATCTCATGATTCGTTACTCTCGACTCTAGCTTGACATTCCGGTATCCTTTGACTTCATTGATCTTTCCTGTCCGATCGTTTGATTGTTCTCTTGTCCCTTTTCTTAGGGGCACCTCGTCCATATCTGTCAGGACTGGGCAACAACAACAAGAGCAACACGGACAATCTGACCATGTTGGTCAGCAACAAGGGCCGGTACTAACTCAAGAGGCTATTCAAGAAGAAGTGATAGTGGAAGCAGCAGCTGGATCGCAGTATCCGGATGTTCCACCACCACCAACAGTTCCACCTACCCCTGTGGGAGTAGACACACCAGCCCTTCTGGAGATCATGAGAGGGATGATAGCTACTCAGCAATATCAGATGTTAGCCCAGCAGCGTATGCACGCTCAGTTACAAGAGCAGAATGTACTACTTAACCAAGGATTGCAGACAGCTTTGGAAAGAGGGGCAAGGACAGATTCAGGAGCGTCAGCCAGGTTTTGTAAGTTCAACCCCCGCCGTTTCGAAGGAACGGAGGATGCCATCTCAGCAGATGCATGGCTTAAGGATATTGAGGCTATTCTAACAGCAGCTAAGGTGCCGGTGTCACGACCCGTACCCGCTAAAAGGGCACGTGACGCGACAACGCCCAGCCCTCACCGAAAAATCGGCGTGGAACGCTGTGGAT
>JANAVB010037420.1:13533379-13613379 GCA_029216955.1 Iris pallida
TGGGCATTCCTTATCCGCCCGGTTGATAGAATTTCCTGTTGGAAATTTCGACGTTATCTTAGGCATGGACTGGCTGAAAGACAGTCATGCGACAATAGATTGTCGTAGAGGGAGTGTATCTTTTGATATTCCAGGCATGAATCAGTTCACCTTAGTCAGATCAGTGGCAACTCAACAAGAGCAGGGAGTAATAACGGCAATGAAAGAAGTTCTAGTTCCGAAGGTAGTTGAAGAATTTCTAGACGTATTTCTCGAAGAACTTCCAGGGCTACCACCGATTAGAGATATTGAGTTCAGTATAGAATTGGCACCTGGAACTAAACCGATATCAGATCGAGTTTACAGAATGGCGGATTCAGAGCAGGCCAAGGTATATCAGCACATAGAGGAACTGAAGGAGAAAAAGTTCATCCAAGCTAGCATATTACCATGGGCAGCACCAGTGGTACTTGTGGGAAAGAAGGATGGGTCATCCAGATTGTGCATTGATTACAGGAAGCTTAACGCGGCGACAGTAAAGAACAAGTACCCACTACCCAGGATCGACGACTTGTTTGATCAGTTGAGCAAAGCTAGAGTTTTCTCCAAGATAGATCTTCGTTCAGGGTATCATCAAGTGAGGGTTCGAAAGGAGGATATTCCCAAGACAGCATTCAGGTCGAAGTATGGGCATTATGAATTCTTAGTAATGCCGTTTGGTTTGACCAATGCTCCAGCAATATTTATGGATTTGATGAACCGCATCTTTATGCCATACTTAGATCAGTTTGTCGTTGTGTTTCTTGACGACATTCTCGTATACTCTGCTAGTGAAGAGGAGCATGAAGACCACCTCACGAAAGTGTTACAGGTTCTGAGAGAGAACCAGTTGTATGCCAAGCTCAGCAAGTGTGAGTTCTGGACGAATCATATTTCATTTTTGGGTCATATCATATCAGGAGCTGGAGTAGCAGTAGATCCCAAGAAGGTAGAAGCAGTAGAGAGTTGGCCAGTACCCAAGACCGTAGCTGATGTACGAAGTTTCTTGGGATTTGCAGGATATTACAGAAGGTTCGTGTCAGACTTTGCAAGGCTTTCAGCACCCATGACCCGCTTGACACGGAAGGATGTACCATTCGTCTGGTCGGCAGAATGCCAAGCATCATTTGAGAATCTGAAGCAGAAGTTGATATCAGCGCCTGTCACGTCCCAGTACCGAAATACGGAGACGGACTAGGCCAGCTACTCCATATGAGGTACGTAACGTCATACGGCGATCGTGGCTGTCGAGAGACTAGAGGGTACATGCTACAATCAAGTCTCCTATGGTCCCACAGAGTTCTATGTCTCAATCACTCAAATTACATCAGCAATTAAATGAACATTAAAGATAAAGCAGTAAGGCGTCCCCGACGCTTCATCAAAATGGTCATGAGAGACTAGCTTTATAATTTAGCTATCTCAGAGAGTCAGGAGTACAAAATTATACACAGCTGCAGTCTGTTTAATTATAATAATATACTGACACAAAATATCAAGTAATTCGGCTAACAGGTGCCGGTGGCTAAACGCCGCAAAAGGATAAGCAGGAGTGGTGGAGAAGAAACCTACTCGAGTCCCCGAACCGCCATGCTCCTAGTATGCACCATGGATGTCAGGGAGGAAGATCGTGTCCTCTGGCTCTGCTACGAGATCTGGCCAAACAAAACCAGCGGGGTCAGCCCCGAATAGCAAGTACCGCCAAAGGGGCACAAGAGTTAAGATTAAAAACCCAGTTAATAGAATGATTGATAATAGTAATACTTATGCTACTATTATAGGGTAGCGCAACATCTTCGAACCCATATGGCACCCTTACAACCAAACAAGGACAAAAGGTGCCGCATGGAGTCGGGACGTGTCGTACTCTATAACATTCACATAAGTTAAAAGGTATAAACAATAAAATCTCCTGATCGTGACTTCGGTCGATAGCCTATCGCAGCACAATAACCAACCCAACAATCAAACAAGAACATGGGTTGGATCATGTACCATGATGGACCATGTTCCTCAGTCATTCACAGAAGTAGCACTTCACAACCAGAATAAGTCTTCCGTTCATAACTTCGGTCCACAGCCTGTCATAGTACGATAACCAACCCAACAATCAAACAAGAATATGGGTTGGATTACGTACCATGACAGTCCGCTTCCCTCAGTTAATCACGGAAGGTAATAGGATACAAGTAAGTCGTTTTCACGGCCAATCAAGTCTACGAGTTTCTAGTGGGATGAGGTTATCCTCGCGTCATGTTATTAGAAAATCCTCAGATCGTATCTTTCCAGCAAGGCTAGCCCACCCAGGGGTTCGCGTAGACAGGTGTTATTGAGCACAGGTCCCTCGTAAGGCCACCTTGCCAAAACATATATTATATAGCAGGAATTAATCGGATACAGTCATCCACTCGTTGCAGATGACACAGTATCCGTGGAGACCAGCCGGCGCGTCAAGACAATATCTCAAGGTGGCTGGTGTAACACGATCTCGGGATTCTGCCCTCCCCATGCATCTAGTATATTTAGTTGCCTAGTTTAACCCTAGGTGAAATCTTGGACTCACATGCTGTGGCCTGCATGATTATCCTCCTAAAGTCGTACTTTAGTACGAGTACCCCAAAGAGGATCCATGTCAATCAGTATGTCAACATGTGCTATCTTCCTTAGTGTAATGCATCATTGTAAATACGCCACGTGGAGTTACGAGTCATTTGTCGAGCATGAACAAGAATTGGAACATTCAGGTACATGTATCAGGTAGGAACTCTTTGTTCTCCGGGGTCACATTAGTGCTCATATCATGCTCGGGACAAAAGACGTAAGGATATAAAATGGTCATATAATATCTGATAAAATATCAAAAGCGTACGCACAAAAGCACGCACGCTCAAGGGGTAAAAAGTCACGCAGGCTCAATCAAGGCAGCGTGCGTGAAAAGTCACGCAGGCTCAAGGGGAGAGCTGCGTAAAAAGTCACGCAGGCTCAAGAGGACAGCTGCGTGAAAAGTCATGCAGGCTCAAGGAGAGAGCTGCGTGAAAAGTCACGCAGACTCGAGGAGAGAGTTGCGTGAAAAGTCACGCAGGCTCAAGGAGAGAGCTGCGTGAAAAGTCACGCAGACTCACGGAGAGAGCTGCGTGAAAAGTTACGCAGACTCGAGGAGAGAGCTGCGTGAAAAGTCACGCAGACTCGAGGAGAGAGCTGCGTGAAAAGTCACGCAGGCTCCAAGAGAGAGCTGCGTGAAAAGTCACGTAGACTCAAGGAGAGAGCTGCGTGAAAAGTCACGCAGACTCGAGGAGAGAGCTGCGTGAAAAGTCACGCTGACTCGAGGAGAGAGCTGCGTGAAAAGTCACGCAGACTCGAGGAGAGAGCTGCATGAAAAGTCACGCTGACTCGAGGAGAGAGCTGCGTGAAAAGTCACGCAGACTCGAGGAGAGAGCTGCATGAAAAGTCACGCTGACTCGAGGAGAGAGCTGCGTGAAAAGTCACGCAGGCTCAAGGAGAGAGCTGCGTGAAAAGTCACGCAGACTCAAGGAGAGAGCTGCGTGAAAAGTCACGCAGACTCAAGGAGAGAGCTGCGTGAAAAGTTACGCAGACTCACGGGGAGAGACACGCTTCCAACAGGAAGCGTGCTCAAACAGGAGCACACTGCTCACTGTCTTCTCCAAACAGCAAGAACACCATGGCTGAACCCAAGCTTCAAAGCATCATAACTTGGCCATCCGAACTCCAAATCCAGATTTCCAAGGTTCCAACTTGGGTGAAACTGAATGCTCTTCCACATGGAAGCACCAAAAACCCATAAAATCCAACTAAAGTAGATCAAACCATGCAAAATCCGAAAATAATTAAAACTTAGATCTACAAAAATCAAAGCTTCAAAATGGAAATTTTTAAGTTCTAAACTAGTATAGATTGAGGAGAAGAACATGTTTTGGCAAATAGTTTTGTAAAAAATCATTGACAAAATTATTGATCCATCTCTTGAGCAAGTTGGTACTTGCCTTGGTTGGTGGAGGAAATAAATGAGAGGAAGTAAATGAGAGGAGAGAGAATGAGATGAGTTATATATAAAGATCTTGGACTCATGGGTTCATGATGAACCAAAGAGTTCATGATGAACCATTGGTGAACCAAGAATATGTTACCCAAATGAGCCAAAACTGTAGGTCCAAATGCAGAAAATAAATTAGAAAATAATATTTTATCGAATATTTTTGGGAAATATATGAAGAAATACTGCATAATAAATATCGTATAAATTCAAGGTAAATATAATTTATCGGTTTACGTATTAAAATACGTATTCCAGGATTGGGGAGTGACAGCGCCTATCCTTACATTGCCAGTTGGACCCGGAGGTTTTACCGTTTATTGTGATTCGTCAGGTAAAGGACTTGGATGTGTCCTCATGCAGCATGGAAAGGTGATAGCATATGCATCTCGGCAACTTCGAGACGACGAGAAGAATTACCCAACTCATGATTTGTAGTTGGCGGCAGTAGTATTTGCTTTGAAGCTATTGAGGCATTACTTATATGGTGATCGAGTGGACATGTACACAGACCACAAAAGTCTGAAGTATATTTTTACTCAGAAGGAACTGAACATGAGGCAGAGAAGATGGTTGGAGTTGATTAAGGATTAGGACGTGGAGCTTCAGTATCATCCAGGCAAGGCTAATGTGGTAGCAGATGCTCTCAGCAGGAGAGGCGCGCATTTATGTTAACAACACAGAAGCACATTTTAAAAGACCTTCAGGAGATGGGCATCGAGGTTATACTTCCTAGTGATGTAGGAGTTCTGGCGAGTCTACAAGTTCAATCCGACTTGGTAGATAGGATCAAGGCAGCTCAAGCACAAGACCCAAGGATTCAGAAGCTTAGGACAGAATGTGAGTCAGGACTCAGGAAGGAGATGAGAATCCATGAAGATGGTACACTTAGGTTTGGGTCACGTCTATGTGTGCCTAGTGGAGATATCAGACAGGAGGTTATGGCAGAAGCTCACAGCTCTCAGTATTCTATTCACCCTGGAGGGACCAAGATGTACCAAGATATCAAGCAGCACTTCTGGTGGAACGGGATGAAGAGGAAGATAAGCTAGATTTGTTTTCCGTTGCTTGGTATGTCAGCAAGTGAAGGCAGAACAGCAAAGGCCAGCTGGGTTATTGCAACCGCTTCCTATCCCGGAATGGAAGTGGGAACATATTACAATGGACTTTGTGACCGGTTTACTGAGATCACCAAGTGGTAAAAATGCTATTTGGGTGATAGTAGATCGGCTTACAAAGGTGGCACATTTTCTTCCTTTTAGAGTAGGTCAATCTACATAAAAGTTGGCAGAGTTGTATATGCAACAGATAGTCTGGCAGCATGGAGTCCCTGTCAGCATCGTGTCAGATAGAGATACCCGTTTTACATCATATTTCTGGAAGAGCTTACACCATAGTCTGGGTACCAAGTTAAGATTTAGCACGGCTTACCATCCACAGACGGACGGGCAATCAGAAAGAACAATTCAGACTTTAGAGGATATGTTGCGAGCTTGTACCCTAGATTTTGGAGGATCTTGGGAGAGCCACCTACACTTGGTGGAGTTCTCATACAACAACAGTTATCAAGCCAGTATCCAGATGGCGCCATTTGAAGCACTATATGGTAAGAAGTGTAGGTCGCCACTAGCGTGGGACGATATTGGGGAGAGAAAGATGTTAGGCCCGGAGATGATTGCCCAGACCGTTGAAGTGGTTAAGGGAGTTAGAGAACGACTTCGAGTTGCGCAGGATCGACATCGTCATTGGGCGGACCAGCATTGTAGGCCGCTAGAGTTTTCTGTTGGGGACCACGTGTTCTTGCGGATCTCACCTACCCGTGGGGTCATTAGGTTTGGAGTTCGCGGGAAGTTGAGTCCGCGGTACGTGGGCCCATTTGTTATTCTTGAGAGGATAGACGATGTTGCTTATCGTTTATCCCTTCCACCTTCGTTACGAGAGGTGCATGACGTATTTCATGTATCTCAGTTGCGAAGGTATGTATCGGACCCAAGCCATATCCTTGATCATTCTGAGCTGGTTGTTGGTACCAACTTGTCTTACGAGGAACAGCCTGTGTCTATTTTGGACCGAAGAGAGAAGATACTCAAGAACCGAACAATTAGTCTTGTCCGGGTTGCTTGGGGTCATCACTCTTTAGGGGAGTCAACGTGGGAACGTGAGGATGATATCCGATCACGGTATCCGCACCTGTTTGACTCACAAGGTATATCTCTTTCTGTATACCTTGATTGTCTTAACTCCTCATGCTTGCCACCTTACGAGTAGAATTGCTTGGTATCGTAGAATGTTCAACATAGATATGTTACTTACTATTGACATTGTAGAATGATTGCTTACTTAAATTGCTTATACCTAGAGTAGTTCAGCTCTGATGTTTCTATCCTGCTTGGATTTGAAATTTCGAGGACGGAATTTTTCTAAGGAGGGTAGAGATGTCACTTCCCATTCCCAGAATACGTATTTTTAGAATGCGTGTACTGTATAAATATAAATATTTTATATTTATCATGTATTGCTCTGTATTTAAATTCCTTTAATTTTATGTTAATTAATTTTCTGTAATTTTATTTCTGTAATTTACTTTCTGCTTTTATACTCTGCTTTAGCTTTGCTATGGGTTCGGCTCAGATTGGTTTAATTATGTTGGTTCATCATGAACCGAAATAAACCTCCACCCACCATCACTCTCCCATTTAAAGCCCCAAACCCTTTCTCTCTCTTCATTACTTCTTCTCATTACTCTTCTTCTTCCTCATAACTCTTCCACCAACCTAGGAGAGCAAGGCAAGTGCCAACTTGCTTCCTGATGGATCCCCATTTTTATTGTTCCATCATCTTCCTTATTTGATTCTAAGTCTCTTTAGTACTCAGCATTTTCAATTTCCATGGCTTATTTGTTGTAGATCTAAGTTTGATACATTTTCGGGTTTCTTAGGTTTTGATCTAGTAAACTCTGTTATCTTCAAGTTTTGATGGTTCCATGTTGTAGAGAATTTCGTTCTACCCAATTTTGACCTATGGAAGTCCATATTTGGGCTTGGGATGAAGGATTTATGGAGCTTGGAAGCAATGGCTTCCATGGTTCTGTTCTCAGAAAAAATCGGAGAAGAAGAACAGTCCCAGCCGCACACAGCGCATGAATCTCCATTCCTCAGGCGCATGAGATTATTTATTTCCCAATCTTATTTCACAGCCGCATGAATCTCCATTCCTCAGGCGCATGAGATTATTTATTTCCCAATCTCATTTCACAGCCGCATGAATCTCCATTCCTCAGGCGCATGAGATTATTTATTTCCCAATCTCATTTCACAGCCGCATGAATCTCCATTCCTCAGGCGCATGAGATTATTTATTTTCCAATCTCATTTTCCACAGCGCATGAGATTATTTATTTTCCATTCATTTCCCACAGCGCATGAGATTATTTATTTCCCAATCATTTTCCACAGCGCATGAAATTATTTATTTTCCAATCATTATTTATTTTTCAATCATTCCCCAGGCGCATGAGATTATTTATTTCCCAATCATTTCTCACAGCGCATGAGATTATTTATTTCCCAATATTTATTTCCCGAATTTGGCATTAATTAACATTGATTGTTATCTTGATTAATTATTGATCATGCGTTCCTAGATGGAACTAAGAGACTGGCTAGTCGTCTTATTGAAATGAATGAATGAGCCACGTTCATATTAAGTATGAACTACTATAATCGATTGGCCGATCCCGAATATTGACATATAGACACATGCAGGCTTCAATTTATTTATTTATTTATTTTACTATAAAAGAAGCATGTGTACTTTATGGTCAAGACATGATTGTTCCGTGGTTAGTTGGATTGTTGCATTACGCTATGTAAGACCTACAACCTAACCGCACGGGCATCGTTGTAGAGTTGTGCATATCGTACCCCATATGAAAGTACTCATTCCGAATGACCATGATCCACGGCATGGAATTTCACTCAACGTAGAGACTATTAAGTTAAATAAAAATAATGATTGCATGGAGAGAATGGATTTTCGAGTTCTTACATGGCAGCCCTCTTGGGACTAGTAGTGCCCGACAGACCGGCTGGTCCCCACAGATACTGCAAACCTGCCACACGGGCATGGAGTGGTATCTGGTTATACTATTTATTGTATATTGTATATTGATGACGGGCGTCCTGCTGGGACTCGTCTAATTCATGATTGGCGCAATTGATTGATTGGATCGACTAGCCTTGCTTGTCCATAGTAAGAATTGAGAAATCCTTATTGCATAATTCTAGGATAACTTGGAACTCACAGTAGTAAGCCGTAGGAGTTGGATGGCCGTTTAAGTTGATTTGTTTGTGTACTGTACCTACTCTGTTCCCTAACTGAGATGATCAGAGCATCAGGACATGACGGGCCAACTTCTGTCCTTATTTGGTTGGGAGGTTGGTTCGAAGTGTCGTGATGTGACGTGAATCCCAGTAGCAAGCAGAGATCTATTATTATATTCTCTTATTTACTGGTTTAATGTCTCATATCGTGCTTCCTTGCGGTACTTGCTATTAGAGGTCTAACCTCTCTGGTTTTGCATGGCCAGATTTAGAGCCGGTTCCCGAGAACTCAGCTTACCTCTACCTCCAAGATGGTCAATACTAGAGGAATGATCACAGGAGGACTCGAATGGGTTTCTTACTTTTCCGCTCGTTTTGTTAATTACTTTATATTTTGCCGCTTGGCACCGACATGTTAGTCGGATTGTCTTGTACTTACTCTTACATAATTGTAATTAAATCAGACTGCAGCTGATAACAATTGTGTATATGTTGCTATATCATCTGGCTATGTTTTGTAAAGCCAGATCTCAAGAACATCTTGACTAAGCGTTTGGGACGCCTTATTGCTTATTCTTAAATGTTCTCTGTTATTGCTTCTTGTTTGAATGATTGAGATAATAGATGTTAAGTGACCATAGCGAGACTTTCATGTAGTATACACCCCCTTGTCTTTTAGACAGCATTGATCGTATTATACGGTATTCATCTACCCGTAATACGTAGCTGGCTGAGTCATTCTCCCGCTCTCCAGTATTCTGGTTCTGGGGCGTGACACGCGCCTTGTTAGCAATTCAGCAAACGGGAAAATTAGGAACGGCACAACTACGAGTATAAATTGGCTCAGTGTAAATAAAATACGTTAAAAAATACGATCAAAAATTCGAAAAAATGGAATATTGAGGTTAGAAATTTCACATTTTTAAATATCTTCTAGAATTTGGTTAATTAAACATGTTCTCACCATATTTTTTATTTTAAATTTTTAATAATTTATATGAAACACGTTTTAGAACTTCGCATGCTTAAAATTAGAGCTGCAAACGAGCCAAGCCGAGCAAGCTTTTGTAAGCTTGAGCTTGAGCTTGGCTTGACTAGAATTAATTGAGCTCGAGCTCAAGCTTGATAAGTTTTTATTTTAGAGCTTGAGCTTGGCTCAAGTTTGTTTATATTAAGCTTGAGCTTGGCTTGGTTTGAGCTCGAACTTGGCTTGATAAGCAAGCTTGATTCAAGCTCGATAAGCTCAAAATCAAGCTCGTTAAGCTTGATTTCAAGCTCGCTCAGCTTTATTTCAAGCTCATTAAGCTTGATTTCAAGCCAGTCAGGTTTAAATTCAAGTACATGTAATAGTAACAATTTATTTATAAAAAAATAATTAAAAATTCTTTAATATCAATTATTAAGGACATATAAATATATAATGCACATAACCATATTGTTATACAAACATATATAAAATTAGGATTCAACATAGAACAAAGTCACAAACAAGCTTCTAAACAAGCCAGCTCGCAAGCTCAAAAACGAGCCAGCTTGCAAGCTCAAACGAGCCAAGTACTTCTAAGCTTGAGCTTGACTTATTTAGTAAACGAGTTCGAAAATGAAGCTTGAACTCAGCTTGTTTGCTAAACGAACCGAGCTCAAATAAGCTTTATCGAGCCGAGCAGCGAGCAGCTTGCGAACGCTTGGCTCATTTGCAGCCCTACTTAAAAGTTACATATTGAGTTTTTTATTGGTGTGATTGCTAATAAGGATCACGCGCAGACGTCCATTGTATCATACTCCATCCGTGATGAAACCATTTTTCCGTTCAAACCCTATCTCGCCACTCCTCCAACCCTAACTCCTCTCACTCCCATCGGACCGGCGGCGGAGAAATGGACTCCACCCCTCTCAAACCTGACCCCAAACTCGCTCCGTCCACCACCCCCCGCCGATCCCTCCGCCGTCTCTCCACCTGCCCGGATCCGAAAACCCCTCAATCAACCCCAAGATCCGCTAGGAAACCCAAACCCAAATCCGGACCCGCTAACCCTCCTCCTCCTCCCCCTTCCTTCTCTCCGGTGACCCCCTCCACCAAGGAACCGAAGAAGAGGTCCAGATCCGTCGAACCTAGGGTTAGGGTTTCGGAACCCCCGAAGAAGCAGAAGAGGGTGCACTACCGGAAAGTCCTCTACGATGGCGGAGAGTTCGGGATCGGCGACGACGTCTACGTCAAGAGGAAGGAAGGGGCGGATTCGGACGACGAGGATCCGGAAGTGGAGGAGTGCGGGATCTGCTTCGAAGCCGGGAGGGAGGGGAGGGCGATGGAGATGCCGCGGCGGCCGGAAGGGAAGAGGGTTAGGAGGACCGCGAAGGAGAGGCTGCTCTCGAGCGATCTGTGGGCCGCTCGGATCGAAAGGTGAGAATTAGTCAATTATTGACAATATTTAATCATAAACTGGACAGTTTGGTTGTAATTAGTAATTACTGTGTTGAACTGTTTATTTGTACACAAAAGTTTATCCAAAGGATCTAGTTGTTGGTGAATTTGGCTATGGATTTTTTTTTTTCTTTTTTTTTGAAACAGGTAAATTTTATATAAATAAGCACGAGATTACGTCTATGGTCTAGCCCCAATTACAAAATGGTCATCTGAGGACTAGAATATCAATATACTGAGGGAGAGACTCGAGAAAATGTGCCGGTTTTGTTCTCTCCAAACATGCCAAACCACCGTCGCAAAGCAAAGACAAATACGACGGTATTCACTTGCTCGGTTGCTCCATTCCCTTTTTGATTTTTTGGCATCTTCAATAACTGAGGAAAAGTCTCTCCTCTGCACGGCGGTGAGCCCAAGCCTAGCTCTCTGTTTGCGTCATTTCTCCTAAACAAAGTCACAAGCAAAAACAGATGATCCCTAGACTCATCCGCTTTACTACATAAGCATCATTTCGTATCCTCACAGTGGATCCCGAACCTGGCAAGCTTGTCCCTAATAAGTAGTCTGTTTCTGATCATTTTGTATAGGCACAAGGAGGTTTTAACCGCCGTCCCTTTCATCCAAACCAACTCAGCTCAATCGACCTTCCCATGGTAGGACCTAGTCTGGTTCACTGCAGTCCAGAACTTGAAAGTATCTTTCTCCCTGTCATTCTAAACCCAGTAATCCTCCGTCCCCTGCCTATCAACCTCCACCTCAAGAATATCTTCCGCATGAGCCGCCTCGATGAACCGTCCCTGAAGCTTCCACTCTCCTTCCTGGATAAGGCCACTCACCATGTCTGTAGATCCCATCAGCTCATACATATGCCAGCCTTATCTCTCAATCAAGCTGGAGTGATTAATCCACGGGTCATGCCAGATGGGTATTTGGTAATGTTAAGCAGACTCGAAGAAATTATTCATGTTCTCGGCTGCTGCTTCACTTGAATTTGTTGGAACCAAAGCATACCTATTACTTAAATACTTATTTTATTTAGTTATTTACGTTTAAAATGCGACTTACTTTTCTCCCACTGATTATCTCAAAATATGTGACTTAGTTGACTAATGCGTGAAAGATGTTTTTTTTGAAGTGAAAAAACTGATAAACTAGTAATTTTGTTTCCATAAATTTGCAATAGTGACAGAAAAAGTTTATAAATTTGAGATATTCTGTGAGATTATGTTTCAATGGTAACATGAATAATGTGTACGAGTTGGCTGAGAAAAAAGGAGAGAGAGGGATTGGGTTTCCCCTACAGGCTTTGACGATGATTTATGTGATTGATCTTTATCTTGAATTTATACTTAGGATCTACCTTAAGTCTTTAATTTGGTTAATTTGGAGCATAGATATATTTTATGTCAATATGTTTTTTTTGGCTCTCGTCAACTCACATTTATTTCTAGATCAAAGTGTGGAATGATATATCAAAATTTATAGGTTTGAGATATGATTTAGGGGACTAATGTTTGAATTCTGCTCAGCTAGGGCTTTTAGTGCAACTAAAAAAATTAATGTTTGATAAAAAAATAAAATTTCTTTTGGCGCCTTGGTCTTGGAAGCCATCATCTTGTTTATTATTTTTTATTTTTTTTATACCGCTGTTTGGCTTGCTTGGCTGTTTGCTAAACTGTAGTTGTTGGAAATGAGCAGATGGAAATAAATTACCAAAATGTCTGTGCTTGAGCTCTGATTCTGAGATTTGGTCTGGAAATTTGAATTATTTTCAAGTGATAATAATTTCTTTGTGATGATGCATTGAATTGTTTGTTCTGCAGATTATGGAAAGAACCCGTTGGGAACTACTGGATGAGGTGTCGTTGGTATATGATCCCTGAAGAGACATCAGTGGGGAGACAGTCACATAACCTAAGGAGGGAGCTGTACCGCACAAATCATTCTAGTGACGTTGAGGTTAATATTATTCTATTTTCATTCATTTGTTTGTGTCATTTATGCACATACTGTAGTTAATTCTCATAGATGAAGGATTTGAATGATCATTAGTTTAAGTTGGTGAATTTGATGTCCAGGTAAACAAATGACATATCTTCTGCATTATAAGATGTTATAAATATTAAATACTCAAGATTGTCCTTATCAAGGTGATATTAATAATTCAAATCAAGTTCACAAAGGTTACCACCACCAATTTCAACACTTATTTTGCAGTTAGAGAACTCCAAATGGGTGTGAATAGAATCATTGATCTTCTTATGGTGGACTGCCCTTCTATAAAGAAAGTTTCTATAAAATATAAACTATTGGGTTTTAAGATTGAGTACAGATAGAAAAACTTGCAGTTGGCATTGGATTACCTTGTTCTCCAGCTTTCTGAACACTTAAAAGTTTCTAATAACGTAGTTGGATAAGCCATGTTGTACACTGTTCAATGGTCGTTTGGATAGTTTAGATGGGAGAGAATTGTCTCTGGATGCCAGTTGGTCTCCAGGGCTTTATTTTGCAAATAAGCCCTAGATGTTGATAATTTGCTGTTCCATGTAGGATTTTGTTTTGGACCATATAGTTACAGGTGTTTCGCAAAGCTTAGGATCTCATGCAAACTGAACACATACCCAATGACTGTGGAACATCCTTTGGAGAGTTCTGCTTGTGGAATAGAGTTTTTGTATGTCAGAGAATACCATATACCTCGTAAGCTCAGAAAATTTAAATGTCATGCAAAATGAGCAAGATCTTTGATGGGTCCATTAAATACCATGGGATTCAATTTGATTATTTATCAAATGAGCCTTGATTTTAATTTATGCAAGCTTTTATTTTTTCATGTTAAAGAAGTTTATGCTTAAAAGTTTAAAAGGTTTGCGTTGAATATCATTTATTGTGTTACATAAACACGCTCTTGTTATTATTTCCATACGAATACTTTTAGATTGCAGTTTCCAAAAGAAATTTAGTTATATAAGCTTTTCTAAGTTATTTACATTGCAGAGGATCCCCACCAACTCCAACTATTTCTTATGTATTGCTTATGTATGATCCATGCTAGATTTGACCAACTGTCCATCGCATAGAAGCCAAAAACTCCTATAACGTCAACGAATCTCAGTAAGAACCTCGATTCAACGGTTCTTACTTGGGAGCTTTATTGGGAGCTCGCTTCCCCAAGCTCGTTTTTCCGACAACATGAGCTTCCCATAATATGAACATAATTTTAAAAGATGACATAAATTTTTGGAAGAAAGAAGATTTGTAATACACGTTTATCAAAGTATCAAGAAACTAAAAATTATTTACCTTGATATCATAAAAAATCAACATGCGAATGATCTCTTTTTAACTTCGAATAAATATTAAGATATTTATAAATTTTGATTACAATAATAAATATACATAATTTTTTATTACTCAGGCTCCCATCACGCTCCCAACTTTATACTCTTCTAGGTAGTCGCGTTCCCCCGCCCCCGCCCCCGCTTCTGGCTTCTAGCTTCTAGGTCAATCGTACATCTTTTACGTTCTTGACCATCCATCTTTTTGTCTGAGTAGAGTCTTCCACTGTCATGTTACGTCCTCTTCCCCATTAGTTAGAAAAAGTGAGCCACCGGTTGAAGTCCCAAGAAAGAGGAAACTAAAGGGATTCTCTGGTTTCGAGAAGAGAATTGATTCATTCTCGGTAGTCATCCCCCCTCCACCCCACCCCACATCACAAATGGGCTGTTTACTACTCAAATATTAACCAAATCGGATCCGTCAATAACTGAGCTGCTTTATTGCTCAATGGTTGTGTTGCTTTATTAAAGGACTTGGACTCACGCGCGGAGTCATTGTCTTATAGTGACAATAGTGTCAGGGTCATGTTACCAAAAAGCAGTGAGACAGGGATAAGCATCAGCAAACAAGGGGCCTCACCTCCCTAATGGTCTCCTCACTTCACGACTTTAACACGTTAAAGAAAGAGATTAGGCATGTATTAAGTAACTTAACTGCTTGCTTTTTGAAGTAATCCAATAGGTGTCATCAATATAATATATTTTGATTTTGAGACCATTTTTACAAATGGATTCTATTATAGCCGGAAGTAGTTCTATTAGCATCAGGGTTGTAGTTCCCTAACCTTCTTGAAGTTTCTCTAACTTTGTTTAAGCTGGCTGATTAAAAGAAGAAGGGCCAAGTAAACAAGCAGCAACCAGATGCACGGACTAGCTAGAAAGTCTCTTTCAGCACCCCCTTCGTTCATTATTCCTATTGCGAGGCTCTCGTAAGTTCCTTTTGGGTCTCGTGAACCTGCATCCTTGTCGAGAGGAGACTTTCGAAGGGGTGATTTTCGATAAGCATTTGTTTAGATGTGAGGGAGTGGACTTGGGGCCGAAGCAAGTACTTGAATAAGTAGAGGTTTGTTTTCTCCTTATGCATAATTTATTATGAGCTTCTAGGTGCTTCTCTGTCCGAGGTATTTTTTCATTGCGTAAACTTCTAACGGGTGTGGGCTTCACTGATAACTTCTTTAGGTTTCTGAAAAGATTTTCATCTCTTTGTTCTCACCTTCTTTGGCCCTTTCCTATAGGCTTGTTATTTTTTCGCTTGACAATAGGTTGGAATAAGTAAGCATAATATTT
Source organism: Iris pallida (assembly GCA_029216955.1). Lineage (NCBI taxonomy): Eukaryota > Viridiplantae > Streptophyta > Magnoliopsida > Asparagales > Iridaceae > Iris > Iris pallida. The sequence continues at coordinate 13,548,818 of JANAVB010037420.1, forward strand.
ATCTGTTCTCAAGATCCTTAGGAGGAGGAGATAATTGCAGTGAAAATCTAGGCCTTCTCTCACTAAAATGGGTTTGAGTATGTAACAACAGCCTAATATAGGGTGGTTCCACAGAAGACTTCTGTAAGGTTCTCTTCAACTGCTCTTCAGTTGCATGAGCTTAAGTAGCGCTAGTAGTGAGTGGATATACAGAAGGTTTCCCTACCCACGAACTGGACACCTAGGTTCTGCAGCATTCGTTCTCTATTTTCGTTGAGAACAATATCGATAGGTTGAAATGCAGTTAGAAGACCTCATGCAGTTAGAAGACCTCCCACATTGGCCATGCATGAAAAACAAGAGGATGTTTATTTTTTCTTTGTACCAAGGTGTTCCTCAAATGAAAGGGTATTAGATGTTTCTCACTCCATGTGGTACTCTTGAACCCTTATAATACATTACCGCATGATTTGGCATATGTATTAGAGCATCTCCAATCCAAGTAACAAAATTAAGTAATCGAAACACTCATTTGATTACTACTAGAGTATTTTGATACCTCATTTGATTTCCTAATAAAGTCACATAAACCCAAGTAATCAACTGAAAAACAAGAGGATGTTTATTTTTTCTTTGTACCAAGGTGTTCCTCAAATGAAAGGGTATTAGATGTTTCTCACTCCATGTGGTACTCTTGAACCCTTATAATACATTACCGCATGATTTGGCATATGTATTAGAGCATCTCCAATCCAAGTAACAAAATTAAGTAATCGAAACACTCATTTGATTACTACTAGAGTATTTTGATACCTCATTTGATTTCCTAATAAAGTCACATAAACCCAAGTAATCAACTGAGTAACCATTTCTCAAACTTTTTTAAAGTAGCCCAAGAATGTAAATCATCATTTTTGCATCTCCATTTTCATCTTGCGCTGGAGGATTGATTTTGTAATTTGGGACACTAAAATGGCAATTACTCCATTTACATCTTGATTTCCATCTTCTTTATTTCTCTTTCCTCTGGATCCAATTTTGCATTCAAGAAAGTGAATCATCAATTTTTTGCATCTCCATTTGCATCCTGCATTGGAGGCTCGATTTTGTGATTTGGGACATCCAAATGGTAGTTACTCCATTTGCATCATGTGTTGGAGATGCTCTTAGTAAGTATATCATCGTGTCTTCCTGCAGATTGTGAAGCATATTTTCTTACTGTTAGATTTATTTAAATATTGAATCCTCATCAAGGTTCACAGTATCGAAATCTGTATCGGACTATTCCTATGAGTATTGGTATCGGCGGATCGGTAGTATCGGCGGTTTCGGATCGGAGTATCAGATTTTTTTGGTATCAGAAAACAAATGATTATTAAAAATTATTTACACTTAAAAACAAATATTTTATACATTAGGCATAATTTTAAGTATTTTAAGTGTTATTTCGTAGTAGTTTTGAAATTAAATGAAATAGTTCTCACCCTTACCGATTGGTTTACATACAATAGATTGATTTTTTTTGCTTTTACATGCTTTTATAAACTTATTATGCTTTAAACCATTGCTGCTTTGTCTTTTTCATTTAATTTTCTTTGCCGAATTGATCGAAAAAGAGACCCCAATGTCGGTATCAGTCAGTATCGGGTATCGGTATCGGCCGTATCGGATCGGTATCGGCCGATACTTTAAACAAAGGTTCGCGGTATCGGAACCGGAATCGGTATCGGACCATTCCTATGAGTATCGGTATCGGCGATATCGGTAGTATCGGCGGTTTCGGATCGGACTATCGGATTTTTTGATATCGGAAAACAAATAATTATTAATAAATTATTAACATTTAAAAAATATATTTTATACGTTTAGGCATAATTTTAAGTATTTTCAGTGTTCTTAATAGTTTTGAATTTAAATAAAATATTAGCCACCCTTACGGATTGATTTACATGCAATAGATCAATTTTCTTCTTTTAAATGCTTTTACAACCTTATTATGCTTCAAATCCTTGTTGATTTGTCTTTTTTCCTTCAATTATCTTTGCCAAATTGATCGAAAAAAGGACCCTCAATGTCGGAATCGGTCAGTATCGGGTATTGGATCGGGACATGCCAAACAGTATCGGTATCTGACGTATCGGGTCGGTATCGGCCGATACTTTAAACCATGCTCATTCCTCGTCACAACTGTGGAGTTATGGTGGCATGAACTTTAACATGGTATGATAGCAATCGGAATTGAAATCTCCTTGGCGCACATTTTAAGTAGATCTTAGAAAGAGATGATACCGCTACTTTAATCCAGCTCTCACCCCATACTCTCAGCCCATAACGGGCATTCGACCTGCAGGGACTTGCTAACCCTCAATCCTCGTCATAAGTATGAGGTTTTGTTGTAATGGCTGGGACTTTAACACGTTAGACTTGCCCCTCCACGCTCTTTGTGGCTATCCTCCAAAAGGTTAATCCAACTTAAAATTTGAACCTTGTTCTTAAAAGCAAGATTTAAACAGTTTCTCATCTTGGAGTGTGCTCGAGTACTTTCTGTATTGTCTTGCCTTTTAATGGTTTCTTTTTGTGCTTTGCTCTAGCTTACTAGCGTGATTGCCAGTTTATGCATTGATTGCTATGTTTATGTGAAATATTGAATGTCTCCAGATGGAATCTGTCATCAGGCACTGCTATGTTATGAACCCAAAGGAGTACTCTGAAGCCAGCAATGGGGGAGATACATGTATTTTATTGTGAATATGAATATGATGTTCGTCGTCACAGTTTCAAGAGAATTGCATATACAGCCGATGATGATGATGTATGCATTTTCTGAAACTTTATACAAGAAGGCAAGAGATGTCGCTACACCTTCTTCTCTCAAAACAACGCTAAAGAAGAATACAGAGAAACTAATCAAGACTGCAGCTGAAATAGATCAATTTACACGCATTTTTTTTAGCTTGACTAATCAAGATATTGTGGACCAACAACGACAACATGTTAGTGCGTGACTCTCTGGTAAACATGTTGATCTAAGCTGCCAACATGCCTATTACGAGCATTGAAAGTCGTATTCCAATTCTTACCATCTGTGGTAGAGGAGGGGCAGGCAAGATAACTCTTGTGCAGTTGATCTATAAGGATTCCAGACAACTCGAGTCCTTATAGATCAACTGCGCAAGAGTTGTCTTGCCAGCACCTCTTCTACCATAGATTGCAAGAATTGGAATACGTCTTTCACTACTCGTAATAGGCATGTTGGCAGCTGAGATCAACATGTTTACTATAGAGTCGCGCACTAGTATGCTGTCGTTGTTGGTTCACAATATCTTGATTAATCAAGTTAACAAGAAGGGGAGTAAATTGGTCTATTTCAGTTGCAGTCTTGATTAGTTTCTCCATAGTCTTCTTTAGCGTGCGTTGTTTTGAGAGAAGAAGTTATAGCGACATCTCTTTGCATTTTTTTTTTTTAAGTATCCGGAGAATCTTTTCTTAAGTAACCCGAGACACTCTCAAGGGCACTTTGGTGGTTCTTTTAAAGGGGAGACACTCAAGGACACTTTGGGTGTTCTTTATTGGAGTTTCAAGCACCTCCCCAAATATCTTCAAATATGTTTTTCGTTATTCAGTTTATATCCTAAAGGTGATCATTTCCCCGACATAGAAACATTTGTCATGCTTTGGATACAATGTATTTCAATGAACTATTGTCTAACTTTTCTTTGGAAAGTATATCGACTCTTATGCAATAGCGTGTTATGAAATTCATGATTTGTTGCACGATTTAGCTGAAAAGGTTTCAGAGGATTTTTGGAATTGAAGATGATTGCAAGCACATCTATTTGTCGTGAGCAAGGACATATCCCTGATATATTAAAGCTCGTAATCCAGCTGCCATTCATACGAAGTTAGTTTCACTAAAGAAGTTTTTAAGAAGTTGCGGGGTGCTGCATCTGGTTGGATGTACTAGTGAGTTTGAAAAGATTTTAAGAAGTTCGAGTGGTTTTTAATATTAATGTTAATGATTAAAAATGTGAAATGAAAGTTGGTCATGCCGTCTCATAATGCTTAAAATTGCTGATGGCCCCTCCTAGTCTATAGCTAGAAACTGCAGAAGCATGTACTGTTGCTATATTTCTCATTTTACTATGATTTCATAACTAATTTTTACAGTACATAAGAAACCTCAGTGGGTAACGTAATCTAAGGTTTCCACTCTTTTGACCTTACCTTAATTATAAGAATGCTTCTCATAAGAGTAATGTTATATGTACCTCGAAAAAAATCCATCCCTTCCTGTCTCTCCCCCATGTGAGACTTCTTTATTGTCCGAAGTAAATAGAGAGGGAGTTGGGGGAAGACATTAGTAAATAGAATGGTCATGTGGCGGAGGGACATGAAAGGATAGAATTTTGAAGGTACATAAAGCATTTTTCTTTTAAGAAACGTTGCGTCCTGACTCGTGTTATGTGAAAATGTCGCATGGCCCATCTATTGGTGAGCCAAAACAGTACTGAACACACATGTTCAGACCGGCTTCTACTGAACAATGTAGCTTCAGCTAAATTGCACTAACAGTAGCATGAGAACCTAATTACTATTTCATGTTCGGTTTTTTTTTTTTTTTTTTTTTGGGTATAATACAAGTAATTCCTTTCTGACTATATATTTGTACATGCTAATGCAGTCCACTAGTAACCACAGCTTGATCCAGAGCAGTCAATTAGCAAAAACCCACTTCTTTACTAGTCATGACATGGTTGCAGTAACAGTAACTAGTTCAACAACTCAAAACTGAAGCAGAAGAACAAGTATTTATACTACTGATATGTAAGGGACAAGGTACTGACTTCTAATTATACATTATGCATGTGCCATACTCTAATGTTTCCTACGTTTTTCATCCCTACGTTCATCTCCGAAGGAACGCCCACGGTCCCCTCGCCGCGGTCATCCTGTAAACGAAGAGAAACTAGTAAGATCAACATCAAGAGCTAGACATAAATATATACCATATAGGAAAAGCATATTTGGCTCGGTCGAGGGGGTGACCGTGCTGGCCACTGGCCCTCCTGCTAGCTTGGATCTACCCCTGGCCAAGAAGCCAATGGCAGGCCGCCACGTGGCTGCGGGCCACACAGTCACGCACAAAGGGCGGGCATCGTAGCAATGCTCTATACCATAATATATACACACAGAGAGAGAGAGAGAGAGAGAGAGAGAGAGGGAACCTCCAAATACTAGCTAAGGTGCGAAGAGTCATATAGATTGTCAACGCGATCCATATGCCGATGAACCCGTGGCTCGAAGAGAGAAATATTAAGCTCGGAATGCTGATGGCTGCCACCACAACCTGCATGGAGGAGAACGAACCAACGTACGTACGTACGTGTTACCATTAATTTCTGACAGAACATATTCTTTAGTATATACTTATTATAACTTGGAAGGGTTAGGCTAAGCAACAACTTGCCATTGAGTATGCAGAAAATGTGTAGTCTGATGCACCAAAGTTGACCCCGTCGAAAACAAACGCCAAAGAGTTGATTGGTTGAGTAGCAGCAATAAACTGGGTTCAGAGAAGAAGAAGAATAAAAAGGAAAAAAGTTTAGATGGGTCAATTTTATTTTATTTTTCCCTGGGGATATTGTGATGAAACACAAACGATTAGTTGATCAACAAAGACGAAAATTGTACGTACCGGTATGGCTTTATGAACAATCTTCAACACTTGGACATCCTTGGTGAATATTCGTGACCCGAACTCCATTACAAATCCAAGCAGAAGAGAGAGTGCAACCCCGAGAACTATGCTTAGCTTCAAAATTATATATATGTTGTGACATTAATAAGATTGAGCAAACACTATAATTTTTTTTTAATTATATATATATATATATATATATATATATATATATATATATATATATATATATATGGGAAATTCTTCAATACATCCCATCTAAAAATTGAAATTTTTTGAGTGGCACCCCATTTATATTACCCATATTCGTAGTGCACCCCACATTGTTCCACATATGCATAAGTCATCCCACTTCTAAAAAAAAACGTCAAATAATAACGTTGGTGGCCTTTAAAACACTTTCAATGACCGTAATACCCCTCCCCCCTTTTCTTGCTGTTGAGTCCCTAATATTTTACACAACAAAAATTTTCCAAACTTTCTCAGGTGCCACCTTCCTGTGGTGCTCTCGACCTGCCCTGCCTCGGCCTCTCCGGCCATCGCCGGAGCCGACCCCCTTGACCACCGCACCATCTACAGCCCTTCTGTCGTAACCCCCACCCTCTCCCCGGAGCCTACCAACCTACCATTTTCGGCCATTCCCGGCAGCCCCAGCCATCGACCTAGCTCCCCCAACGGACCCTCCGACCAACACAACCGACCTCACCCTCACCACCAGACAACGCCGCCGTGGGCCAACAGACCAAGACCCCTCTGCCGTTTTCTCCACTACTTCCATGCACCACAAACACCACCACCATCAGCAAAAAAAGAACAACACTCACATGGCCGTACTCGACCACCACCCCTCCGCCGCCACAGCTGCCATCACCATCGCCTCCATCAGCCATCACTCCCCCATCTCCTCCAGTACCTCCACCGCCTGGCCACGCGCGCTCCGCCGTAGATCTACTGCGCCGCTTGCCGCGACCCCGTTCCCCAAGCGCCGCGCTTCCCTGGCCAGCTCCGGCTAATCGAGTCTCCTCTGAACCTTGCCGACCTCAGCGCTGTCCAGATCCTCACCGGCGACTACCTCCAGTGAGCGCCACCTGGCCGGATCTGACCGCGGCCACCGCCTCAAGTTCTAGATCCGCCGTCGTGCCACCGACGGCTGCTCGGGCCTTGCGCCGACGAGCATTGTTGTCGCGCCATCAGCCCGCGTTGGTGCTGCATCATAGCGTTCTCTCCGCCTCCACCTTCTTGGCCGGTGTTTTTGAATATAAATTGGAAATTTTCCTTCCACTCAACAGCAAGGAAAGGGAGGAGGGGTATTACGGTCATGGAAAGTGTTTTAAAGGCCACCAACGTTATTATTTGACGTTTTCTGTTAGAAGTGGGGTGACTTATGTATATGTGGAACAATGTGGGGTGCACTACGAATATGGGTAATATAAGTGGGGTGCCACTCAAAATTTTTCCTAAAAATTTGTATCGATACATCCTAAATATGAATCATAGGATGTTGATCCAATGGTTCAGATTAAAGCCGAAATCAAAGTAATAGGTAAAGTCAAAGTTAAAGTAAACAACTTTCACAATTTTCAATGCATTTTTAATGCAATTATTTGGAATGTATCGATACATCCCATGTATTGTAGAAGGACCCTCTATTTTATCGGATGTCCCCGAAGGGACCCATGTATTGTAGAAGGAGAAATTGGAAAACATATACATGGTGATGTGTTCCGATCAAGATTGGGTTTTAGGTTCTATGTACCTGAAGTACGCGAGACGTAGCAGCCACAACTTTGCGATAATCGCCTCTGGCAAATGCACTGGCAAGTATTGCCTTTAAAAATATCAAAATGCACATTGTTAGTTTGCGAAAATGTAAAGATATTGGAGGGATGTATCATTACATAGCTTAGAAACCAGAATCTTCTAGGAGGCCAACGAATCAATAAGAACCGCGATTCGACTATTCTTATTTTTTTCGTTGACGGGAGCTCGCTCCCATAACATGACCAATTTTTTTTTTTTAAAAGAATAGAAATTTTGGAGAAAAAAAATACATGTTCATCTAAGTAACAAGAAAGTAAGGATTACTAACATTGACATCATAAAAATCACCATGAATGATCTCGCTGTAACTTTGAACTGAACATTATAAATTCTAATAAATACTAAAATATTTATAAATTTTAATAACAATAATTAGTAAACATTAAAATGTTATTAGCATACATTTCCATTACGTTTCAAATTTTAGACTTTTCTAAGAGTTGCATAGTTCATCAAAGTAACAAGCAAATAACGATTATTAACATTTACATCATAAAAATTATCACGAATAATCTCTCTGTAACTTTGAACTGAACCTTATAAATTCTAATAAATACTAAGATATTTATAAATTTTGATAGCAATAATTAATAAATATTATTAAAATTTATTAGTGTACATTTCCATAACGTTTCAAATTTTAGGATTTTCTAAGTATTCACTAGTCGCGACGTTCCGCCGCTCCCGTTTCTGACTTCTAAGTTATATATATAGCGTACCATAATAACGGCATTATAAGGGAAGTTTGTAATACCTGTCCAGCAACAGCTAGTCCATCGGCAAGAAGAGATGTTGCCAACCAAAGCTGCAGGCAGATCTGGAATGCAGCCATCGAGATCGATCCATGGTGTGCAGCCAAGGATGCGGCTAAGGTCACGCAAAATGTCACAGCTACTACCCTTGCCAGCAGCAGAAATCCTATATTCCAATGAAATATTATTAATAATAATCTTCTCGAAAATAAAGAAACTTTATTAAAATTAAAAAAAAAAACAGGTGAATATATACATAGTGGCACGACCTGCATCATCAGTAGAAGATGAATTCTGGGTATTTATATTATATTTTGTGTACCCGAAACTAGTTGAGGGATATTTTGATTACTTTTATCGGTTACTTATCCTAAAATTTTTAAGGGTCTGCTTGGCAATTGTAGGGTAGCGGTTATGAGGTATTTTTAGAGTACCGTTTATGAGGGGTCCGGTTTTGGATGTTTTTTAAGTAACGGCTTTTAAACCAGTCCAATCCATACTTGGTAATTCACTAACGAGCGGTTCTGAAAGTTTTTTACACGAATAAATTAAATAGGGAAGGGTATCAATAGTTATAGTTATATATATTTTTGTGAGGATATAATGGAATAAAAAAAAATAGAGCCGCTCAAAATCCACCGATTTGGGATATTTATAAAGCCACCCAAAAATACATTATACCGGTTTTGGGGGGTTTTGAACCGACCAAAACCCGTGCCTCAAAAAAAATAACAAAGAGGAGTTTTCATAAACGGTCGGTTCAAAAATACCCCAAAACCGATGAAAACATCGTTACCAAGCAGACGTAGGGTTTCCGGGAGGCTTATAAGTGACCATCCTTTGATATCTTCATTCTGAATAATCTGAAAATAGTGGTTAGTGGAAGAAGAAAATGATAAGTTGTTGCCCACGTTTTTATGTTCTATCTCGATTATATATTTGTGATTAAGTTGTTGCAAGGTTAAATTCTCTGGGTTAAGAGAGCTTTAGATGAACAAAGCATGCCAACTGGATCTTTCTCGTGTACTGATGATCCATATAAGGAAATGCAGCTAAAGTATACCAAATATATTGAAGAATGTTCAAGCATACCACATCTAAGGAACCGGCTAAATTTGAGATCTTTGATGTTAGGTGGAACGATATCGACTTGTTTGATCAGTCTAGACAAGAGTATCACTGTGATAAGATACCTATAAGAACAAAAACTGTGAGAACAAAAACAAGAGCTTTGAAACGAACTACTAATGTGACAATGCGATGAAGAAATATGTACTGACCATCAGAAACATGAGTTATAGAGCTTACTGTGAGACAACATGAGCAATGGCTGCACCAGTGACGCCCATACGCATGACATATATCAAAATTGGATCCAATATGATGTTGGTTACATCTCCTGCCACTGCGCGAGGAAATTACACTCATGAATCAAACTGATCACACGAAGTTGGCATGAGTGTCTGTCACGTCCCAGTACCAAAATACGGAGACGGACTAGGCCAACATCGCCGCATGACTTATTCGTATCTCATACGGAATAGCTGGCCTAGTCCGTCTCCGTATTTTGGTGCTGGAGCGTGACAATGTCCGGTGCAATTAAGCTAGGGAAAGCATTCTTACCCGTAGCGTAGAGAGGTGTCTTTGTGTCCTTGAATCCGCGGAAAACCCCTTGCATGGCTAAAGACAACAGAACAGCAGGAGCGCCGAGAGACCTCAACGTCAAATAGCGATACGCTGGCGGTAGCATCGGGGAACCCTATGTTAACAGAATGATTGATTAGCCATGGTAATTACTAAAGCTGAATCTCAAAAATGTTTCATTGGCATATATAGCAAATAACTTATGTTTCATCGTTGTCAGTCCAAATCAAAACTCACAGATTTTACGCCCATGATGTGTAAGAAAAACTTTGCTGCGAGAATAAGGAAAATAGCTTGAAGAACGCCCAGAGTTGCGCCAACAACCAGAGCTGACGATACAGATGAAATGTATTTTCGTTTGATCCGAGGACTCGATTGATTCGTGAATCTGCTTGCGACACATGACAGGCTGCATCTCGTCTTCTCCGAGTCTGAAAATGACGACGAAATTTCAAGATTGTTCATATATAAAGATAACATAGAGCTAAGTTTTCAAAATTGATGGTCAACTAATTTCTTCCACATAACATGTGATGGTAAGTTACATACCAATGTTTTAAAAACCGGACCGATGATCGAACCGAAATTTTTTGGTATAGGTCGGACCGGAGTTCAACCGGAGTTCAATTGGAGTTCAATAGACTTGATTTAGTTTGGTTCAAATAGGTAAAATATCCATATTTACTTCTTGGTTTAGTTTGGTTTGATCATAAGTATGTTAATTCGGTTTAATTTTACAACTATAAGGTCGATTAAAACCAAATAAAGAATCAAATGATCCAAATTTCTCATAATAATTTATTTTGAAATTTTTTACAATGAAAAAATAACCAAAATTGGCCGGTTCAATTGTGAACCGGTTCGGCCGGTTCACCGGTTGAACCCGATTTTGACAAAAAATCGACGGTTCTTTAAAAGATTCGGTTTTAATCGAACCGGACCGATTTTTTGGGCTTAAACCGGTTGGATCCGGTCCAACCGCCGGTACGGTCCGTTTTTTACAACATTGTTACATACCATTGCAAGGGGACAGCTCATTCATTCCTTTATTCATTGCAGAAGTCTTTTCTATATCTCCTCTTTCTTGTTCTTCAACAATTCGGCTGCAAATAGCATCTTCCTCTGCCACAAAGGATGTCGTGACGCTGACAAGTGGATAGATAGCAACTTTCGAAATTTGATTGAATATTGCAATAGAAACTCCCACAGCAGCAAGCTCCACAGAGCCTATACATTTCATTATTCAAACAAAAGAAAAACATTAAAAGTTGGACGATTTAATTGAAACCATTCTATTTAATTTGTTAAGGGTCATTTGCTACAAAGAATATCAAGTTTTCCAAACAAATCCTCATCATGCTATACTAGCTAGTATAGCCTAAACTAGACCTGTCAATGGATAGTCGAAAATTCGAATCCGATCTGATTTCGTATCCGAACTTTCGGATATTTTTCGAAATTTCGGATATCGGATTCGGATATCCGAATATTTTTCGGATATTATCCATTTTCGGATACGAATTCGGGTATTAAGGTATTCGAATCCGTTAATATCCGATCCGACTTTATATTGCAAATTTCGGATATCGAATTCGGATACCGGATTCGGATATCCGAAATTTTATATATATTATACTATAATGTATATGTAATATATATTAATTAATAGAGAAGATTAAAGTATTTTATTCTCAACTGACTTTTACATAAATTAATTATAATATAATTTATATATAATAGTAATATATATTAATTACAATTTACAACAGAAGAAGAAATGACTCAAATATGTAGAGAAATTGAATTTGGTTTTCGGATATTCGGATAATAACTAAATTTTTAATATTTCGGATTTCGGATATTCGGATAATAACTAAATTTTTAATATTTCGAAAACCGCATTCTCCTCTGAAACATGCGGATATTTTTAATTTTTAATATTTCGTGTAAAAAAAAAACTTTCAGAACCGTTTGGTTTAAAAGGTGCTACTTAGAAACCACCCCAAACCGGACCCCTCATAACCGCTCATAACGGTACTCTAAAAACGCCTCATAACCGCTACCCCTACAATTGCCAAGCATGCACTTAATGTTGATTAAATCCCGAAAATTTTACTAAAATTAATTATAATGGGGGGTGAGAGTACCTATCTGGCCAATGAATGCCGTGTCAACTAGGGAAGCAAGTGGATCGGCTGCCAGAGCCAATGCTGCAGGAATCGCCATACGTGCAATCTCGGATCCCAGCTCGTCCAACTTGAAGACACACCTGGTAACTCAATTGGAGAAGATCATCACTCAACAAGAATTGTTGTTGTTACTGTTTGCCAACCGTGTCAGTGCATATCTGACACATTAGCGACGCAACACCCGAAATGTGCATCGTGTCGGATAAATCTAATAGATATACCTTATGTTCCAGAAGAAGAGACGAAGGCCCGTCTTCCCCCTCGGTATCTCTGTCGCCGTCGACAGTGGCTGCAGATTATCCCGATCGGCCTCCACAGTCCCAGCTTCAGTACTCCCCTCTGGTACCTCTACCGACGGTTGCAGATTGCTACCATTCTCTTCGGCAGTTGTCTTGGTGTCTGGTACTTGTATGGAAACGGCATTCTCCTCTGAATGTCTCTGTGACATTATATCAGGTGCATTTGATTTGTTTTCCATAACGACCCTTTGCGCTTGAGATTGCCAACAGGACTGTGCGTATTAACTAAGAAATGGGGTACCGAAGCCAATAAACAATAATGCAGGATCATCACACATATATTTATGAAAAATGTTGAGCAACAAATTATGTATTTTTACAAGATTTAGAAGGATGATTTTGTAGTGTCAATTCCGAGTACGTACCAGTGTCCAGTCTCAGTGTGTTACCAACATCCAGGATCGAGAGTGTTATTATATAACTACTGTAGTGCATGATGGTAGAGGAGCATAAACCCTTCCCTAGCTAGTACCGAAGAACTCGGTAGTCGGTACTAACCTATAGCAACACAAGGACCAATTGACGAACCAGGACTATTCTTTTTTTGTTCAGGGCCGGCCCACGGAATTGGATTGTCCTGTCTAAAACTAGTTTTTACACTTGACCCTTATCATGAGCCGATCCCCGAGGATGGATCACCTGCGACTCCGACCTCTTATGGGGTCACGTTGAGCTTGAAAGTTACCACAAGCGGATAGAGGTTGCCCAAGTCCGAAGTCTTGTTTGGATTACCCCTGGACCGGCACTGTATAACTACTACGTTAATGCCAACTAATTAAACATCTCATAAGAATATTACAAATTCTAGTGACACCAGAAAGTTTGTTTCCTTCTAGTGAGACTCGAGTAGGATGGGGAATCCACCTCCCCCAAATAAAAGCAGTACGTGTACTGGACCTGCCCAGTTCAATGATACACGTACGTATGGGATTCAAAAGAATTATAAAGGGTCTGTCGACGAGATTAAGGATTCGACAGATAGTGTTGGAAAAGAAGTACGTGAGACCATCCAAACCAAACCAAACCAGAGTTAATCATTGAGATTATATAAACATGCATTCGTGGGAATTGAACATTTCATGCATGACTTGGGGAACCCTCCTAGTTTTAATTCAGGACGATCCTTCCACTTTTTATTCGACGTGGACGTAACTAAACTTCTTTCCGTCGGTGTCAAATTTGTAAAACTTGAGCATTGATTGAGATACAACCTAACAAATAACCGAGTTACAAAAGCCCGTGTCGTGTTGATACCTCCCCGAGAGGAAACAAGCATGGAAAGATATTGAATGAATTATGAATGCATCAACAGTCAAAATAGGAGTCATGGAATAATGATAATAATAATAATAGTCCGAGCTCTCTAGCCTATGGTATTAGAGCGGACATCCGGAGGAGCCAGCAAGGTTCGAACCCCCCAACTGTGTGTGCGTGTGATTTCAAAAATAATAATAATATGTTGTGGTAAAGTGAAGAGGCAAACATCACCCTAGCAGCTCTTAGCTTTCTTCTTTTTCTTCTTCTTCATCTTTTGAAGTTAAAAAAGAGAGAGGAGAGCTGCCATATAAAGTAGTACACATCAATACACTTCAAATCTTCCAATTCTAATTCTTCCAAACTCTAATTAGAGATGTCACCAAACAAGACTCGTTCCCAATCAAGGCTCCCTCTTCAATTTTTTTTTTTTTTTGCAATTCTAGGATTTTAATTATTGAATTTACGTGTCTATAAACATTACTTAGTACATTTTACGATTAGGATCCAAACAATACTCCTTTCCAAACGTCTAACTATTGTTAGGACCATCAAAATTCTATCAGTCATAATGATATAAACTGTCAATCTTAGGACTGGGAACATTTTGGCAGTCTCCACTACAATGAGGATTGCCAAAATTTTGGCAATCCTAAAACTGGCAGTTTCAATTTATGCAAAATTTTAAAGATCCAATGGAGAAATAAATTATAAAAACTTCTTTAGAAGGTTCGAAAATGCGATATAATGTATTCAACGATCCTAAAACTTCATCGAATTGAATCTTTATCATCCCTTCTACATTATTGGGAGGCATTTGCATTGGAGGATGACCAAAGGCTTGAGAAGTTTCATAATAAAATTTTGGAGAATACATGGCCAAAGATTTTTCGATGATTCGTCGAGGACTCACCGGGTGTGATCAGAATGATGAAGATTTGTTATGATTATTGTAGCACAAAAATATTATTACTTTAGGGTTTAGAAATTTGAGGTAACAAAAAGAAGACAAATGAAAAGACATAAAAAAAATTATATACTTTAATTTGTGTGCCCCTAACAGTTATTCAAGGGTAGTTTGGTAAATAATATTTTTTATATTTGTGTTGCCCCCAATAAATTATGTAGAGCTCTTAACATTTGTCATAAAAAAATAAGCTAATAAACCATATATACAATATACAATAGGACATCAAGAATAAAAAATTAACCCCATTCCTAAAGTACTAATAAAATATATATTCAAAATACAAGACTAGGAAATCACAAAAAAATGCATAAATTTTAGGTTATTGACATAAGTATGTAAATCTTATTTGATTTTCAATTATGGACCGAAATCAAAATCGAAATTTTGTTTAGTATTTTTAAAATCGAAACTGAATTAAACTAAACTGATCCCTTATTCGGTCGGTTTGAATTGATTCTTGGTCCAAAACGGAGTAATGATCAACCCTATACTCTAGTACTATTTTTCATATGAGTCCAATGTACACCGAATCTATTTCAACTCGAATTTTTGATTCCACCATTGCATGAAAAGCCGGATTCTAAAATCATACCTCATAATGAAAAAAAAGAAAAAGAAAAAAAATCCCCTTGGGTGATATCCATGTCATCTCTCATGATAATTTTGGAACATGTTTATGTTCAAACTAAACGAAAGGGAGAAAAGAAGTACTTTACTTTACACATTACATTAGAAATATTAGGTTTGGCAAGTGGTGGCAGGTCCTTCATAATTAGCATGATTTTATTTTAAAAAAAGAAGTACAAATACAATCGTATACCACTAACTCTTATTAAAATTAGCATCATTGCTGGTAGAATAAACTACTACATTTTTTATTTTTTATTTTTTATTTTATTTTTTATTTTTTTAAACCAGAGCCGGTGGACGACTCCATCCGAACTTGGTCCGAAGGCCATGGCCACCGCCACCCAGCCACCTCCGTGGGAGGGAGGGTTCGAACCCAGCCCTCACCCCCGATGCACGGTGGTGTTACCAGTACACCACGAGCAAGAATAGAATAAACTACTACAGGTCAATTAAAAAGAAGAGGAAAAAAGAAAGAGAAATTTTGAGTGGCACCCCACTTTATTTTACCATTTTTAAGGTGCACCCCACAGTTTTACCATAATGCAAGACACCCCCCACTTTTGACGGAAAACGTCCAAAACTGACGGTCAAAGGGTTTGACCAACATTTTTTGACGAAAATGCCCTCGTCTCTCTCAAACCCAAACTCATTGTTGTTGCTGTTGCTGCTGTGGGGGGGGGGGGGGGGGGGCGGCTGCGGTCGGGGAGGGGGGCGACGAGGTCGAGGAGGGGGGGCGAGGTCGGGGAGGGGATGGCGGCGGCGACGGTGGGGGGGTAGGGTGGGGCGGCGAGGTCGGGGGAGGGGGGACGAGGTCGAGGAGGGGGGGGCGAGGTCGGGGAGGGGAGGGCGGCTGCGGTCGGAGGGGGGGCGAGGTCGAAGAGGGGGGGAGGTCGGGGAGGGGAGGGCGGTTGCGGCGGTGGGGGGTAAGGGGGACGGCGAGGTCGGGGGAGTGGTGCGAGGTCGAGGATGGGGGGCGAGGTCGGGGAGGGGAGGGCGACTGCCGTCGGGGAGGGGGTCGAGGTCGATGAGGGGGACGAGGTCGGGGAGGGGAGGGCGGCTACGGCGGTGGGGGGTAGGGGGCGGTGGTGGTGGTGATGGTGATAGTGATGGTGGTGGTGGTGATAGTGAAGGTGGTGGTGGTGGTGATGAACGCGACTGCGGCTGCCGCCCTTCCCTCTCCGACCTCGCCCCCCTCCCCCCCCCCCCCCCCCCCCCCCACCCCCTCCTCGACCTCGCCCCACCCCCCTCCCTCCCAGACCGCAGCCC
The DNA here is from genome assembly GCA_029216955.1 of Iris pallida. NCBI lineage: Eukaryota > Viridiplantae > Streptophyta > Magnoliopsida > Asparagales > Iridaceae > Iris > Iris pallida. The sequence continues at coordinate 13,565,320 of JANAVB010037420.1, forward strand.
ACCCCCCCACCCAACCCAGCAACAGCAGCAGTGAGTTTGGGAGAGACGAGGGCATTTTCGTCAAAAAATATTGGTCAAACTCTTTGACCGTCAGTTTTGGACGTTTTCCGTCAAAAGTGGGGGGTGTCTTGCATTATGGTAAAACTGTGGAGTGCACCTTAAAAATGGTAAAAAAGTGGGGTGCCACTCAAAATTTCTCAAAAAGAAACGATAGAGAAACAAATTAAAGTTTGCTTTCCTTTTTGTTGCTAACAAAAGTAGGAGCGAGCGGACAAGGAAACCACAACTTAGAAGAAAACGGAGCCACACGCCAAACAAATTAATATTGGCAATGTCTTTACGTAGAGCACAGCCTTTTTGCCTATATTGTCATTTATATTCATCCACTTTAACACTATTTTTATTTTCTCTTTTAGCAATTGACACATAAGGTAGTTTCGGAGTTTTTTTTTGTGTACAGAACAAAAATTAAAATAATAACCCTCATAAAAAATATATTAAAAGAAACTAAAAAGTTCTTAAGAAACAAACTAACAACAATTAATGCCACTAGGCCTCAGGAGTGTATAAGTAAAAAAATCAACTTTACTAAATAAATTATTATATTATTTTATATGTATAGCCAATGACCGCTAGTTCAAGTGACTAGTCTGGAGTGGTCCCTTGTGGGCGGTTCCTGTATATATTATGCACTTTCAAATGTATACACCAAACCTCCTGAATGATTAAAAAAATCTGCTTCTTCTAGTCCCGACGTAGAGTCTAAATATTCTTTGGTATAGACAAAGATCATTAACGTAAGGTGTGCCGATCATTCTATTGTAAAATGACCCACTTAAATTTAATTAAATTAAGAATACATATCTTAGTCATCTTCAAGGTTTTTTTTGTGTCACACACTTGGTAAATAAAGAATTGCATTTCATTCTAGTGGATAAGAAAAATAAATAAATAAATAAATAAAAGCTAAGGCTTTAAAAGTTTGGACAACATAATAAAGAACAAAGAATTGAAAGAAAAAGAAATTAAAACCAGCGACCACTTTCTTTTCTCTATCCAGTCCTCTCATGTCATGGTCAATGCACACTCAACCCTTTACTGCATGCATGAGTGGCATCTCATCTCCTTAGTTGATGCTATCATAAAATTGCAATTGCAATTGCAAAACATTATTAGTTATATAATATACATGTATATATTAAAACTGTAGTATATGACATACAATAAAGTTTCAAATATGAATTTATTTTCAAAATTTTGACAGACTCATCAATTTTCTTGTGTGGTGACGTTGCACTAGACTACACAAAGTGATATACTAGTTATTGTTTGAACCAAAACTAGACTACATAGAAGAAAAGAAGAAAGGCTCAATGTACACTATTAGTGCTTTAAGGAAGCAGAATTACAAACCTCAGTTGCAACCTTCCTTTAGCTTTGAGCCTTCACTCGCTCGCTCGCTCACTCTTGTAGCTCTTTCCTTGTGTTCTAGTAGTGTGCTAATAGGAACAACATACTCATTATTTATAGAGAGGGGGTTCTGATGACTAATGAGCTATAGTTTGTGTATTCTTCTCCCTATTTAATGGACAATCCCTCCCTCCCTCCCTCACTTTATAATGCATACTCATTATCTAGTCTTAATAATCAAGCCTTGTCCTCAGTCTATGCTGACTTGTCAATCCCTAATTAGCTCCCCAGCCGTGGGCCCTCGCACGGAGACCAATCGATAGTAGACACATCAGCAGCAAGTATACAAGCCCATTAGTAGCATCTGTTCCATGTTAAATGATAATTAGGACATCAGGGTTTATAATTGTGTGTTTGAAAGAGAGGCAAACCCAATTCCTTTGGTATCTCTATATGCTCTGATAGAAGTTGGAGATTGCAGTTGAGAGAGCTCACTCACTTGAACAATTGCATGCACTACATTACATGCTTATTCTGCCAACAACTGGCAAACACAATTTGCTGAATTGGGTCAATTGGCAATACAATTCGACTGACTTTTCAGCCAAATACCTGCAATAGCGAAGTCCAGTGGCAAATGGAGTCAATATATTCAGATTTCATTCTATATCCTGCTTGTGAGAGACTCCAATTTTTTTTAACTCCCGTCATAATTGAAAAAAAATAATTTGCTTCCACGTGTGATCAAACTCATCTCTAGAGCCATGAGGCTTACGTTGCGATAAACTTGATTTAAGAGCACTCGGTGAGAGAAGGGTAATTTAGTCCAGTCCCAAGTCCAAAATTTTGCCTTTATTGAACCAGATAACAGAAGATAAGTAGTATGATGAGAACAATCATTGATCAATAATTTTGACTTGAAACATTGAGAAGTAATCTGAAAATTTTCTCGAAGCAACATTGATACCAAGAATTTGGAGTCATTTCAGAAAATATATGTGAAATCTGGATCAAAATAGAAGCCAGTCATCTCAAAATTTTGGGAACAAGTTCATATTCCAATATGGAAAACATTCACGTAATTCTTCTCTCCCTTTCCCTACCAATCTTACTCACCAAGAATGAAGTTATTCTGCCAAGTATAATTTAATTCTGCGCGTCCCCAAGTAATGACTTGGGAGTAACAAAATTAATGGAGCTTTCGTGATCCTACTTCACCACAAGCCAATTGTTTTCCACCAGAATCCCCCAACACCAAGCCAGATGATTATATTGACGACTGAGATGACAAATCCGTATCCCCACCATTGAGTAAGAGGAACATAGTTGGCGCCATAGAAGACGGGGGCAGAGCCGATGCCATAGTGGGTAAGACCGCCCATCAGGTTGGAGAGGAATGAGAGGACCATTGCTGCAAAGAGGGGAGGTGTGCCCAAAGCGCTTGCCACAGACAAGAAGGCTGTGAACATGGCTCCGATGTGAGCGGCCCCACTGGCAAAGAAGTAGTGCGAATAGAAGTAGAGCAGCACCAAGATGCCAAATGAAGCCTGCCATGAGAGACCTAGGCCACCCACAAACTGAAAAAGCAGGCAGATAATCTAATTAATGAGAGGGAAAATTTTTATGTGAATATAATATTCTGAAGTTTTAAATGTGTACCATAATGCAAATGATAAAAATTTGGCTTCAAGCTATGTTGGATAAAATATTTGTGTGTGCACAATCAAATGATTAAAAGCTAAACCTGAATGATGCAGTCAACTCATACATATCATAAAGATAGTTGCAGACTGACTAGTTGCCATGACCAAACATATCATCTTTCTTATTATCAGGAAGATAAATGGTGCTCACTTAATAGGCAAGCATTATAACCTCCAGAGGGAGCACTATATGGTTCCAAGCAATAAAAAATGATCCAACAGGACCAATTGAATCAAAATTAAATAAACCAAAGCTTATTTACAACCTGGGCTCCATATTTTACAATAATATTTAATTATGGATGATTAACGTAACCTTGAAGAGGCGGGAATATTTATGTTCCAAGAGCCTCAATTGCAGCTTGATACTTTTGGGTTGTGTTTGCTTACTAGTGAGGGTAGGTAAAGTAAAGAAAGTGGAGGCAAGCTACATAATCCTTCTGATAATTAAATGCAAATATGGCAGGCAAGCAAGCTACGTCACTTGTTTTCTTGTCACTGTTATTGCAGCTTCCTTACTGTTTTTCCTAATCTTTTAATTCAACTAAAAGTCAACAAAACTATGGGCAGCTAAGGAGGACAACGCAGCTTCCTGTAACTATACCTTAATAATATTAGTCCAACAAATCAGATGCATCTGCATCATAAGGACCAAATTCCATACAGGTTTCCTACGGATCACATTCTACAGCTGTTTTGCTCGTCTTTGGCGGAAACATAAGTGGTATAGTAGAGAGAACTATTTGCTGGGCACATAAAACTTCAAGATAGGAATGTATTGAAATATTTGGTCGAGCTGTTAGAACCATATGATCTAATAATCATCATAATCGTCCAAGCCGCCTCCCATTAGAATGTGGTCGCCTATGGAGCATAAGAAAGCTCCATCATAGATTTCAGTAAATTTTTATGACAGTGTTGATTCGAAGTCAACCCTCTATGTCGGTGCCAAATTCCTAGTCAAGGTAGCTATGAGCATGAGAATGTCATGCCATAAAACCTAGGCCGCATGTCGACAAGTAGGTAAAACTACCTTTCAATATGCAGTTTAAGCTCAACCAAGGAGCACCCTCCAAGTTGCTCCAGACTATAAAGAGTCAAGATGAAGAGGTAAGATAATGAGATGACACCATTTTCTACAGGGTATTGCATTCATCTCTACGATACGTTAAGCCAAAGGGTGAAAAGGAATGGCAACTCATAGAACCCTTTTTCTAATAGCAATAGTAAATAGTACTGTTCGTGGGCTGGGCGGGTTAGTGTGTGTATACAGTTAATTTGGTTACATCTTGAGGTGGACTGGATAATATCTTCCAATCTAGTCAGAAAATGAAATCTTCTCCTTTTGTAGAAGAATGGATTTATTATCTACAAAAGGAAAGACATGATAACAAAAAGAGAAAAGATGAGCTAGTTAAACTAAAAGAGAGCATTACCTTTACTACAGTCTGACTAAACCAGGAGATCAGACCATATTTATTAAGATACCCAGCCATTGCTATGAGTGCAGCAAACCAAGTAAGAGTATCCCATGCTACTGATTCAGCTAAGCATTCCTTCCAGGTTACAACTCCCGTAGTGAGAAGAATGGATAATCCAACAATTGCAGCAGTCACAGCATCAACATTAAGTACTCCTCCAAATATCCAAAGCCCAACCTTCACAGAAAATACAATAAAAGAACTTTGTTAGAACAATGACATCTAGTCACTAATTATAGTCTTTATATCTATTGACTGTGGAATCAGTTCTATGTACATATACCTGTAAAGTAAGCGACACAACTAACTGGCTGTCAATACTTAATTACTTATAAATCGTCAAAGTATGTGTATACTTTTACTTGTGTATAAACTATAAAGTACAAACATTGATTAGTATCTAGTAACTTCTAGGCAGCATTCGACTTTTCATACATTTGACTTTTTGAAAGTTGTGAACTTTTCTTTTTTTTAAAATTTGTAAGGAATATCCAAGATATTGAAAAGAGTATTAATTGGTTTAGGTGCTTAAGAATAGATGATATATAGCATGATAATGTTTTCTCTTTACCATTTCCTTTTGCAACTGTACACTGTGGACTCTGTTAGATAATACTTAGTATTGTACAAGAGCCATGTCATTTCCATTTATCAGTTATTATCAAGTTCGTATATATCAGATGCAAATTGGGTTTTGAAATGTCATATGTCAGATATCGAAAACATATTAAAATGCCAGATATCCATTTTAGGCTACTAAATTATAAATTACATCATAAACTAAGTTATCCTAAACTAATATGAAAAATATACTAAATATACTAAAAGTAACAAACAACTATAAGTACAAATATGAAAAACTACCAGCATTAAAATGTTGTACCAAGTAATTTAGTCTAAGACAATAAGTACAAATATTAAAAAAAATTAATAGTCTAAATAATTTAAGAGTAAGTAACTAACTTAAAATATAAAAGTAATTTAAGAGAGCAAGTAATTTACATTCTACTTTAAGAGTAACTAATTAACACTTAAAATCCTTTATCTAAATACCTGTTGATTGACATTAGACAAAATCATGTCATCTTATAATGTAAAATAAGATAAATGATATATTTCGCAAAATCAAGTCATGTACCTATGAAACTGAAAACTGGCACACTGGCTGACATGTCGGATATGTCAATTGATATCTACAACAATAGCTATTATCCAGGTGCCATTTACAAGCTATTGGACGGATATTTGTCCACTTTTGTATCTCTTGTATATTGCTTGGCTTAGAGCCCTAATGGGATTTCAATTATTAACAATGAATCATATTCTTATGCATGATATGAGTCCTATTTTTGTCTATATGATCTTTCCTTCCCATTGTTGGCCTCACTCCCTCCTTAAAACCATCTTCCCTAAAACACTTCCTCCTCTGAAATCCAATCCTGCCAACAACCCACATATATGGATCTACTAACCCTAAACCTAACCTAAATCAGAAACCCTAGCCACCACTATACAAGACCTCATCTCTATTAAAACCTACCTCTACAAAAACCTCTCCCTAACCCTAGATCTGACCCAAGTCACCATCTTCTTCTCCCCGTTCTCATCATCAAAACCCTAACCCTAGGATCCCCTATGTCCTTAGTAGTCCACATTCCCAACTCCAAAAAGAACTCTCTCCCTCTCTCTCTCTTCCAAATACATTCTCCACAAATGAGAAAGGAGAAATTAACAAAAGAATACCTAAACAAAAAAGTCATATGGAAGATGAAGATGACTTATTTGTGTTCTCCGGTGCTTCCCCCCTCTTTGGTGTAACGTGTCCCCATCGTCTTCACCATGTTCACTCACACTGAGCTATAGCACCGACAATTCACTCGCCATCATCTCGTGAAGTCAAAATCTTTGACCACTCAAAGTAAACAAAACGTCAAGGTCTCTCATGGACCACTCGATCTTAGCAACCTACATTAAGATAGTAAACTACCAATCTAGTCTCAACATCTCTGACGTACACTTTTGGATAGAGAACTATGGCCCACCCCCTTTGGGCACACTTATCAGTCTCCCCCTCAATTAGCTCACGTCATTAGACGTGCCTACATGGCATTAGCTCCAACATTGACACATGTTAATTATTTACTACTCCTTGCCCTGCTTGTCGGATTTAGTCACCACCTTTATTCTCGAGCTTACCTCCTTTAGTTGCATGTCCACTTGTCTTCCTCCACTAGGTCATCAGCTCTTATAGCACATGCGTCAAAAGTTCTCGGATATACTTCTCACTAGCCAATTTGTCAAAAGGTCTCACAATCTACTTCTCAATCTCTTTCTTACCATCCAAAAAGGTCATAACTTATTCTTTCGTCGTCCAAAAAGGTTGCAACTTGGATCCATTGCCACAACGAAGGTCCTAACTCTCTTAACCGCTAAGATAGTTGTAGCTCACTTTCTCGTCTCTGAAGATGGTTGTAGCTGACTTTCTCGTCTCTGAAGATGGTTGCAACACATTTTTATCACCGTTGATGGCCAGAATGGTAGAATCATATTTCTCCATTGATTCTAGGTTTCTTTCCATAATAGGCTTGATTGCCATCTAAGCTCCACGTTGTGGGGGAGTCTAGAAAAGTATTCATTTTCTTGTTTATGTTGTCTCTCTTTATTAGCGCTATTATCTAAGAAATCATTTGCTAGCTTTATTGCACAACTATTACATACTTGTTCATTTCGTATCAACTACTCTTACATGTAGAATTTTTCAACCATTAATATATTATTATGTATTAAAAATCAATTATAATGCATTTATTATCGATTTAACAACTCTTATGGCCCACTCATTAGAAGTTCTCGAATATACTTCTGAGTTACCTACTTGTCAACCATTTTGTGTGTCCACTTGTCTAACAACATTTTGGTCCCCTTGGCCAACATTCACTCTTCAACCACTCTACATGAATAGTCAACTTCTCACTCTCTTGACCAAGAAGGTCGTAGCTCACTTTTTCGTCGTCTAGAAGGCTGGAACCTAAATCCCTCGCCTCCACGAAGGTCACTACTCTCTGTAACGTTCTTCGACCACCAAGATGGTTGTAGCTCACTTCTCGTCGCTGAAAATGCCCGCAACTCATTTCTATCACCCAAGATGCCTGCAATACTCTTTCTCCATTGATTCTATAGTTTATTTCCAAGTTAGGCTTGATTGTCATCTAAACTCCAGGTTAATTTTTTTTATTAGATATCATCTAAGAAATCATTTTCTACCTTATTGCACAACTACCACATACAAGTCCACTGTTTATGGACTCTTCTTACATGCCATTTCTCTTCTTGTTTTTTATATTTTCAACAACAATTAATATATTCAATATTGATTTATGGTTAAAAAATACATATAGTATTATGTATATCTTTTTTATTGAACAATTCATCTATAATTATTATAATTATGTGTATATGTTAACAAGATGCCCACAACTCATTCCTATCGCCCAAGATGCCCGCAATACTCTTTCTCCATTGATTCTATAGTTTATTTTCAAGTTAGGCTTGATTGCCATCTAAACTCCAGGTTAATTTTTCTTTATTAGATATCATCTAAGAAATCATTTTCTACCTTATTGCACAACTACCACATACTTGTCCACTTTTTATCGACTCTTCTTACATGTAGAATTTTTCAACTATTTCTCTTCTTGTTTTTTATATTTTCAACAACAATTAATATATTGGATATTGATTTATGGTTAAAAAATACATATAGTATTATGTATATCTTTTTTATTGAACAATACATCTATAATTATTATAATTATGTGTATATGTTAACAAGATTCCAAGTCATAAAACCACGAGCTTATCTTAGCTTACCTATTATGCACCCCTAAATTTAATCTTGAGTGTCTCCCTCACAGCATCCAAACATGCAAACTATAAGCAAGACATGGAAATCTCTCTTCCTCCAAACTCTTCCTCATCCCAATATCAAAGTAAAACCCTCACAACACCTATTACTCTTTCTCGGTCACCATTGTTTATCTGAAACTGAACATCAAACCAAATTAGACTATTTGGTTCAGTTGCTAGGAAAACGGTTTAGTTTGTAGCTTTGAATTCGTAGAATTGCAATTTTGTTGTTTGGGTTGCGGTTTTGGGAAACAATTCGGTTCAAAATGCACAAACCACACAATATTACAACTACGCCTCCTCCTTGCATGGCTCTTTATTAGAGTATGTTTTGAGTCATGACTTTAACCTTTTAGTTTCTCTTTTCTTTTTGAACGTTTAAGTAGATTGCAATTAAAACCAATCACCAAATTAATCGAATTATTAGTACAGGTCAGTCAAATACAATTTTGGGTCGTGCAGTGGAGTTTGGTTCAGTAGCATGCGTTTTACGGTTTAGTACAATTTTGGAAAGGTATGGTTTTGTTAAACTGAATAGATCGAATTTATCCCCCCCCCCCCCCCCCCCCCCCTAATCACCACCTTGAGGCACCGCCTTCCCTGCAGGCCTCACAAGCTTTATCATATGGTGAAACTCTATTTAATACACCCTCTCCCTCTTTTCTTATTTCGTCTTCGATTCTGCTCAGCTCTTCTTACTCCTGAATATATTCAAAGCACGTGACTGTTTAGGGCTTTTCTACCTGTGCAATAATTGTACCATAAAAACCTATAATAATTCTACCCATAAAAAGAAATAGAAACTAATCTTTTAAAAAAAAACAATCCCCCCCCCCCCCACACACACTGTGTTGTTCCCTCCCCTCCCATTGCCGGTGCAACCTCGGCCGGCAGCTACCGCATAATACACCAAAATGACAACAAGTGCCATTTTGTGCAGGTAGCAGGTGTGGCAGCAGTTGCCAGGGAGTGCTGGCAGCAAGGGGTGTAAGACAGCACCAATGACAGGTTGGGAGGGGGCAGGGGGATTGGCGGTTGGGAGAGGGTTAGGATTTTCTGAAAATAGTTTTCAAGCAAGGGTGTGTATTCTTTTGGCATTTTCTGTTAGGGACAGATTAAAAAGAGAGAGAAAGAGAGTTCAGCGTTTAAATGAGAAAGAAATTCCATGCTATCAATTTCATAAAAAGGAAAAGTTTAGGGTATTAAAGTGAAAATTTGTGATACTTCAGGGTATTTTAGTGATAATTAGCCGTATATATATCTGTGAGTGTGTATTTCTTGGCAGCTCTATTATATAACAGGGAGCATCAGCTCTTCTTTGGTAGTAGCCAGTTGTACTACCTTTAGGACAAAAAAAGGTGCAACTAGGTTGCATAGACATGGATACAGATTCAAATAAAAGATATTATTATGTTATCAATAAAAGATATTCTTATGTTATACCTTGTTTCCTTCCGCTGCTTATGTTATCAATTTGAGATAAACACTATGTGAACATGTTATCTTGCCTTGCACGAGCGTAACTCCAGGCTCGTGCGGCATCACGCCCCAGCGAGGACGATAATTCGGGTAAAATCTAGCGAGGATGAGCGATTTCCCGGATCGGGGCGTGACAAGTTGGTATCAGAGCGGTTCCATCCTCTGGACCGTAAACGAATCTCTTTGACCCTCAGTTGCTTTGCTATTGAAATCAGTTGACTCTAAGTTGTTTCCGCAACCGCATGGCTCATGGATCTGCTCGACGCTACATTGGATGTTCCATACAATAAGTCTATATTAAGTGAGTACGTTTGCCACACGTATGTCGTGACTATAACGTGATCTCCGAGTGCCATCGGAGAATATTGGTTGCACGAAGTGCAATGAGTTATAAGATGTTGGTTTCCCGAAGTGCAACAAAGTTGCGAGTCGTCGGTTGCATGAAGTGCAACGAATATGGTGATGTTGGTTGCACGAAGTGCAATGATATACGTATTGTTGATCGCACGAAGTGCGAGGAGTTATGTGTTGTTGGTCGCACAAAGTGCGAGGAGATATGTGTTCTTGGTTGCACGAAGTGCAACGAGTCGAGATATGAGACGATGCATGTTATGTGGCTATGTGTTGTTGTTTGCACGGAGTGCAGCAAGTCGTGAATCGTTCGTTGCATCAGTGCAACGAGTCGACAGGGTAAGATACGTGTTGTATGGCTATGCGGATGGATAGCGATATGTTAAACGAGATTAAGTAATGACCTTAAGTATCGAGAGTGATGAACTGTTGCACGAGTTGCAATGAGTAACGAGTCGAGTTGAGTAGGCGAACGTTTATGTTGGCCGTATGTCGCATTGAGCTTTGAATAAGCGAATGTTGCTACGGTTAGATCGAATGTATGTCAAACTTGAGCGAACGACTATCATGTTGGTTCAGTTGTTGTGCCAACTCGAGTAAGAAGAACGCTAGAGCTGAGATCGGAAAGATCGCCATACGGGATAGTTGATTGAGAAATAGATGTCGGACCTATGCGGAATGTGATGTCGAGTAATGACTCGATTTCGAGTGGTATATGCAATACCACTTGTGCGATCAGTGCAGTGAAGCATCGTATCGATAATGATAGGCTCGATTTCTGAGTGGTATATACAATGCCACTTAGCGATAGTTATGTTAAGCCGCTTGGTGACTTGCAATAGATCGCGTCGAGACGATTGTATCGGTTATGATAGGTTTGTCCGCAACGAACGGAATAATGACGAGACTCGAGTGGGAATGACTCGATAGAAGTCGATGCAAGTATGCTTCGATGAATTAAGTTGAATGATTATGTGCGAAGTCGCATCTATAGATGATACGTCGGATGAGAGTCGTTAAGCGTAAGTCGAACGGTAGGCTGAGCATAGCAAGGAAATGTGGCATTGAGGAAATAGTTGACTCGGTCGAATTTGCATTGAGTTAGTACAAAGATTTGTTCGGAATGAGATGAGTATGTACGATGAAATCGTGCGAACGAATTTGAGTTAGCGCGAGTAGTCGGTAGCACGACTTTGGAAGTGCGAGTTAGGGATATGAGAATGAATATGTGAATTGAAAATTGTGTCGCGATTATGGAAGTTAGTTATAACGGAATAAATCTTGATGTGTGCAAGACTTGATTCGTATTCGAGTTCGGATGATAACAGTGATTGCAACGAATTGGAGCTTATGAGAAAGGAAGATGTTCAAGTCATGCATATCGACGATGGTATTGAGGCGTATCAAGGACGATATATAATAACTCAGGGATACTCTGATCGAATGAACGAAAATTGTGTTAAGCATTGTTGTTGGATGAATAGGATGCAAGTTAAGTTGATGGCAGTTTGGATGATAACGGTAGGAATGCTTCGAAGAATTTGAGAGTCGATGGATGTTACTCGAAAGAAAACGAAAGTGCTTGATTGTTTCGAGGATAACCATAATGTTGACATTCTTGTCTTATGCGAGTGCAACTCCAGCATCGCACATACGTCACGCCAAATTAGGACGATCATTCCGCGTGAGCGCTGGTATGGTGATTCATCCAGCGAGGATGATCGAACTTGCAAGGCGTGGCAAATTGGATTTGACTTGAGGTTTGATGCGAAAGTTGTTCGAGGATGGTTTCGAGGAGTATGGAATGTGTCGAACTATGATCACGAATAGGTAAACTCGGACTTGAGGCGAGTAAACGTCATACGACTAGCGAAAATAGTCGACGGTAATGCATGAGTGATTCGAGTAGTAACGGCGCGCAAGCGCATGAGTCATTCGAGTAGCAACGGCGCATCAGTTGCGCGAGAGTAGAGAAATTGTGGATTGGTAAATTATGTCGAATTGGATAAAAGTCTCATAGGAATTGTCGGAGATTGATTTGGCTTCGCGATAGGATATAGTATGGTTCGTTGTAACTGTCCCTCGTTGATGATCTTGAATTATCGAGCGTAGTTTCGGGGCAGATGACCCTAGAAGACTTGACCGCCAAATCAAGTGAATGTTAGTCCCATAGGATGGCCCAATGGAGTCGCATGAGCAATTCCGTCGAGGATGAAGGATAATATAGTGCATGTTGAGGATAAGTCTAAGCGAGTGAGTATCGTGTTTCGAAAGTTAGCGAGTAGCCTTCGTCTAGAACGATATGGTCAGAAAAGGAAAATTATGATCGATCGAATAAGTATGCAAATAGACTTGGTTGGTCGATGATCGAATAGATGTTGAGGAACGTACTTAGCATAGGGATGCGGTAAGGCGATTGCAAGAATTCTGCAATGCGCGAGAGCGACGGATAGTAGAACGACCCTAAGAGTCGTGTCGTAGATCGGTTTGAGTAACGGATAGGCTATGTGTGTTGAGCGCGCTATCTATGTTACGAAACGAACTAGTCGGGATTGATTCGAGAATTGAGTAAAGGATTTGTACTCGATCGAGAATAGGAGATGGAAGTATTGTAAGAGACCTTGGGTCAGAAAGATTATTGTCTTTGAGCATCGTAGACTCAAGTGGACCTCTTGTGTCAGGAGAGATTAAGCATAATGTCTGGATAAGTTACCTAGCGAGGGTAGCCCCAAACACGATGCATAGGCAGTTCGAGAACGTGGGTCGTGTTGGGATAGTTGTGTGCGAGACTTAGTACGGATTGTAGGCAAATGAATTTGTGACATGTTGGACTTAGTCCATGTCGTTAAGGCCAAATGTTATGAATGATTGGACGAAAGACTTGAGTTATGTGAGAGATAGGAAACGATTGGGCGAGTAGGCATTGCGAAGAATTGTTGCGATCGGACGCGCAACGGCTTAATGCAATGCATGCGTTAGATGACCGTCGAGAAACTTATGAGATCGAAGTTATGGTTTGGATCAAGTTATATGCGAAGATGTTTGCGAGCAGGACTCTAGGAATATGTGTTAAGGTCTGACTAAGTCGAGGACGGACTGATTGGTGCTTGAGATTTAAGTTGAGCTTGTTAGTTGTCCCGATATCCTACAACTGAGCTTGGCTGAAATGCATATATTGGTGGGACACCTAAAATATGTGTATGATCCAAACTAAGTTGTATGATTCCAACGATAGTAGCACGAGATCGTGAAACGATCTAGCGAGACACTTGGATTTAAGTGTTGGTTTCGGTTCGAGGACGAACCTTGTTTTGAGTGGTATATTATGTAATGCCCCACTCCGCACGGTACATTATGATGAGTCGCTGACTCGAAGAGTTGCGTTGACCCGATGAAGTATCGATGCGAATCGATGCAAGAGTTACATTGGCCAAAGGTAAGCTTTGAGTCGATTGGAATCTATGAATCGAATCGATGCAAAGGATAAGTCCCGTTTGAAGCAAGTGCTGATTTTAGTTGATCTGGTGTGCAGACTATGCTTTTACGCTGGACGATAAGAGGTCGGCATTTTGCCTTATTTAGTGAAGTGTCCGCGAAACCAAATCATCTCCTTGCAACGGAGTGTGGCATGGGCACGATAGACTAAATCAACCGAGTAGTTCAAAGGAATGGCTAAGTCCGAGAGTTAGCTATGCGACCAAGTTATGGAATCCAGCCGCATCAACTCGGCGAAACGACAAGGCGTATCGACTTAAGGTGGGCGGGTTCTTGACTCTCTCTCCCTATTCCTTCACGTCTAATAAAAATATATCCTTGCATGCGTAAGTTGCCATTATGTTAGCGAGCGTGGCTCGGCGAGTAAGTGTCTTAGTATGTGTTGAACATTAAGGTAGAACATTGAACATTGAACAATTGAAGCGACGTGCATCAAGTGTACGGGTCGCGATAGGACGGTGATGGTAGAACATTGAAAGACAACATCGAGATGTGCACCACGTGCACGGTTCCGAGAACATTGAACACTATGCTTAGAACATTGATTATGGCGTTAAGCGTGCCCTCGTGCACAAAATATATGAAAAGACTAAGTAACTACGGAACTAGGCTATGTGAATAACTTATGAAAGGAACGCGTTGAATAAAAATACGAGAAGTCTAAGCCGTTGAGCGTCATGCATCAATACGGATGTGTTGGGACATAATGCCGTCTAAACTTGAGATAGAGAGAATGGATTATGTTTACGGAACATGAATATGTTTATGGAGCATGAATATGTTTATGGAACGTAAGATTTGGTTGGAATGATATGACTTGTATGCTATGACGCGTATTGCATGGTCAATGGACTCGGATGGCCCGTGCACGGGTGCGGCTTCCCTCGGACGGTTACGACCGGGACACCGGGACCGTTCGGCCTAGGAGAGAATTATGTATGGTATTTATGGTGCACATCATTAGGACGGATTGCGACCGTCCAATGCTGTGATAAGCTATGATATTAGTAAGTTTGGGATCCTTCGGATACTGGGCTAGCAACCCGTATCGAAGTGATCATAGGCTTACACATAAGAGATGCCAAGTCCATTACGGTGCGAAATACCGTGACATTCATATAGATAGGACCGGTGGGCTGAGATTAGAGCTGGGTGCAGGCGCAGGGCCTGCTACCCTTATGCATATGCTTAAGTATGGTCGGTTGATTGCGTGAATTATATGATCTCTTACGTAAAGTTCTAACCATTGCAGGCTAGGCAAAATGGGACGGGATGAGCACAAATCACTATGTTTATGTCCAGATTATGTCTAACTGTATCTGCTGCAGGAACACGATGTTGGACACATTTATATTAAGTTGCTATGCATTGGATATTGACATGAAACTGATCCTAAGGCTAAATAGAAAAATCACAAATTAAGATGCTTGTTTCACTAAATATACTTAGTATTTGGTTTGGGTACGAGCGGGTCTTGATCAGTGCGAAGCGAGGACGAAAGCACTAATCCCCCACTAGTTTGTGTGCAGGTTCAGGTTATGATCGGCTCGGGACGGGGCTTGGCTTGGACGCGCCGAGACATGGGGTCCTTAGCGTTTAAAGAGGAGCTACCGCATAGACGTTCGGACTTGCGACATGGAGATGTTCGGCCGAAGACTACTTGGTGGCTATAAAGAGGCATAATGTATGGAACAATGTAATCCTTTGTGAGCTAGAGAGATCATGAGCGTTGTAGCCAATTGGCATATATGTTGGGCTATTCAGAGCATTTGTAATCTTCAGTTTGTTATCAATAAAAGAGATTCTTATGTTATACCTCGTTTCCTTCCGCTGCTTATGTTATCAATTTGAGATAAACACTATGTGAACATGTTATCTTGCCTTGCACGAGCGCAACTCCAGGCTCGTGCGGCATCACGTCCAGCGAGGACGATGATTCGGGTAAAATCTAGCGAGGACGAGCGATTTTCCGGATCGGGACGTGACACCCCCCCCCCCCCACACACACTCTGTGTTGTTGCTCAGCTCTATTATATAACAGGGAGCATCAGCTCTTCTTTGGTAGTAGCCAGTTGTACTACCTTTAGGACAAAAAAGGGTGCAACTAGGTTGCATAGACATGGATACAGATTCAAATACGTACACAATTTGGATTCACAATGTAGTATTTTAGAAAATTCAGGATACATGTACGACATGGATACACTAATAAATGCACATAAGAAGTATGTATGTTCATATTTCATTCTTTAAGGGACTCCTTGGATTGAGGGTTAAGAGAGTTAAGTGAGGGAAAATAAAAATCATGCTTGGTTTGAGGGTGGGGGTTTAGGAGGAGGTTATAGAGGGTTAAGGGTTTATTTAACCATATTTTGTCTATTTTCAACCCTCCAAATCGGAGGGTTAACGAGGGGGATTGAGGGATTTTGTTTAAAAAGTCATAAGTACCCTTATTTGTCTTATAAAATATTATGATTTTTTTCTCCATTTTTTTCTTTCAACATATTGCTCCGTAACTTCCTCATTTGTGAAGATATTTTGACAAGTTCTAATTGAAATTTCAATCAAATTTAATTTTATGACATATGTAATAAGGTTATTTTGGTAACTACTATATTTTTATTAATCTTCCTCTCACTCAAAACCTCCAAGCCAAGCAAGAGTTATTAAACATATCCCACTTTAACTCTCTCTCCAATCCAAGCAATATTATATGTATTGACTCTACTCCCCCTCACTTCACTTCCCTTCACTTAACCCCACTTAACTCTCTTATCTTTTTCCCCTCAATCCAAGCAGACCCTAAACCTTAACAAAATCCGTAGTCATGCATGTTTTTTTATAGTAACTAGTTTTCAAAAAGTAAAAAAATTTGAAAAGTTCTAGAAAGGATTTACTACAAAGAAATATTACTTTCTCTTCTCGTGTATAGTACGTGTCGGACAGGGATACCGGCACAGATACAGTCCTCCAGAGGAGCATCCATGCAACAGCACAATAGCGCCACAATTGCCATCATTTCAAGAGGAACAAAGGCAGTAACAGAAGTCCTCAAAAGACGGTACTAAGCTTCCTATTTAGTGGGTCTGGTGAGTTACTATTTGTTTGCAAAGATTTTGTGAGGTGTTGGGTGAGTATTGGAGGCGGTTTCTTCGAAGATCTAAGTATGACTCCTCCATTTTCCATAGTGGCAAACTCTCAATCATCTTCACGGTGGATATAGCTCAACTGCTGTGAACCGTGTATATCCCTTACATTGCTGAATTTATGTTTGTTGTTATTCCCTAGTGAAAACCTATCTGAAATTGACCTTGAGCCTTCCTCCCGCAACAAATAAATTTATGTTGGTAGAAAATGTGGAAATTCTCTGTCGGAGTCCCTTCAACCTTCTTTCCTTGTCAAACCCTAATTACATTAACTAGTACCCACAGCTATCCCACCACATTACTTTACTGCAATCAGTACATGAATCTGTAATGGCATTCCTACTTATTCAATCCAAGTTGTTTCCAGTCTTCTGAATAGCAAGCAAACTATATCTTCTATGGGACCTTATTAGCCAAATTTGTATCCTTGCTAACCAAGAATTGCACATTTGTTTCAGTAGTCAAATAATAACCAAATTCAAACAGAAATATGGAACCTCTTATGTATATCAGGTCTGCCGCGAGCGCTCCATTGCACGCCCTAGCTACTGCAATGTCAGTCGCGGTAACTAAAATCAAGAGAAGGAGTGCTAATCGATTTACCGTAAGGAGCAGCGTCACGGCCATGATGATCTCGTTCTTGGTCATGGGCCCCATTTTGTCCAGCTTCTCCCTGGCCAGCTTGGGAGCGTCGGGGCTGCTCTTCACAGTGGGGGGATAGATTATGTACAGCAGAAAGGGCACGACGATGAGCGATACCATCCCGGGGACGAAGGCTGCCACTGCCCAGTCGGTCCAGCCGATGGTCTGCTTGATGGTGTTGAGCGTGAGGTTGGCGCTGAGCGGGTTGGCGGCCATGGCGGTGAGGAACATGGAGGAGGAGATGACGGAGGTCTGGAAGCAGGTGAGCATGAGCCAGGAGCCGAGCTTGCGCTCGGTTCCGTCCCCGACGTTGCTGCCGCAGGCGACGCAGAGGGACTTGACGAGGGGGAGGAAGATGCCTCCGGCGCGGGCGGAGACGGAAGGGATGGCGGGGGCGAGGAGGGCCTCGGAGAAGACGAGGGAGTAGCCGAGGCCGAGGGTGGAGGAGCCGAAGAGGGAGACGAACTGGTAGGCGAGGCGGTTGCCGAGGCCGGTCTTGATGAAGCCGCGGGCGAAGAAGAAGGCGAGGGCGATGAGCCAGGGGATGGGGTCGCCGAAGGCGGAGAAGGCGGCGGAGAAGGGGAGGGTCCGGGTGAGGACGGAGGCGCCGAGGCCGAGGAGGGCGACGGCGCCGAGGGGGAGGGGCTGGGTGATGATGCCGACGATGGTGGCGAGGAAGATGGCGAGGAGCTGCCAGGCGTTGCGGGTGACGCCGGCGGGGACGGGGAGGAACCAGATGAGGACGCCGGTGGCGATGGAGGCCGCGAGGGGCTTCAGTGCGGCGCCCTGCCACGGGGCGGGGGCGGGGGCGGGGGCGGATGGTGCGGATGCGGAGGATGCGCGGACGATGAGCGGACGGAGAGATGTTTTGTGGTGTTTGGAGAGTGGGGAGATGGAGGAGAGGAGAGGAGGAGGAGGAGGTGATTTGTTGCGGGTTTGGAGGAAGGATTGGGAACTTTGAGTTGGGGAGGGGGAGGAGGAGAGGAGGAGGTGGGATTTGGTGGTGCGGGAGGGGAGGCGGAGGCGGAGGTTGGTGCAGGTGAGGATGGAGGAGGAGGAAGCCATTGTTTGTTTGTTTGTTGCAATGGATCAACAACAAGTGAGGAGCATTAGAGGAGAGGAGAGGAGGAATGAAAGTGATGATAACAATTTGTCGATTGGATCTATGGGGGGAGACTTTGAAGAGTCCGCTGATGGATGGATGGATGGATTTTGTGAACCGCCCGTTTAGTGTGGATCTGGGAATTTGGGATGGTTGGCTGGTGACTTGGTGGTGCAGAGTGACAGTTTAGATCTAGAAGCTAAAGTAGGAGAGGAAAAACGAATATTTTCATTCAGAGTATCCAAATTTAGATAAATTCCATCCAAAGTATTAAAATTTAACAAATTCTAAAATAAACATCAAAACGTCTATCGGATGGACGTTTTCTATTTTTTAATATTATTTTTTATTGTCCATTTATTTTCCGTTAACGCCGTTTAACCAAAAAAAAAAAAAAAATAGACCTAAGGACGTTTTCCCTTAGGACGTTTTTCTATTTTTTATTATTTTTTGGACAACGACCGAAATAGAAAGTTACACAAAAATTAAAATTAAAAAATACACAGAGAAGTACAAAGGAGGAAACAGAAAGAAAAAAAAAAAAGAAGTAAAATTAATTACACAAGTTCACTCTATGCCATACTTCCATAGGTCGGCTCCTAATTAATTACACAAGAAGGAAACATGAAAATTTTCCTAAAAGAATTATAAAAAAAAATATTATCAACGTCTTTTCCTATTACGGCTCCTATATTAATGTTCCTAATTACACAAGTTCACTCTATGCCATACTTTCATTCAAAATTTTCATAATTTTGAACGTTAATGTAGGAGCCGTAATAGAAAGAGACGTGGATAATATTTTTTTTTTAGAAAATTTTTCATGTTTCCTTCTTGTGTAATTAATTAGGAGCCGATCTATGGAAGTATGGCATGGAGTGAACTTGTGTAATTAATTTTGCTTTTTTTTTTTTTTTTTTTTTTCTGTTTCCTTCTTTGTAGCATCACTTTCTGTTTTCGTCGTTACCCAAAAAATAATAAAAAATAGAAAACGTCCTTCCTAAGGACGTTTTCTTTTCTATTTTTTTTGTTAAACGTCGTTAACGGAGAGAAAATAGGTCAATAAAAAATAATATTAAAAAATAGAAAACGTCCATCCGATGGACATTTTGATGTTTATTTTAGAATTTGTTAAATTTTGATTCTTTGGATAGAATTTATTTAAGTTTGGATGCTCTGAATAAAAATTTCCGGAGAAAAAATGGTGTCATTTCTTTGGCTGCAGGTGGTCAACATTTTGCTGCTATGCCTGCTTGTGTAATTGGTCCCAAGGTTAGTAGGGTCAGACCGACATACCAACAAGTGCGAGTGGGGGCGGATACAAAGCTAGTCCACATGTTTTGGTTTGGAGATGATAGGGAAGTTCTTGGGTCTCGAAGCAATAGAAGACAGCAGCAGCATTGCACCATATGTATCAAACCTGGATTCCCTTTGAACATTTTGGATCATATCCAGACTAGATGAAATCATTCACTTCTGATGGTTTAGTGATACATTTAGTAGCGGACTACCTAACAAGAGTTTGTTCGTCTCATTTAAGACTTTCACTGCATTGAAATTTGGACAACTGCATTTTCTGGAAGCCATATGCAATTTCTGGTCCAACTATATTAGAAGCACATTCATGCCTTTCCATCAAACGGGGAAAAAAATGAATCCAAGGGGGTGAAAAAAATTGAAATTGAAATATTGGGAGTGAAAAAATAAATCCAAGAGGTAAATGGGGGAATTATTTTGGTTTTTTCAAAGGGCACCACAAAAATTGCTTGGGGGCAACCCTTATTTGGGGACAGCCCAAGAAGGTGAAGAATTTGCTAGGGGGCACCCAAATTTTACTTGGGGGCAGCCCAACCCCAAAATCCTTCATTTCTTCTCATTACTCATTCTACACTCTCTCTCCTCAAAAAGAAAAAAAAAAGGAGCTATCTCCCTCTCTCTCTCCCAAAATCCTAATTTCTTCTTCTCCACCACTCCACTCCCAATTCTTCCACCAAGCTTTCTTCCACAACATTTGTATATTCGAAGAGATGACACGAAAGAAATTTTCGAACATAAGAAACCCATATTTTATCTTGAAATCCTAACCCTAAAACACGACAAACGAGCATGTCGTTTTTGGCCGTTCGGGTTGAATACAGTAGGACTGCCAGGCCTGTGGCAGTCCTAATGTAAATCAGGACTGCCACAGTCCTGGCAGTCCTCTTGTGAAAGAGCATTGCCAGGACTGTGGGAGTCCTGATTTACATTAGGACTGCCACAGGCCTGACAGTCCTAATGTAATGAGATATGGGGGTGGGTAACTGCATGATTCTCATATGCGGGGGGTAACTGCATGTCCAATTTATGTTTCTATTATTTAATAACTGTATGTTGTCATGCAGTCCATCGGCCGCTAACAAAAGAATATGGTCCACCGCGTCAAAGCGGAAGGAACGTGCGGGACGTCCTCTCGAGCGTCCGCTAACAATTTCCGAACCGGCGCCCCAAGCTCGGTCTCGGACGCCGCCACCGGCACGTCAAGCTCGGTCGAAGCAACGAGCTCTGGATGTTTTTGTAAAGATGTTTTTGTTGTTTGAAACTTGAAAATATATTTGTTGTTTGGAAACTTAAGTTGTTGGGCAGACTTTTGAAGGATATGTAGTTGACACTTATGTTATTTTTTTGAATTTGGATATTTTGTCTGATAGTAGTTGTGATTTATGTTGTTATTTATGTACTTGTTGGATATGTAGTTGTCTGATATGTAGTTGTTATTTACGTTTGGAAACTTAAGTTGTTGGCCAATTCCTGATATTCTTGATTTAGTATCAGGACTGCCAGCACCCTGGCAGTCCTAATTGAAATCCTTTGTCACAGAAAGTTTCAAATAGGACTGTCAGCACCCTGGCAGTCCTACTTAAGTGTAGGACTGTCAGAGGGTGGCAGTCCTATTTATAACTCTGTGATGAGAGTTTGAAACTGAAACTCTCTGTCACAGAGAGTTTCAATTAGGACTGCCACCCCCTGGCAGTTCTACACAAAAGGAGGACTGCCAGGGTGCTGGCAGTCCTAATTGAAACTTGCTGTTATATAAATGGCCATTCTTTTGTGTTTTAGCACGGAGAATGGCCATTCTCCGTGTAATTTAGCACGGAGAATGGCTATCTGATCCAGTATCAGGACTGCCACCCCCTAACAGTCCTACATTGAATTAGGACTGCCAGGGTGCTAGCAGTCATAATTGAAACTTGCTGTTACAGCAAGGATCAATTAGGACTGCCAGCACCCTGGCAGTCCTAATTGAATGTAGGACTACCAGGGGGTGGCAGTCCTATTTGTAAGTCTCTGTAATTTAGCACGAAGAATGGTCATTCTCTCAGTGTAAATTAACTCGGAGAATGGTCATTCTCCTACGTTTTAACACTGGAATGACCATTCTCCGTTTAAATTAAGATGGATAATGGTCATTCCAGTGCATTTTATGGTCAATTGAAACTTTGGAGGGCCGTAACTTTTGACTAGGAGGTCGAAACGAGGCCCGGTTTGTCGTCAGGGTGCTGGCAGTCCTAATTGATACTTGCTGTAACAGGGTGTTGTTACATTCAATTACGACTGGCAGTCCTACATTGAACTAGGACTGCCAGCACCCTGGTAGTCCTAGTTCAATGTAGGACTGCCAGGGGGTGGCAGTCCTGATACTGGATCAGATAGCCATTCTCCGTGCTAAATTACATGGAGAATGGCCATTCTCCGTGCTAAATTACACGGAAAATGGCCATTCTCCTTGCTAAAACACAGGAGAATGGCCATTTATATAACAGCAAGTTTCAATTAGGACTGCCAGCACCCTGGCAGTCCTCCTTTTGTGTAGGACTGCCAGGGGGGTGGCAGTCCTAATTGAAACTCTCTGTGATAGAGAGTTTCAAAACTCTCATCACAGAGACTTACAAATAGGACTGTCAGGGTGGTGGCAATCCTGATACTGGATCGGATACTTTAACAAATTGGTATATTTTGCCACACATACTTGCACACATGTAAACACATATAACACAGATAGCACACATGTAAACACATATAACACAGATAGCACACATGTAGACACATATAACACAGATAGCACACAGGTAAACACATATAACATACTGAACTTCATATTTCACTGTATACAAAATTTACTCTATATAGATTAGTGGACTTCATATTTCACTATATACAAAAGTGGTCCTCCATATACAAAATGTCAAACTGTAAATATATCCATACTTAGTCGATTTCGACGTCGTAGTGGTCAGCCACCACAGTTTGTCGCCCAGGGCGATTTCGGGCCGATCTGGATATCACTAGAACTATGTTATTTTTCTGTCCAACTTCTCGACACCAATGTACCGCACCCTCGCTTGATTCAAAACAAAGATCAGTCCAGAATAAATGGGCTACATTGACTGCAATTGGAGCAGGTACCGCAAAATTGGAAGATCTCAAGTCCTACAATAGAACTTAAAAGTTAATACAATTAGACAACATCATAAAGCAAATAGGTTTCATAGATTAGGACTGCCAGAGAGGTGGCAGTCCTAATCTATGATCGGGACTGCCAGAGAGGTGACAGTCCTCTGTGTCACAACCCGATTTTTCATCCGATGAAAAGTTAAAATTTAGTTACCAAGAGGGCTTCCGATGCATCAAAGTGTTCTTCGAACGTGGCGGGAAGAGAGTATACAATATTTGATGATCGCGGTTGTTCCATGTTCAATATTTTTCTACATTAAACACATAATTCAACTTTTTATATGTGAAATTCATGTTTAAAATATTAAACATATATTAATTCGATGACTTACCAATAAATGAGAGAAGTCAATGACCTAGAATTGAGGGAAAATTTTGGGATAAAATTCAATGACCTAGTGTCACGACCCGCACCCTGAAGAGGGGCACGAGCACGTGGTTACGTCCAGCCTACACCGCAGTATCGACGGTAGAACGCTGTATATAGGGTCTGTAAATACTACGATTAAAACAGATAAATGTACCTGTACAGTATATACACTCCGAATGGAGGTGACATAGCAATACAGTCTCAATCACATATCTCAAACTAAGGTAGATAGCATGGGAAAGAAATATGATAGATAAAACATGAAATGAGTCCAAGATCCACAAGTCAGAGCTATACACAAACGTCCAGAGTCTCAGAAAATATATAATAGATACTACAAACTGAAAAGTACTAGCTGGCTCGCAGGCCAGGCAAACCTAACTAACTACGCTACTCATGGTGAGCAAAGTCTAGTGGCTCTACTAACAAGCCACGGTCCAAGTCTATTCTATCTAACCCGTCCCCATAATAGGTCGGACAATCAGCCTCTGAATCATCTGTAAAATATCATAACGGTATCCTGTCAGGAAATGAGCAAGTACAAACACCAACAGCAGTTCCATGTGAATTGACAAATACTATAAGAGACAGTATAATGAAATACAAGACAAAGATATAGACGACTTGGGAACCATTCGAAAGTCGAGTTACAACCCTTAAACCAAACAAGGACCGGGATTGTAACCCTTCCTTCAGACATGACTTAGTCTCAAATCATGGTACAGTATAAAGGCAGGTAGAGCATGTGAGTAAACAAAATCATAGCATGGTGAAAAGTACAGAAAGTAATACTGAACTGGAATATAAGATACGACAATAAATGTAAAATGTGATTTGAATTATTAGAGCGATATGTGATCGGCTAGGGAGTCATGGTAGGGTTATCCACTTGGCCCGACAATCACAGAAAAATCTCTGGAAAGGGTCATGCCGGCCAACCTGGATAACCCGGCAATGGGTGTCTGCTACACCCTACGTGAGGTGAGGGTGGCGCTAGCAAAATAGTGACAGGGAGACTTTGATCACATAACCCCTAATAATTCTCCCATCCCCGAATAGTATCATGGATCCGGACATGGCACGTCATGACACGGATTCAAAAGCAGGTGATCAGCCCACTCCCAAATCAATGTCTATATAAGTACATGAAACATGGATATCACACACCAATATACCAAGGAAAATCCGGGAATAACATCTCATGACAGGATCCGACGTATACTAGTCCGTGAACTATCGTGTCGAGAATCAAGTAAGACACTACAACTGAATCGGATATAGTAGATATCAAGACAATAAAAACTATCAGTGAATGTACTCGCCTGTGGTCCTGAGCTGATAAGGTGAACAGACGCTCAGAGAAATCACAGACCTAAAGATGAGATACTACAAGTCAAAACATGGTTTAATAATGAAAGAAAAGCTAATCTAATCATGATATACAATTTCTAAGTCAAAACTAGGTCTCACTGTAATACCCAGATCTCGTATTACGTATTTAGAATACGTGTACGTATTTTGACCCGTATTGCATGTCTCCCTGCTTGATTTATTCTAGTATTTCATTGATTGGTTTATTCTTGAGTTGGATCGGCTTGGCTTGGTTTTCTTTGGTTCATCATGAACCAAAGGTGAACCCTCCTACCTACCACCACCCTCCTTATTTATAACCCCTTCCTTTTCTCTCTCATCATTATTTTCTTCTTCATTTACTCTCCACCATTACTTCTTCAACCACCAAGAGGGAGAGAGAGAGAGCTTAGGCAAGTGCAAACTTGCTTCATGATGGATCTCATGTTTTATTGTTCCATTCTCTTCCTTACTAGATTCTAAGCCTCTTTAGAACTGGAAGTTTTCGGTTTTGATGGTTATATTTTTGTAGATCTAAGTTTTAAATTCCTTCTTGTTTAGTTTTTTTTGGTTTTGATCTCTAAAAATTTGGTATTTCCAAAAACTAGTGGTTCCATGTTGTAAAGAATTTGATTTCATGCAGTTTTGGCTTTTGTTTCGCTTGATTTCGACTCCGGATGAGGAAGTTATGGCCATTACAAGTTTTTAGAACTTTCACGGCTGAACTTGCTGTTTGGGGACGATGAACCTCATGCGCCCGGGAGGCCATGCGCCGGGAGGCCATGCGCCGTGAAGTCCCGGCAACGCATCCCTTAACTCCGAGCGTGTCATGCGCATAGGTTTCCTACGCGCATGTACTGAAGACGCAACGTGAGTTTCTCATGCGCCGATTTGCGCAGGAATCTCATGCGCCGATTCGTGCAGGAATCCCATGCGCCGATTCGTGCAGGAATCTCATGCGCCGATTCGTACAGAAATCTCATGCGCCGATTCGTGCAGGAATCCCATGCGCCGATTGCGCAGGAATCTCATGCGCCGATTTGTGCAGGAATCTCATGCGCCGATTGTGCAGGAATCCCATGCGCCGGAATTGCTCTATTTCGCTGTTTTGCATGTTTAAGTTGTTTTGTAGCTAGAATCTTGAAAAACTCAAAACATGAAAGTTGTAGATCTTTTCCTTGGCTTCAAGAACATGTTACTAGTTATTTTATGCAAGTTTCTCTCATTCATGATAATGTAAGGATAGAACACGATAGTAGCCTGTTAAGGCGCACTCTTGACAAGTACCAAGTGGACATGACATGACCTGATAGTGGCCCGCCGTGGCGCACTCCTGACAAGAAAACCTGACATGATATGCCCTGATATGCTGTTACGACGGCTACCTGACATGACATGACCTGTATAATTAATCCAGACACCGTGGGCGATTGTGCTTGTGCAAATAATCCAGTCCTATCTTGCATCATGTCTAGGAGGGGACTCCTGAGTACCACGGTCAGGAGTACCTACTGAAATGGACTAAGGTTAATGACTAGTATAAATCACTAGACATGAAGAGATGTTCCCCAGTTACAGGCGATCCCGTTATCCCGGCCGCAAATGTTTGGACTTGTAGCCTGCCGACGAGTAGGGCACATTTCCAGCCCACTGTTATGTGGGGCACCCGCCATTGTCACTTAAATGATTGTACTCTATTGTCACTCTAATGCATTGTACTCTCTAAATTGTCACTATAATGATTGCCTGGATAACCTGGATAGCTGCAGGGCCTGTGACTACTTGGAGCATCTCATTACATCTTGCTAGTAACTAGGATTGTGATAACCCTAGTTAGTTAATATAGAAAGCCGTAGGCAATGATTGGCCGTGATTGAATGGATGAAGTCTAGTCCAGTATAGTATTGTCTAGAAGTGATTGATTGCAAGATTGTACCAGAATGATTGAATGATTGTCACTCCAGATTGTCACTATAATGATTGTCACTCCAGATTGTCACTATAATGATTGTCACTCTAGATTGTTACTATAACGATTGTACTCTATTGCCACTCTAGCATATTGCACTCTTCATTGTCACTTTTATCATTGTACTCTCTCCTTTTCACCTTAATGATTGTCACCTTTAGCAATAAATGATCAGAGACTAAGTTCTGTTCAGGCGAAGGGTTACAATCTCGGTCCTTGTTTGGTTTAAGGATTGTAACCTGGCTTCCAGAATAGTACCTTCGTTTTCTCTTCATATATTGTCTAGCTATATTTTATTTAGCACGATTCTCCAGTTCTTTTATGTCAATGATGCTTCTCTTAATTATTTTCTCTGATTGGGGCAAGTGCATTGGTAGTGTACAAACCTCAATCTGTGTTACTTATTGTTTTCTTACATGTTGAATGCTAATGATTTGTTGATTTTAGTTCTTAAGTGAAGCCTCCTTTGTGGCACTTGCTCTTTCTGGGGTCTGATCCAGCTGGTTTTGTATGGCCAGATACCGGAGCAGCACCAAAGGATCTTCCTGCTTTCCAGCCCGATGGTGGTCACCAGGCGTAACCAGGACATCGAGTGGGTTTCTTTTGTTCTCCCACTGTAATATTGTAAACTATTCTTTTGAGGCATTTAGCCGACGAGCAAGTGTTAGCTCGATTGTACTTACTTACTGTCTGCCTACGGGCTGTGACATGATTGACAAGCCCCGGGGGTTGATCATGTATGACTGAACTCTTGCTAGTCCTCACATTTTGTAACGACTAGCTTCATGATCATTCCGAATATATAATGTATGGGACGCCTTACTATTGTGTATTTGGTGGTCTGACATCTTGTAACTATTATTAGTTGGCTGAGATTGAGACAATAGGCTATTTTATGACCTTAAGAGACTGATGGATTGTAGTGAAACCCTCACATATCTAGACAGCCGTGACCGTATAGCGGTGTGGATTCCATTCCGTTATACGTAGCTGGCTATGTCTGCCCCCGCTCTCCAGTATTCTGGTTCTGAGGCGTGATATGGTTTAAGTGGTGGCCCATGCAGGTCTTGTTAATCAAGATGTGTGAGGGTTTACCGAATAGATGTCTCAATCAATACTCGTCCTTGATCTCTGCTCGTATCATCTTGATTCCTGAAATTCTTGTCCTGATCACATGCTTGTAATCGTTGATCTGTCCTGGTCCTTCCTTATTGTTCCCATGTCGTCTTCTTCAGCGGCATTGTACCTGACCCCGCCGATCAGCAAGGTGGAGCACCTCCCGTGGATCAGCAACCTGGAGATCAAGCCCAGCATTCAGGAGTAGCCTCCAGAGTCGTGCCCACCGAAGGACAACCACCAGTCCAGTCCGTCCAGCCAGCAGAGCATGATGATGGCACTTTGGTGGGTCTCATCAGGACGCTATTAGCTTTCCAGGATCGGCGAGGAGATGCCTTGCACCAGGCGGTGGCAGACGCTTTGACCAGAGGAGGTCATCAGGGCAACAGTGCAGCGAACAGTTTTAAGCGCCTGAACCCTCCATTCTTCGATGGCAGCGAGGATGCCATTGCTGCCGATGCTTGGCTACAAGATATAGAGGTGATTCTCGAAGCCGCGAAGACTCCAGAAGACGAGAAGGTGGCTGTGGTGCGCCTACAGTTATTGGATCTAGCCCGCAGTTGGTGGACCGCACAAGCAGTGGGATTGACAACACCTGTCTCCTGGGCAGTGTTCAGAGAGAGATTCCAGACGAAGTATTTTGATGCTGTGGTTCGGTACGATCTACAGACCAAGTTTACCAATCTGAAGCAAGGAGGCAGGACGGTCGATGGATATGCGGCCGAGTTCTCCAGGCTTAGTCGGTTTGCTCCCACTTTGGTGGCGACCGAGTTTGATAGAGCCCAGCGGTTCCAGCAAGGGCTCCACCTCGAGATTTTGTTAGCAGTGGAACAGTTTGAACATCAGACTTTTGATGCAGTATTGAGGGCAGCCAGGAGGCACGAGTATACCTCCCACAGGATCGTGGACAGGACCGGAGGTCGGAAGTGATCTCACGGCCAGATGACCCAGTCGACAGCACCAACCCCAGCAGTCAGGGCCTTGACAATTGGAACTCTGAGGCAGGCGACCTCAGTGACGTCGGTCACGTTCCCTCAGCAATAGAAGCAGAAGCAGTCTTCCGCAATGGGCTGCACTCATTGTGGGAAGCCAGGACACGTCGTTTCGGAGTGTCGCAGAGCTCAGGGATTATGTTTGGCTTGTGGAGCACCGGACCACAAGATAGGGTCCTGTCCGAATAGGGCCAGTTCTTTATCGGCCCAGACTAGTCCCTCGGTAAGGGGACCAGCACCAGCACCAGCACCAGTGCAGCAGCAGTACCAGCCTCCGAGGCCATTGTCGCTTCAGACCCAAGTATTCCAGCAGCAGGGACCCCAACAGTATGCCCTGATCCAAGCTCAGATTCAGAACCGGCAGAGAGGTTCCTAGCAGGATATCTTTCCTCTTTCTCGTGCCTTCGATTTCCTTGCTTACATACATGATTGCATGATTGATTGCTTAGTATAGCTTGCCTGAGATTAGTATAGCTTGTTCTTGTCCCTCTAGCCTCTTAATTAAATTCCGAAGACGGAATTCTTTTAAGGTGGATAGAGTTGTAATACCCAGATCTTGTATTACGTATTTAGAATACGTGTACGTATTTTGACCCGTATTGCATGTCTCCCTGCTTGATTTATTCTAGTATTTTATTGATTGGTTTATTCTTGAATTGGTTCGGCTTGGCTTGGTTTGCTTTGGTTCATCATGAACCAAAGGTGAACCCTCCTACCTACCACCACCCTCCTTATTTATAACCCCTTCCTTTTCTCTCTCATCATTATTTTCTTCTTCATTTACTCTCCACCATTACTTCTTCAACCACCAAGAGGGAGAGAGAGAGAGCTTAGGCAAGTGCAAACTTGCTTCATGATGGATCTCATGTTTTATTGTTCCATTCTCTTCCTTACTAGATTCTAAGCCTCTTTAGAACTGGAAGTTTTCGGTTTTGATGGTTATATTTTTGTAGATCTAAGTTTTAAATTCCTTCTTGTTTAGTTTTTTTGGTTTTGATCTCTAAAAACTTGGTATTTCTAAAAACTAGTGGTTCCATGTTGTAGAGAATTTGATTTCATGCAGTTTTGGCTTTTGTTTCGCTTGATTTCGACTCCGGATGAGGAAGTTATGGCCATTACAAGTTTTCAGAACTTTCACGGCTGAACTTGCTGTTTGGGGACGATGAACCTCATTCGCCCGGGAGCCATGCGCCGGGAGGCCATGCGCTGTGAAGTCCCGACAACGCATCCCTTAACTCCGAGCGTGTCATGCACATAGGTTTCCTACGCGCATGTACTGAAGACGCAACGTGAGTTTCTCATGCGCCGATTTGTGCAGGAATCTCATGCGCCGATTCGTGCAGGAATCTCATGCGCCGATTCGTGCAGGAATCCCATGCGCCGATTCGTGCAGGAATCTCATGCGTCGATTCGGGCAGGAATCTCATGCGCCGATTCGTGCAGGAATCCCATGCGCCGATTGCGCAGGAATCTCATGCGCCAATTTGTGCAGGAATCTCATGCGCCGATTGTGCAGGAATCCCATGCGCCGGAATTGCTCTATTTCGCTGTTTTGCATGTTTAAGTTGTTTTGTAGCTAGAATCATAAAAAACTCAAAACATGAAAGTTGTAGATCTTTTCCTTGGCTTCAAGAACATGTTACTAGTTATTTTATGCAAGTTTCTCTCATTCATGATAATATAAGGATAGAACACGATAGTGGCCTGTTAAGGCGTACTCTTGACAAGTACCAAGTGGACATGACATGACCTGATAGTGGCCCGCCGTGGCGCACTCCTGACAAGAAAACCTGACATGATATGCCCTGATATGCTGTTGCGACGGCTACCTGACATGACATGACCTGTATAATTAATCCAGACACCGTGGGCGATTGTGCTTGTGCAAATAATCCAGTCCTGTCTTGCATCATGTCTAGGAGGGGACTCCTGAATACCATGGTCAGGAGTACCTACTGAAATGGACTAAGGTTTATGACTAGTATAAATCACTAGACATGAAAAGATGTTCTCCAGTTACAGGCGATCCCGTTATCCCGGCCGCAAATGTTTGGACTTGTAGCCTGCCGACGAGTAGGGCACATTTCCAGTCCACTGTTATGTGGGGCACCCGCCATTGTCACTTAAATGATTGTACTCTATTGTCACTCTAATGCATTGTACTATCTAAATTGTCACTATAATGATTGCCTGGATAACCTGGATAGCTGCAGGGCCTGTGACTACTTGGAGCATCTCATTGCATCTTGCTAGTAACTAGGATTGTGATAACCCTAGTTAGTTAATGTAGAAAGCCGTAGGCAATGATTGGCCGTGATTGAATGGATGAAGTCTAGTCCAGTATAGTATTGTCTAGAAGTGATTGATTA
Source organism: Iris pallida (assembly GCA_029216955.1). NCBI lineage: Eukaryota > Viridiplantae > Streptophyta > Magnoliopsida > Asparagales > Iridaceae > Iris > Iris pallida. The sequence continues at coordinate 13,596,692 of JANAVB010037420.1, forward strand.
CAAGATTGTACCAGAATGATTGAATGATTGTCACTCCAAATTGTCACTATAATGATTGTCACTCCAGATTGTCACTATAATAATTGTCACTCTAGATTATTACTATAACGATTGTACTCTATTGTCACTCTAGCGTATTACACTCTTTATTGTCACTTTTATCATTATACTCTCTCCTTTTCACCTTAATGATTGTCACCTTTAGCAATAAATGATCAGAGACTAAGTTCTGTTCAGGCGAAGGGTTACAATCTCGGTCCTTGTTTGGTTTAAGGATTGTAACCTGGCTTCCGGAATAGTACCTTCGTTTTCTCTTCATATATTGTCCAGCTATATTTTATTTAGTACGATTCTCCAGTTCTTTTATGTCAATGATGCTTCTCTTAATTATTTTCTCTGATTGGGGCAAGTGCATTGGTAGTGTACAAACCTCAATCTGTGTTACTTATTATTTTCTTACATGTTGAATGCTAATGATTTGTTGGTTTTAGTTCTTAAGTGAAGCCTCCTTTGTGGCACTTGCTCTTTCTGGGGTCTGACCCAGCTGGTTTTGTATGGCCAGATACCGGAGCAGCACCAAAGGATCTCCCTGCTTTCCAGCCCGATGGTGGTCACCAGGCGTAACCAGGGCATCGAGTGGGTTTCTTTTGTTCTCCCACTATAATATTATAAACTATTCTTTTGAGGCGTTTAGCCGACGAGCAAGTGTTAGCTCGATTGTACTTACTTACTGTCTGCCTACGGGCTGTGACATGATTGACAAGCCCCGGGGGTTGATCATGTATGACTGAACTCTTGCTAGTCCTCACATTTTGTAACGACTAGCTTCATGATCATTCCGAATATATAATGTATGAGACGCCTTACTATTGTGTATTTGGTGGTCTGACATCTTGTAACTATTATTAGTTGGCTGAGATTGAGACAATAGGCTATTTTATGACCTTAAGAGACTGATGGATTGTAGTGAAACCCTCACATATCTAGACAGCCGTGACCGTATAGCGGTGTGGATTCTATTCCGTTATACGTAGCTGGCTATGTCTGCCCCCGCTCTCCAGTATTCTGGTTCTGGGGCGTGACATGGTTTAAGTGGTGGCCCATGCAGGTCTTGTTAATCAAGATGTGTGAGGGTTTACCAAATAGATGTCTCAATCAGTACTCGTCCTTGATCTCTGCTCGTATCCTCTTGATTCCTGAAATTCTTGTCCTGATCACATGCTTGTAATCGTTGATCTGTCCTGGTCCTTCCTTATTGTTCCCATGTCGTCTTCTTCAGCGGCATTGTACCTGACCCCGCCGATCAGCAAGGTGGAGCACCTCCCGTGGATCAGCAACCTGGAGATCAAGCCCAGCATTCAGGAGTAGCCTCCAGAGTCGTGCCCACCGAAGGACAACCACCAGTCCAGTCCGTCCAGCCAGCAGAGCATGATGATGGCACTTTGGTGGGTCTCATCAGGACGCTATTAGCTTTCCAGGATCGGCGAGGAGATGCCTTGCACCAGGCGGTGGCAGACGCTTTGACCAGAGGAGGTCATCAGGGCAACAGTGCAGCGAACAGTTTTAAGCGCCTGAACCCTCCATTCTTCGATGGCAGCGAGGATGCCATTGCTGCCGATGCTTGGCTACAAGATATAGAGGTGATTCTCGAAGCCGCGAAGACTCCAGAAGACGAGAAGGTGGCTGTGGTGCGCCTACAGTTATTGGATCTAGCCCGCAGTTGGTGGACCGCACAAGCAGTGGGATTGACAACACCTGTCTCCTGGGCAGTGTTCAGAGAGAGATTCCAGACGAAGTATTTTGATGCTGTGGTTCGGTACGATCTACAGACCAAGTTTACCAATCTGAAGCAAGGAGGCAGGACGGTCGATGGATATGCGGCCGAGTTCTCCAGGCTTAGTCGGTTTGCTCCCACTTTGGTGGCGACCGAGTTTGATAGAGCCCAGCGGTTCCAGCAAGGGCTCCACCTCGAGATTTTGTTAGCAGTGGAACAGTTTGAACATCAGACTTTTGATGCAGTATTGAGGGCAGCCAGGAGGCACGAGTATACCTCCCACAGGATCGTGGACAGGACCGGAGGTCGGAAGTGATCTCACGGCCAGATGACCCAGTCGACAGCACCAACCCCAGCAGTCAGGGCCTTGACAATTGGAACTCTGAGGCAGGCGACCTCAGTGACGTCGGTCACGTTCCCTCAGCAATAGAAGCAGAAGCAGTCTTCCGCAATGGGCTGCACTCATTGTGGGAAGCCAGGACACGTCGTTTCGGAGTGTCGCAGAGCTCAGGGATTATGTTTGGCTTGTGGAGCACCGGACCACAAGATAGGGTCCTGTCCGAATAGGGCCAGTTCTTTATCGGCCCAGACTAGTCCCTCGGTAAGGGGACCAGCACCAGCACCAGCACCAGTGCAGCAGCAGTACCAGCCTCCGAGGCCATTGTCGCTTCAGACCCAAGTATTCCAGCAGCAGGGACCCCAACAGTATGCCCTGATCCAAGCTCAGATTCAGAACCGGCAGAGAGGTTCCTAGCAGGATATCTTTCCTCTTTCTCGTGCCTTCGATTTCCTTGCTTACATACATGATTGCATGATTGATTGCTTAGTATAGCTTGCCTGAGATTAGTATAGCTTGTTCTTGTCCCTCTAGCCTCTTAATTAAATTCCGAAGACGGAATTCTTTTAAGGTGGATAGAGTTGTAATACCCAGATCTTGTATTACGTATTTAGAATACGTGTACGTATTTTGACCCGTATTGCATGTCTCCCTGCTTGATTTATTCTAGTATTTTATTGATTGGTTTATTCTTGAATTGGTTCGGCTTGGCTTGGTTTGCTTTGGTTCATCATGAACCAAAGGTGAACCCTCCTACCTACCACCACCCTCCTTATTTATAACCCCTTCCTTTTCTCTCTCATCATTATTTTCTTCTTCATTTACTCTCCACCATTACTTCTTCAACCACCAAGAAGGAGAGAGAGAGAGAGAGAGCTTAGGCAAGTGCAAACTTGCTTCATGATGGATCTCATGTTTTATTGTTCCATTCTCTTCCTTACTAGATTCTAAGCCTCTTTAGAACTGAAAGTTTTCGGTTTTGATGGTTATATTTTTGTATATCTAAGTTTTAAATTCCTTCTTGTTTAGTTTTTTTGGTTTTGATCTCTAAAAACTTGGTATTTCCAAAAACTAGTGGTTCCATGTTGTAGAGAATTTGATTTCATGCAGTTTTGGCTTTTGTTTCGCTTGATTTCGACTCCGGATGAGGAAGTTATGGCCATTACAAGTTTTCAGAACTTTCACGGCTGAACTTGCTGTTTGGGGACGATGAACCTCATGCGCCCGGGAGCCATGCGCCGGGAGGCCATGCGCCGTGAAGTCCCGGCAACGCATCCCTTAACTCCGAGCGTGTCATGCGCATAGGTTTTCTACGCGCATGTACTGAAGACGCAACGTGAGTTTCTCATGCGCCGATTTGCGCAGGAATCTCATGCGCTGATTCGTGCAGGAATCTCATGCGCCGATTCGTACAGGAATCCCATGCGCCGATTCATACAGGAATCTCATGCGCCGATTCGGGCAGGAATCTCATGCGTCGATTCGTGCAGGAATCCCATGCGCCGATTACGCAGGAATCTCATGTGCCGATTGTGCAGGAATCCCATGCGCCGGAATTGCTCTATTTCGTTGTTTTGCATGTTTAAGTTGTTTTGTAGCTAGAATCTTGAAAAACTCAAAACATGAAAGTTGTAGATCTTTTCCTTGGCTTCAAGAACATGTTACTAGTTATTTTATGCAAGTTTCTCTCATTCATGATAATGTAAGGATAGAATACGATAGTGGCCTGTTAAGGCGCACTCTTGACAAGTACCAAGTGGACATGACATGACCTGATAGTGGCCCGCCGTGGCGCACTCCTGACAAGAAAACCTGACATGATATGCCCTGATATGCTGTTGCGACGGCTACCTGACATGACATGACCTGTATAATTAATCCAGACACCGTGGGCGATTGTGCTTGTGCAAATAATCCAGTCCTGTCTTGCATCATGTCTAGGAGGGGACTCCTGAGTACCACGGTCAGGAGTACCTACTGAAATGGACTAAGGTTAATGACTAGTATAAATCACTAGACATGAAAAGATGTTCCCCAGTTACAGGCGATCCCGTTATCCCGGCCGCAAATGTTTGGACTTGTAGCCTGCCGACGAGTAGGGCACATTTCCAGCCCACTGTTATGTGGGGCACCCGCCATTGTCACTTAAATGATTGTACTCTATTGTCACTCTAATGCATTGTACTCTCTAAATTGTCACTATAATGATTGCCTGGATAACCTGGATAGCTGCAGGGCCTGTGACTACTTGGAGCATCTCATTACATCTTGCTAGTAACTAGGATTGTGATAACCCTAGTTAGTTAATGTAGAAAGCCGTAGGCAATGATTGGTCGTGATTGAATGGATGAAGTCTAGTCCAGTATAGTATTGTCTAGAAGTGATTGATTGCAAGATTGTACCAGAATGATTGAATGATTGTCACTCCAGATTGTCACTATAATGATTGTCACTCCAGATTGTCACTATAATGATTGTCACTCTAGATTGTTACTATAACGATTGTACTCTATTGTCACTCTAGCGTATTGCACTCTTCATTGTCACTTTTATCATTGTACTCTCTCCTTTTCACCTTAATGATTGTCACCTTTAGCAATAAATAATCAGAGACTAAGTTCTGTTCAGGCGAAGGGTTACAATCTCGGTCCTTGTTTGGTTTAAGGATTGTAACCTGGCTTCCGGAATAGTACCTTCGTTTTTTCTTCATATATTGTCCAGCTATATTTTATTTAGCACGATTCTCCAGTTCTTTTATGTCAATGATGCTTCTCTTAATTATTTTCTCTGATTGGGACAAGTGCATTGGTAGTGTACAAACCTCAATCTGTGTTACTTATTGTTTTCTTACATGTTGAATGCTAATGATTTGTTGGTTTTAGTTCTTAAGTGAAGCCTCCTTTGTGGCACTTGCTCTTTCTGGGGTCTGACCCAGCTGGTTTTGTATGGCCAGATACCGGAGCAGCACCAAAGGATCTCCCTGCTTTCCAGTCCAATGGTGGTCACCAGGCGTAACCAGGGCATCGAGTGGGTTTCTTTTGTTTTCCCACTGTAATATTGTAAACTATTCTTTTGAGGCATTTAGCCGACGAGCAAGTGTTAGCTCGATTGTACTTACTTACTGTCTGCCTACGGGCTGTGACATGATTGACAAGCCCCGGGGGTTGATCATGTATGACTGAACTCTTGCTAGTCCTCACATTTTGTAACGACTAGCTTCATGATCATTCCGAATATATAATGTATGGGACGCCTAACTATTGTGTATTTGGTGGTCTGACATCTTGTAACTATTATTAGTTGGCTGAGATTGAGACAATAGGCTATTTTATGACCTTAAGAGACTGATGGATTGTAGTGAAACCCTCACATATCTAAACAGCCGTGACCGTATAGCGGTGTGGATTCCATTCCGTTATACGTAGCTGGCTATGTCTGCCTCCGCTCTCTAGTATTCTGGTTCTGGAGCGTGACACTCACTGAGTCACACTAAGTCCTGTCAAGTCAATCTAGGTCAAATCAAGTCAATCCTAGGTCATACCAGTCATCACAGGTCAAAACAAGTCGAAGAAAGTCAAACGGGGTCAAGAGTTGGCCTACAGTTGACTTTTGGTCAACTGGTCAACCCTGGTCAACTCTGGTCAACTCTAGGTCAACCCTGGTCAACCCTAGGTCAATGGTGACTAATAGTTGACTTTTGGTCAACTACACAAGTCTAATGGAAATTGGGACTAAATTGGGTAAAGCGTTGACCCATAGTTGACTTTTGGTCCAAAAAGTCAACCGTGGTCAACCGGGGTCAAGACTAGGTCTAGGCGACTATTTCTAACTATTACCAACCTCTACAACCCATATCCAAGTCCATCTTGGACTTCGAAACTCATATCTTGGCCGTAGGCCAATATCCTATTTTACCCTTAAAAAGGGTAAAATTCTAGCTTCGGCAACTATCAAGTTAGCCTACCTACGCTTGGTATTTTGACCCGAGCTCCCTAGGGTAGTAAGGTACTAGCCTATACATATATTATCTACCAAGATACCTAAGTAAAATGGACATCTAGTCTATTTTACGGCCCATTGCCGGTATCTTGAATATTTCAAGATATGGAATGGTACGACACGATACCGGCGCCCTACGACCCCGATTTCCACCCGGGAGCCTACCCGCAAAACCTAAATCACGTATTCTTGTCCCATGCCAAGTTTCAACTCAATCCGATACTCCGAGCTCCGTTTCGCCCTCTAACTCGGTTTTTTCCCTATTTCCTATTCTAGCTTTCTTCCTATTCTTTCAACTTCTTCCAATCTTTCCTTCTAACTTCTAATTCTTTTCTAACTTCTCATTCCATAATCTTCTTCTACTCTTCTCTACGTTTCCATCCATATATAATACATTTCACATCTATTGTCTCAATCATTCAAACAAGAAACAGAAATATAGAACATGTAAGGTAAAGCAGTAAGGCGTCCCAAACGCTCAGTCAAAATGTTCTTGAGATCTGGCTTTACAAAATACAGCCAGATGATGTAGTAAGTATACACAATTGTTATCAGCTGCAGTCTGACTTAATTACAATTATGCAAAAGTAAGTACAAGACAATCCGACTAACATGTCGGTGCCAAACGGCAAGGTATAAAGTAGATAACAAAACGAGTGGTGAAGTTAAGGAACCCACTCGAGGCCTCCTGCGATCATTCCTCTAGTATTGACCATCCTGGAGGTGGAAGTACGCTGAGTCCTCGGGAACTGGCTCTAAATCTGGCCATGCAAAACCAGAGAGGTTAGACCTCTAATAGCAAGTACCACAAGGAAGCACGACATGAGAACTAAAACCAGTAAGTAAGAGAATATAATAATAGATCTCTGCTTACTACTAGAACTCACATCACATCAAGACACTTCGAACCAACCTTCCAACCAAACAAGGACAGAAGTTGGCCCGTCATGTCCTGACATTCTAATCATCCCAGTTAGGTAACAGAGTACAGTGCACAAACAAATCATCTTGAACGGCCAATCAACTCCTACGGCTTGCTATTATGAGTCCCAAGTTATCCTGGAATAATACAATTAGGGATTCCTCAGTTCTTACTATGTGCAAGCAAGGCTAGTCTATCCAGTCGATCAATTGGCCCATGCATGAATTAGACGAGTCCTAGCAGGACGCCCGTCAATATACAATATACAATAATAATAAAAGCAGATACTGTTCAATGCCCGTGTGGCAGATTTACAGTATCTGTGGGAACCAGCCGGCCCGTCGGGTACTACTCGTCCCAAGGGGGCTGCCATATAAGAATTCGGGAATCCATTCTCTCCATGCAATCATTATTTTATTTAACTTAATAGTCTCTACGTTGAGTGAAATTCCATGCCGTGGATCATGGTCATTCAAATGAGTACTTTCGTACGGGGTACGATATGCACAACTCTACAACGATACCAGTGCGGTTAGGTTGCAGGTCTTGCATAGCGTAATGCAACAATCAAATCTATCCACGGTAATCATGCCTTGACCCTAAAGTACACATGCTTCTTTTGTAGAAAAATAACTAAATAAATAAATAACTAAATAGATTGAAGCCTGCATGTGCATGTATGTCAATATTCGGGATCAGCCAGTCGAGTACAATAGTTCATAACATGAACGTGTCTCATTCATTTCATTCAATAAGACGACTAGCCAGTCTCTTAGTTCCAATTAGGAACGCATGATCAATTTAGTCAAGATCACAATCATTATCAATGGTGGCAAAGCATGAAAGTCAACTAGCATTCAGTGGGGTCGAGTCTACAACTCTCAGGGTTTAATTCTAGTCAATCCGGGTATAGAAGATCCAGGGTAAGAAGGATACTCTCATGTCAGCCTACGCTCATGCCAGCGTACGCTCAGGTCAAGCTACGCTCAAGCCAGCGTACGCCCAGGTCAAGCTACGCTCAAGCCAAGCTAGCGTATGGAAGTCATACGCTTCCAAAAGGCAGCGTATAAACTCCATACGACTCCTTACTATCCAAGTCAGCATATGCAAGTCATACGCTCCCAAAAGGCAGCGTATGAACTCCATACGACTCCTGACCATCCAAGTCAGCGTATGCAAGTCATACGCTCCCAAAAGGCAGCGTATGAACTCCATACGACTCCTGACCATCCAAGTCAGCTTATGCAAGTCATACGCTCCAAAAAGGCAGCGTATGAACTCCATACGACTCCTGACCATCCAAGTCAGCGTATGCAAGTCATACGCTCCCAAAAGGCAGCGTATGAACTCCATACGACACACGCTTCCAAAAGGTAGCGTATGCAAGACACACGCTTCCTAAAAAGGCAGCGTATGGACTCCATGCTGCGCTAAAGAGCGCGCACAGCTCAGCGACGCAGCTAAAAGCTAGCATACACTGCTCACTGTCTTCTCCAAACAGCAAGAACTCCATGGTTGCACCCCAAAGCTTCAAAAGTCCATAACTTGGTCAAAATAAGTCCGAATCCAACTTTCCAAAGGTCAAAATTGGGTAGGATGAACTGCTCTATGACATGGAACCATCAAATCTTGAGAATAAAGGAGTTTGCTAGATCAAAACCCATAGACAACCGAAAATACAATAACTTAGATCTACAAGAAATGAACCAATGAAATCAAAAATACTAAGCACTAAACTCTCTTAGAATCATGAGAGGAAGAATATTGAACCATAAAATATGGTCCTCATGTAGAGCAAGATGTACTTGCCTAGTTGGTAGGTGGAGAGAGTAATGAAAGGAAGGAGAAGAAGTAATGGTGAAGGAGTGAATGAGGAGAGAGAAGGGAGAGGGTAGCTTTAAGTAGCAAAGGGGGGTGGTAGGTGGGAGTTGGGCCGGGTTCTTAATGGGTCGGGTTTAAGGGGCTCATCCAACCGAAAATAAAACTAAAGCAGAGAAGTAAATTGCAGGAAATAAAATGCAGAAATAAATTACGGAAAATTTAATTGCAGGAAATAAATTAACATAAGAATTAAAGAGCAGATAATTAATTAACAGAAACTTAATTAACATGAATTAAAGGAATTTAAATACAGGGTAATACATGATAAATACTAAAATAAATACACATGAGTTGTACATGAATAAGACTACGTATTCTGGGAACGGGGAGTGACATCTCTACCCACCTTAGAAAAATTCTGTCCTCGGAATTTGAAATCCAAGCAGGATAGAAACATCGGGGCTAAACTAATCTAAGTACAAGCAATTCAATCAAGCAATCATTTTACAATGTCCATAGCAAGTAACATATCCATATTTAACAATCTACGTTATCTAGCAATTCTACCCATAAGGGGTTAAGCATAAGGAATCAAGACAATCAAGGTACACAGAAAAAGATATACCTTGTGAGTCAAACAGATGTGGATACCGTGATCGGATATCATCCTCACGTTCCCATGTTGACTCTCCCAAGGAGTGATGACCCCAAGCAACACGGACAAGACTAATTGTTCGGTTCTTGAGTATCTTCTCTCTTCGGTCCAAAATGGACACAGGCTGTTCCTCGTAAGACAGGTTGGTACCAACAACCAGCTCAGAGTGATCGAGGACATGGCTTGGGTCCGATACATACCTACGTAATTGAGATACATGAAATACGTCATGTACCTCTCGTAACGAAGGTGGGAGTGATAAACGATAAGCAACATCGCCTATCCGACCAAGGATAACAAATGGGCCCACGTACCGCGATCTCAGTTTCCCGCGAACGCCAAATCTAATAACCCCACGAGTAGGTGAGATCCGCAAGAATACGTGGTCCCCAACAGAGAACTCTAACGGCCTACGATGCTGGTCCGCCCAATGACGATGCCGATCCTGCGCAACACGAAGTCGCTCTCTAATTCCCTTAATCACTTCAACCGTCTGAACAATCATTTCTGGGCCTAGCATCTTCCTTTCCCCGATATCATCCTATGCTAATGGCGATCTACACTTCTTACCATATAGTGCTTCAAATGGCGCCATCTGGATACTGGCTTGATAACTGTTGTTGTATGAGAACTCAACTAAGTGCAGATGGCTTTCCCAAGATCCTCCAAAATCCAGAGTGTAAGCTCGCAACATATCTTCTAAAGTTTGGATTGTCCTTTCTGATTGCCCGTCCGTCTGCGGATGGTAAGCCGTGCTAAATCTCAACTTGGTACCCAGACTATGATGCAAGCTCTTCCAGAAATGCGATGTGAAACGGGTATCTCTGTCTGACACAATACTGACAGGGACTCCATGCTGCCTGACTATCTGCTGCATGTACAACTCTGCCAACTTTTTTGTAGATTGCCCTACTCTGAAAGGAAGAAAATATGCTACCTTCGTAAGTCGGTCCACTATCACCCAAATAGCGTCCTTACCACTTGGTGATCTCGGTAAACCGGTCACGAAGTCCATTGTAATGTGTTCCCACTTCCATTCCGGGATAGGAAGCGGTTACAATAGCCCAGCTGGCCTCTGCTGTTCTGCCTTTACTTGCTGACATATCAAGCAACGGGAAACAAACCTAGCTATCTCCCTCTTCATCCCGTTCCACCAGAAGTGCTGCTTGATATCTTGGTACATCTTGGTCCCTCCAGGATGTATAGAATACTGAGAACTGTGAGCTTCTGTCATTACTTCCTGTCTGATATCTCCACTAGGTACACATAGACGTGATCCAAACCTAAGCGTACCATCTTTATGAATTTGCATCTCCTTTCTGAGTCCTGACTCACATTCTGCCCTAAGCTTCTGAATCCTTGGGTCTTGTGCCTGGGCCGCCTTGATCCTGCCTACCAAGTCGGATTGAACTTGTAGACTCGCCAGAATTTCTACATCACTAGGAAGTATAACTTCAATGCCCATCTCCTGAAGGTCTTCTAAAATGTGCTTCTGCATTGTCAACATAAATGCGCCGCCTCTCCTGCTGAGAGCGTCTGCCACTACATTAGCCTTGTCTGGATGATACTGAAGCTCCACGTCATAATCCTTGATCAACTCCAACCATCTTCTCTGCCTCATGTTCAGCTCCTTCTGAGTAAAGATGTACTTTAGACTTTTGTGGTCTGTGTACATGTCTACTCGGTCACCATATAAGTAATGTCTCTATAGCTTCAGAGCAAATACTACTGCCACTAACTCCAAATCATGAGTTGGGTAATTCTTCTCGTGGTCCCGAAGCTGCCTAGATGCATATGCTATCACCTTTCCATGTTGCATAAGGACACATCCAAGTCCTTTACCTGACGCATCACAATATACTGTAAAACCTCCGGGTCCAACTGGCAATGTAAGAATAGGCGCTGATATCAACTTCTGCTTTAGATTTTCAAATAATGCCTGGCATTCTGCCGACCAGACGAATGGTACATCCTTCCGTGTCAAGCGGGTCATGGGTGCTGAAAGTCTTGCAAAATCTGACACAAACCTTCTGTAATATCCTGCCAATCCCAAGAAACTCCGTACATCAGCTACGGTCTTGGGTACTGGCCAACTCTCTACTGCTTCTACCTTCTTGGGATCCACTGCTACTCCAGCTCCTGATACAATATGACCCAAAAATGAAATGTGGTCCATCCAGAATTCACACTTGCTGAGCTTGGCATACAACTGGTTCTCTCTCAGAACCTGTAACACTTTCCTGAGGTGGTCTTCATGCTCCTCTTCACTAGCAGAGTACACAAAAATGTCGTCGAGAAATACTACGACAAATTGATCTAAATACGGCATAAAGATGCGGTTCATCAAATCCATGAATATTGCTGGAGCATTGGTCAATCCAAACGGCATTACCAAGAATTCATAATGCCCATACTTCGACCTGAATGCTGTCTTGGGAATATCCTCCTTCCGAACCCTCACCTGATGATACCCTGAACGAAGATCTATCTTGGAGAAAACTCTAGCCTTGCTCAACTGATCAAATAAGTCGTCGATCCTGCGTAATGGGTACTTGTTCTTTACTGTTGCCGCGTTAAGCTTCCTGTAGTCGATGCATAATCTGGATGACCCATCCTTCTTCCCTACAAGTACCACTGGTGCTGCCCATGGTGATATGCTAGCTTGGATGAACTTCTTCTCCTTCAATTCCTCTATGTGCTGATACACCTTGGCCTGCTCTGAATCCGCCATTCTGTAAACCCGATCTGATATTGGTTTAGTTCCAGGTGCCAATTCTATGCTGAACTCAATATCTCTAACCGGTGGTAGACCTGGAAGTTCTTCGGGAAACACGTCTAGAAATTCTTCAACTACCTTCGGAATCTGAACTTCTTCCATTGCTGTTACTACTCCCTGCTCTTGCTGAGTTGCCTCTGACTTGACCAAGGTGAACCTCTCCATGCCTGGAATATCAAAAGATACACTTCCACTACGACAATCTATTGTCGCATGACTGTCTTTCAGCCAGTCCATGCCTAAGATAACGTCGAAATTTCCAACAGGAAATTCTATCAACCGGGCGGGTAAAGGATGCACGCACACTACAACACTACATGCTAAACTAACTCTACTAACTCCCACGAGCCCATTACCAGTGAGTATATTCAACCTCCCTGGCAATGCCTCGAACTCTACTCCTAGTCATGTCGTAATTTATGCAGATATAAATGAGTGGGATGCTCCCGAATCAAACAATGCTACTGCGGAATATGAGGCGACGAGAATGTTACCTGCCACAACATCTTCCGATGCTAATGTCTCCTCCAAGGACAAAGTGAATGCCTGCCCTCGACCTCCTTGCTGGTTCCCATGCTGTGGCCTAGCCTGGTGCTGCTGCTGGCCCCTGCCTTGATGATGCTGGGGTGGTCTATGCTGGTGTTGCTGCATCGGCGGCCCCTGCTGTCGAAACATCTGAGCCTGTGATACTAACGGACGCTGCGCCAACGGCCTCACTGCCAATGCTGGTCCTCGATACAGCCCTGCCCCTGGTGCTGACAGAGCAGGAAACTGCTGCCCTGGTCCTCCTGACCTCGAATTCATGGGACATGTGGTAACCCGATGATCTGGATTTTCATATATCAGACACAGTCCATTCAATGTCCGACACACATCTCTAGTGTGCCCCATCTTCCCACAATAAGTGCAGCCCGCCGGGGGTTGCTGGTTCTTCCTCTGTTGCTGTTGCTGCTGCCTGGGTGGTGGTGCTGGCCCTCGCATCGCCACATCGTAGATACGAATGCCAGGGGATGGTGCTGTTGTTCGGGGCGCTGCCCCCCCTCCTCCTTCAATCTGACTGTGGGATCTCTTCTGACCCCCAGTCCTTACTGCAAGCCTCTGAATGGTGATCTCATGCCTTCGAGTCGCCGTCAATATCTCATCAAAAGTCTGGTAATTGTGCCCCTCGATCAATTGCAAGAGTTCAAGATGAAACCCTTGCTGGAACCTCATCGCCCTCTGGCGTTCCGTTGCTACCATCTCTGGGGCAAACCTACTCAATCTGCAGAACTCTGCTGCATAAGCATCTACCGTCTTGCCAGCCTGCCTGAGGCTGATAAACTTCTGTTGTAGCTCAAACTGCGCCACAACTCCATAGTACTTGGTCTTGAATCTTGCTGTAAAATCGTCCCAAGCAATAGGACGTCTGATGCCTACTTCCTCTGCTTCCCACCAATCACGTGCGAGATCCTGAAGTAACAACTTCACTAGATCCACACGTTCTTCTACCGGTACCTTAGCGGCTGTCAGGATAGCCTCAATATCCTTAAGCCATGCATCTGCTGAGATGGCATCCTCCGTTCCTTCAAAACAGTGGGGGTTGTACTTACAAAACCTGGCTGATGCTCCTGAATCAGTCCTCACTCCTCTTTCCAAAGCCGTCTGCAATCCTTGGTTGAGCAACACATTTTGCTCTTGCAACTGAGCGTGCATGCGCTGCTGGGCCAACATCTGGTGTTGCTGAGTAGCCATCATTCCTCTCATGATCTCCAGAAGGGCTGGTGTGTCCATCTCCACAGGGGTAGGTGGAACTGTTGGTGGGGGTGGAACATCCGGATACTGCGATCCAGCTGCTGCTTCTACGATCACTTCTTCCTGAGTAGCCTCCTGAGGTGAGACTGGCCCTTGTTGCTGACCAACAGGGTCAGGTTGTCCATGTTGCTGTCCATGTTGTTGCTGTCCAGCTCTGACCGATGCGGACGAAGTGCCCCTAAGGAAAGGGACAAGAGAACAATCAAATGACCGGACATGAAGGATCAATGAAGTCAAGGGATACTGGAATGTCAAGCTGGAGTTGAGAATCAACAAATCATGAGATCAAGGGGGAACATGTATGATTGAGACATCCTATAAATCAAAACACCCCACAAGTCTGAAATCAGACCTGCATGGGCCACCACTAAAACCTTGTCACGCCCCAGAACCAGAATACTGGAGAGCGGGGGAGTGACTCAGCCAGCTACGTATTACGGGTAGATGAATACCGTATAATACGATCAATGCTGTCTAACCAGACGAGGGGGTGCATACTACATAAAAGTCTTACTATGGTCATTTTACATCTATTGTCTCAATCATTCAAACAAGAAACTGAAATATAGAACATGTAAGGTAAAGCAGTAAGGCGTCCCAAACGCTCAGTCAAAATATTCTAGAGATCTGGCTTTACAAAATACAGCCAGATGATGTAGTAAGTATACACAATTGTTATCAGCTGCAGTCTGACTTAATTACAATTATGCAAAAGTAAGTACAAGACAATCCGACTAACATGTCGGTGCCAAACGGCAAGGTATAAAGTAGATAACAAAACGAGTGGTGAAGTTAAGGAACCCACTCGAGGCCTCCTGCGATCATTCCTCTAGTATTGACCATCCTGGAGGTGGAAGTACGCTGAGTCCTCGGGAACTGGCTCTAAATCTGGCCATGCAAAACCAGAGAGGTTAGACCTCTAATAGCAAGTACCACAAGGAAGCACGACATGAGAACTAAAACCAGTAAGTAAGAGAATATAATAATAGATCTCTGCTTACTACTAGAACTCACATCACATCAAGACACTTCGAACCAACCTCCCAACCAAACAAGGACAGAAGTTGGCCCGTCATGTCCTGACATTCTGATCATTCCAGTTAGGTAACAGAGTACAGTGCACAAACAAATCATCTTGAACGGCCAATTAACTCCTACGGCTTGTTATTATGAGTCCCAAGTTATCCTGGAATAATGCAATTAGGGATTCCTCAGTTCTTACTATGTGCAAGCAAGGCTAGTCTATCCAGTCGATCAATTGGCCCATGCATGAATTAGACGAGTCCTAGCAGGACGCCCGTCAATATACAATATATAATAATAATAAAAGCAGATATTGTTCCCTGCCCGTGTGGCAGATTTACAGTATCTGTGGGAACCAGCCGGCCCGTCGGGTACTACTCGTCCCAAGGGGGCTGCCATGTAAGAATTCGGGAATCCATTCTCTCCATGCAATCATTATTTTATTTAACTTAATAGTCTCTACGTTGAGTGAAATCCCATGCCGTGGATCATGGTCATTCAAATGAGTACTTTCGTACGGGGTACGATATGCACAACTCTACAACGATACCAGTGCGGTTAGGTTGCAGGTCTTGCATAGCGTAATGCAACAATCAAATCTATCCACGGTAATCATGCCTTGACCCTAAAGTACACATGCTTCTTTTGTAGAAAAATAACTAAATAAATAAATAACTAAATAGATTGAAGCCTGCATGTACATGTATGTCAATATTCGGGATCAGCCAGTCGAGTACAATAGTTCATAACATGAACGTGTCTCATTCATTTCATTCAATAAGACGACTAGCCAGTCTCTTAGTTCCAATTAGGAACGCATGATCAATTTAGTCAAGATCACAATCATTATCAATGGTGGCAAGGCATGAAAGTCAACTAGCATTCAGTGGGGTCGAGTCTACAACTCTCAGGGTTTAATTCTAGTCAACCGGGTATCTATAACTCAATTCATGACATATGGTACATCCCACATAACAATCTATAATTAACAGAAATATCAACATATCATGATTATATCAAGTTTATGCAAAAAGACGTAAGGATATAAAATGGACGTTAAACATCTAATAAGATATCAATATACAGGGCTATAGAAGATCCAGGGTAAGCAGGATACTCTCATGTCAGCCTACGCTCATGCCAGCGTACGCTCAGGTCAAGCTACGCTCAAGCCAGCGTACGCCCAGGTCAAGCTACGCTCAAGCCAAGCTAGCGTATGGAAGTCATACGCTTCCAAACGGCAGCGTATGAACTCCATACGACTCCTTACTATCCAAGTCAGCGTATGCAAGTCATACGCTCCCAAAAGGCAGCGTATGAACTCCATACGACTCCTGACCATCCAAGTCAGCGTATGCAAGTCATACGCTCCCAAAAGGCAGCGTATGAACTCCATACGACTCCTGACCATCCAAGTCAGGGTATGCAAGTCATACGCTCCCAAAAGGCAGCGTATAAACTCCATACGACACACGCTTCCAAAAGGTAGCGTATGCAAGACACACGCTTCCTAAAAAGGCAGCGTATGGACTCCATGCTGCGCTAAAGAGCGCGCACAGCTCAGCGACGCAGCTAAAAGCTAGCATACAC